>CM066985.1:75000-80000 GCA_033977485.1 Hydrangea macrophylla | reverse complement strand
GAATCCTGGTTGGAATCCTTGCTGGAAGCACAATCGTAGAACAATCGTGGCACGCTAAATATATATATATATATATCTATGACGCGCGAAAGAAAGAAAGGAAAGGAAAGGAAAGAAAAGAAAAGAAAATTAAAAGAAGGATTCCTAGTTAGAATCCTTGTAGGAATCCTAGTTGGAATCCTTGCTGGAATCCTTGTAGGAATCCTGGTTGGAATCCTTTCTGGAATCCTTGTTGGAAAAGAATATTAAAAGAAGGATTCCTCGTTGGAATCCTTGCTGGAATCCTTGTAGGAATCCTAGTTGGAATCCTTGCTGGAATCCTGGTTGGAATCCTGGCAGGAATCCTTGCTGGAATCCGTGCTGGAATCGTGGTTGGAATCCTGGCAGGTATCCTGGCTGGAATCCTTGTTGGAAAAGAATATTAAAAGAAGGAATCCTTGCTGGAAAAGAATATTAAAAGAAGGAATCCTAGTTGGAATCCTTGCTGGAATCCTTGTAGGAATCCTGGTTGGAATCCTTGCTGGAAGCACAATCGTAGAACAATCGTGGCACGCTAAATATATATATATATATATATATGACGCGCGAAAGAAAGAAAGGAAAGAAAAGAAAAGAATATTAAAAGAAGGAATCCTAGTTGGAATCCTTGCTGGAATCCTTTTAGGAATCCTGGTTGGAATCCTTTCTGGAATCCTTGTCGGAAAAGATTATTAAAAGAAGGAATCCTGGTTGGAATCCTTGCTGGAATCTTGGTAGGAATCCTAGTTGGAATCCTTGCTAGAATCCTTGTTGGAATCCTTGTTAGAAAAGAATATTAAAAGAAGAAATCCTGGTTGGAATCCTGGTAGGAATCCTGGTTGGAATCCTTGCTGGAATCCGTGCTGGAATCGTGGTTGGAATCCTGGCAGGTATCCTGGCTAGAATCCTTGTTGGAAAAGAATATTAAAAGAAGGAATCCTTGCTGGAAAAGAATATTAAAAGAAGGAATCCTAGTTGGAATCCTTGCTGGAATCCTTGTAGGAATCCTGGTTGGAATCCTTGCTGGAAGCACAATCGTAGAACAATCGTGGCACGCTAAATATATATATATATATATATATATGACGCGCGAAAGAAAGAAAGGAAAGAAAAGAAAAGAATATTAAAAGAAGGAATCCTAGTTGGAATCCTTGCTGGAATCCTTGTAGGAATCCTGGTTGGAATCCTTTCTGGAATCCTTGTCGGAAAAGATTATTAAAAGAAGGAATCCTGGTTGGAATCCTTGCTGGAATCCTGGTAGGAATCCTAGTTGGAATCCTTGCTAGAATCCTTGTTGGAATCCTTGTTAGAAAAGAATATTAAAAGAAGAAATCCTGGTAGGAATCCTGGTTGGAATCCTTGCTGGAATCCGTGCTGGAATCGTGGTTGGAATCCTGGCAGGTATCCTGGCTAGAATCCTTGTTGGAAAAGAATATTAAAAGAAGGAATCCTTGCTGGAAAAGAATATTAAAAGAAGGAATCCTAGTTGGAATCCTTGCTGGAATCCTTGTAGGAATCCTGGTTGGAATCCTTGCTGGAAGCACAATCGTAGAACAATCGTGGCACGCTAAATATATATATATATATATATATGACGCGCGAAAGAAAGAAAGGAAAGAAAAGAAAAGAATATTAAAAGAAGGATTCCTAGTTGGAATACTTGCTGGAATCCTTGTAGGAATCCTAGTTGGAATCCTTGCTGGAATCCTTGCAGGAATCCTGGTTAGAATCCTTGCTGGAATCCTTGTTGGAATCCTTGCTTCGTGCACTGGAGGAATGCACTGGCAACGTGCACGGGCAGCACGCACGGCAGCACATGCTAAGTGCACGGGAAGCACGCACGGCAGCTAATGGAAGCACATGCTTCGTGCTCGGTATGGCACGATAATGGAACAAATGGTTGCACGCGAAAGAAAGAAAGCATCAAGAAAGAAAATGTGTTGTGCACAAGCAGCACATGCTGCGCGCACAGGCAGCATTTAGCACGGGCGGCAAAGCAACACACATGTCGACGGGTCGCGCATATAAACATATAATTATGTAATTACGTGGCCGAAAGATTGAAAGGAAGAATTAAACGAATGAAAGAAACAAAGAAAACAGGAATTAGCCAACACAAAATAGTTTTGTTGTGTCAAAATAGTCCAAGGGCAAAATGGTCATTTTAAAAAAAATGACTTTTGCAAAAAAAAAAAAATCACTCTCCGTTCACTTATTATATTCGAATCATTTCATTTGAAGAAAACTTGACTGTTAGAGAAGTTTGTAGTGAAAAAACAGCCCAAGGGCAAAATGGTCATTTTCAAAAATGTGAACTTTTTTTTTTCAAAAATTCCACTTTCCGTTTACTTATCATAATCGGGTCATTTTAATTGAAATGAAGTTGGCAATTTTTAACAATTACAATTATGACTGCTCGAGCAGCTCAATATCTCCTCCTGCCACCATGAAAAATGTTCAGAATGCATATATAGGGGGGGGTTGGTTGTCAGGAATCCTGGCTGGAATCCTGGTTGGAATCCTGGCTGGAATCCCGGCTGCGCGCAATGGCAGCACTTCAGCGCACAGGATTCCATATGCTGCACGCACGGGCAGCACATGTTGGTTGGCTGGAATCCTGGCTGCGCGCAATGGCAGCAATTCAGCGCGCAGGATTCCAAATGCTGCACGCACGGGCAGCACGTGTTGGTTGTGAGGAATCCTTGATGGAATCCTGGCTGCGCACAATGGCAGCACTTCTGCCCACAGGATTCCATATGCTGCACGCACGGGCAGCACATGTTGGTTGGCTGGAATCCTGGCTGCGCGCAATGGCAGCAATTCAGCGCAAAGGATTCCATATGCTGCACGCACGGGCAGCACGTGTTGGTTGTTAGGAATCCTGGTTGGAATCCTGGCTGCGCGCAATGGCAGCACTTCAGCGCACAGGATTCCAAATGCTGCACGCACGGGCAGCACGCGTTGGTTGTAAGGAATCCTTCTGCGCGCAATGGCAGCACTTCTGCGCACAGGATTCCATATGCTGCACGCACGGGCAGCACATGTTGGTTAGCTGGAATCCTGGCTGCGCGCAATGGCAGCAATTCAGCGCAAAGGATTCCATATGCTGCACGCACGGGCAGCACGTGTTGGTAGTTAGGAATCCTGGCTGGAATCCTGGCTGCGCGCAATGGCAGCACTTCAGCGCACAGGATTCCATATGTTGCACACACGGGCAGCACGTGTTGGTTGTCAGGAATCCTGGCTGCGCGCAATGGCAGCACTTCAGCGCTCAGGATTCCATTTGCTGCGCGCACGGGCAGCACGTGTTAGTTGTCAGGAATCCTGGCTGGAATCCTGGCTGCGCTCAATGGCAGCACTTCAGCGCACAGGATTCCAAATGCTGCACGCAAGGGCCATCATAACGGATGCATTATTGTCACGCCCAGCGGTGCTCTCATTGGCCATCATACGGTTTTGGATTCTTGCTACGGCCACGAGATTATAGCTAGTGTGCAAAATATCGTTGGTTGGTCTTGGGGAGCTGTACGTAATGGCGTGTGAGTGGTGTTTTGGTTGTGCTAAGATGGCTCCTCCCTACCACGTAGCGATGCCTTTCTAGTGCTTCCCTCTTTTGGAGTAAAAAAAATGTAATTATGTGGTGTCTGGATTATTATTGCTCGAGCATAGCCAATATCTCCTCCTGCCACCTTGAAAAATGTTCAGAATGCATATATAGGGGGGTGGTGTTGGTTGTCAGGAATCCTGGTTGGAATCCTGGCTGCGCGCAATGGCAGCACTTCAGCGCACAGGATTCCATATGCTGCACGCACGGGCAGCACGTGTTGGTTGTGAGGAATCCTTGCCGGAATCCTGGCTGCGCACAATGGCAGCAGCTCAGCGCACAGGATTCCAAATGCTGCACGCACGGGCAGCACGTGTTGGTTGTTAGGAATCCTTGATGGAATCCTTGCTGCGCCCAATGGCAGCACTTCAGCGCACAGGATTCCATACGCTGCACGCACGGGCAGCACGTGTTGGTTGGCTGGAATCCTGGCTGCGCGCAATGGCAGCACTTCAGCGCACAGGATTCCATATGCTGCACGCACGGGCAGCACGTGTTGGTTGGCTGGAATCCTCGCAAGAATCCTGGCTGCGCGCAATGGCAGCACATCAGCGCATATGCTGCACGCACGGGCAGCACGTGTTGGTTGGCTGGAATCCTGGCCGGAATCCTGGCTGCGCGCAATGGCAGCACATCAGCGCACAGGATTCCATATGCTGCACGCACGGGCCATCATAACGGATGCATTGTTGTCACGCCCAGCGGTGCTCTCATTGGCCATCATACGGTTTTGGATTCTTGCAACGGCCACGAGATTATAGCAAGTGTGCAAAATATCGTTGGTTGGTCTTGGGGAGCTGTACGTAATGGCGTGTGAGTGGTGTTTTGGTTGTGCTATGATGGCTCCTCCCTACCCCGTAGCGATGCCTTTCTAGTGCTTCCCTCTTTTGGAGTAAAAAAAATGTAATTATGTGGTGTCTCGATTATTATTGCTCGAGCATGGCCAATATCTCCTCCTGCCACCTTGAAAAATGTTCAGAATGCATATATAGGGGGGGTGGTGTTGGTGGGCTGGAATCCTGGTTGGAATCCTGGCTGGAATCCTGGCTGCGCGCAATGGCAGCACTTCAGCGCACAGGATTCCATACGCTGCACGCACTGGCAGCACGTGTTGGTTGGCTGGAATCCTGGCTGCGCGCAATGGCAGCACTTCAGCGCACAGGATTCCATACGCTGCACGCACGGGCAGCACGTGTTGGTTGGCTGGAATCCTGGCTGCGCGCAATGGCAGCACTTCAGCGCAAAGGATTCCATATGCTGCACGCACGGGCAGCACGTGTTGGTTGGCTGGAATCCTCGCAAGAATCCTGGCTGCGCGCAATGGCAGCACTTCAGCGCACAGGATTCCATATGCTGCACGCACGGGCAGCACGTGTTG
>CM066985.1:60000-65000 GCA_033977485.1 Hydrangea macrophylla | reverse complement strand
GTGCTGGAATCGTGGTTGGAATCCTGGCAGGTATCCTGGCTAGAATCCTTGTTGGAAAAGAATATTAAAAGAAGGAATCCTTGCTGGAAAAGAATATTAAAAGAAGGAATCCTAGTTGGAATCCTTGCTGGAATCCTTGTAGGAATCCTGGTTGGAATCCTTGCTGGAAGCACAATCGTAGAACAATCGTGGCACGCTAAATATATATATATATATATATATGACGCGCGAAAGAAAGAAAGGAAAGAAAAGAAAAGAATATTAAAAGAAGGAATCCTAGTTGGAATCCTTGCTGGAATCCTTTTAGGAATCCTGGTTGGAATCCTTTCTGGAATCCTTGTCGGAAAAGATTATTAAAAGAAGGAATCCTGGTTGGAATCCTTGCTGGAATCTTGGTAGGAATCCTAGTTGGAATCCTTGCTAGAATCCTTGTTGGAATCCTTGTTAGAAAAGAATATTAAAAGAAGAAATCCTGGTTGGAATCCTGGTAGGAATCCTGGTTGGAATCCTTGCTGGAATCCGTGCTGGAATCGTGGTTGGAATCCTGGCAGGTATCCTGGCTAGAATCCTTGTTGGAAAAGAATATTAAAAGAAGGAATCCTTGCTGGAAAAGAATATTAAAAGAAGGAATCCTAGTTGGAATCCTTGCTGGAATCCTTGTAGGAATCCTGGTTGGAATCCTTGCTGGAAGCACAATCGTAGAACAATCGTGGCACGCTAAATATATATATATATATATATATGACGCGCGAAAGAAAGAAAGGAAAGAAAAGAAAAGAATATTAAAAGAAGGAATCCTAGTTGGAATCCTTGCTGGAATCCTTGTAGGAATCCTGGTTGGAATCCTTTCTGGAATCCTTGTCGGAAAAGATTATTAAAAGAAGGAATCCTGGTTGGAATCCTTGCTGGAATCCTGGTAGGAATCCTAGTTGGAATCCTTGCTAGAATCCTTGTTGGAATCCTTGTTAGAAAAGAATATTAAAAGAAGAAATCCTGGTAGGAATCCTGGTTGGAATCCTTGCTGGAATCCGTGCTGGAATCGTGGTTGGAATCCTGGCAGGTATCCTGGCTAGAATCCTTGTTGGAAAAGAATATTAAAAGAAGGAATCCTTGCTGGAAAAGAATATTAAAAGAAGGAATCCTAGTTGGAATCCTTGCTGGAATCCTTGTAGGAATCCTGGTTGGAATCCTTGCTGGAAGCACAATCGTAGAACAATCGTGGCACGCTAAATATATATATATATATATATGACGCGCGAAAGAAAGAAAGGAAAGAAAAGAAAAGAATATTAAAAGAAGGATTCCTAGTTGGAATACTTGCTGGAATCCTAGTTGGAATCCTTGCTGGAATCCTTGCAGGAATCCTGGTTAGAATCCTTGCTGGAATCCTTGTTGGAATCCTTGCTTCGTGCACTGGAGGAATGCACTGGCAACGTGCACGGGCAGCACGCACGGCAGCACATGCTAAGTGCACGGGAAGCACGCACGGCAGCTAATGGAAGCACATGCTTCGTGCTCGGTATGGCACGATAATGGAACAAATGGTTGCACGCGAAAGAAAGAAAGCATCAAGAAAGAAAATGTGTTGTGCACAAGCAGCACATGCTGCGCGCACAGGCAGCATTTAGCACGGGCGGCAAAGCAACACACATGTCGACGGGTCGCGCATATAAACATATAATTATGTAATTACGTGGCCGAAAGATTGAAAGGAAGAATTAAACGAATGAAAGAAACAAAGAAAACAGGAATTAGCCAACACAAAATAGTTTTGTTGTGTCAAAATAGTCCAAGGGCAAAATGGTCATTTTAAAAAAAATGACTTTTGCAAAAAAAAAAAATCACTCTCCGTTCACTTATTATATTCGAATCATTTCATTTGAAGAAAACTTGACTGTTAGAGAAGTTTGTAGTGAAAAAACAGCCCAAGGGCAAAATGGTCATTTTCAAAAATGTGAACTTTTTTTTTTCAAAAATTCCACTTTCCGTTTACTTATCATAATCGGGTCATTTTAATTGAAATGAAGTTGGCAATTTTTAACAATTACAATTATGACTGCTCGAGCAGCTCAATATCTCCTCCTGCCACCATGAAAAATGTTCAGAATGCATATATAGGGGGGGGTTGGTTGTCAGGAATCCTGGCTGGAATCCTGGTTGGAATCCTGGCTGGAATCCCGGCTGCGCGCAATGGCAGCACTTCAGCGCACAGGATTCCATATGCTGCACGCACGGGCAGCACATGTTGGTTGGCTGGAATCCTGGCTGCGCGCAATGGCAGCAATTCAGCGCGCAGGATTCCAAATGCTGCACGCACGGGCAGCACGTGTTGGTTGTGAGGAATCCTTGATGGAATCCTGGCTGCGCACAATGGCAGCACTTCTGCCCACAGGATTCCATATGCTGCACGCACGGGCAGCACATGTTGGTTGGCTGGAATCCTGGCTGCGCGCAATGGCAGCAATTCAGCGCAAAGGATTCCATATGCTGCACGCACGGGCAGCACGTGTTGGTTGTTAGGAATCCTGGTTGGAATCCTGGCTGCGCGCAATGGCAGCACTTCAGCGCACAGGATTCCAAATGCTGCACGCACGGGCAGCACGCGTTGGTTGTAAGGAATCCTTCTGCGCGCAATGGCAGCACTTCTGCGCACAGGATTCCATATGCTGCACGCACGGGCAGCACATGTTGGTTAGCTGGAATCCTGGCTGCGCGCAATGGCAGCAATTCAGCGCAAAGGATTCCATATGCTGCACGCACGGGCAGCACGTGTTGGTAGTTAGGAATCCTGGCTGGAATCCTGGCTGCGCGCAATGGCAGCACTTCAGCGCACAGGATTCCATATGTTGCACACACGGGCAGCACGTGTTGGTTGTCAGGAATCCTGGCTGCGCGCAATGGCAGCACTTCAGCGCTCAGGATTCCATTTGCTGCGCGCACGGGCAGCACGTGTTAGTTGTCAGGAATCCTGGCTGGAATCCTGGCTGCGCTCAATGGCAGCACTTCAGCGCACAGGATTCCAAATGCTGCACGCAAGGGCCATCATAACGGATGCATTATTGTCACGCCCAGCGGTGCTCTCATTGGCCATCATACGGTTTTGGATTCTTGCTACGGCCACGAGATTATAGCTAGTGTGCAAAATATCGTTGGTTGGTCTTGGGGAGCTGTACGTAATGGCGTGTGAGTGGTGTTTTGGTTGTGCTAAGATGGCTCCTCCCTACCACGTAGCGATGCCTTTCTAGTGCTTCCCTCTTTTGGAGTAAAAAAAATGTAATTATGTGGTGTCTGGATTATTATTGCTCGAGCATAGCCAATATCTCCTCCTGCCACCTTGAAAAATGTTCAGAATGCATATATAGGGGGGTGGTGTTGGTTGTCAGGAATCCTGGTTGGAATCCTGGCTGCGCGCAATGGCAGCACTTCAGCGCACAGGATTCCATATGCTGCACGCACGGGCAGCACGTGTTGGTTGTGAGGAATCCTTGCCGGAATCCTGGCTGCGCACAATGGCAGCAGCTCAGCGCACAGGATTCCAAATGCTGCACGCACGGGCAGCACGTGTTGGTTGTTAGGAATCCTTGATGGAATCCTTGCTGCGCCCAATGGCAGCACTTCAGCGCACAGGATTCCATACGCTGCACGCACGGGCAGCACGTGTTGGTTGGCTGGAATCCTGGCTGCGCGCAATGGCAGCACTTCAGCGCACAGGATTCCATATGCTGCACGCACGGGCAGCACGTGTTGGTTGGCTGGAATCCTCGCAAGAATCCTGGCTGCGCGCAATGGCAGCACATCAGCGCATATGCTGCACGCACGGGCAGCACGTGTTGGTTGGCTGGAATCCTGGCCGGAATCCTGGCTGCGCGCAATGGCAGCACATCAGCGCACAGGATTCCATATGCTGCACGCACGGGCCATCATAACGGATGCATTGTTGTCACGCCCAGCGGTGCTCTCATTGGCCATCATACGGTTTTGGATTCTTGCAACGGCCACGAGATTATAGCAAGTGTGCAAAATATCGTTGGTTGGTCTTGGGGAGCTGTACGTAATGGCGTGTGAGTGGTGTTTTGGTTGTGCTATGATGGCTCCTCCCTACCCCGTAGCGATGCCTTTCTAGTGCTTCCCTCTTTTGGAGTAAAAAAAATGTAATTATGTGGTGTCTCGATTATTATTGCTCGAGCATGGCCAATATCTCCTCCTGCCACCTTGAAAAATGTTCAGAATGCATATATAGGGGGGGTGGTGTTGGTGGGCTGGAATCCTGGTTGGAATCCTGGCTGGAATCCTGGCTGCGCGCAATGGCAGCACTTCAGCGCACAGGATTCCATACGCTGCACGCACTGGCAGCACGTGTTGGTTGGCTGGAATCCTGGCTGCGCGCAATGGCAGCACTTCAGCGCACAGGATTCCATACGCTGCACGCACGGGCAGCACGTGTTGGTTGGCTGGAATCCTGGCTGCGCGCAATGGCAGCACTTCAGCGCAAAGGATTCCATATGCTGCACGCACGGGCAGCACGTGTTGGTTGGCTGGAATCCTCGCAAGAATCCTGGCTGCGCGCAATGGCAGCACTTCAGCGCACAGGATTCCATATGCTGCACGCACGGGCAGCACGTGTTGGTTGGCTGGAATCCTCGCCGGAATACTGGCTGCGCGCAATGGCAGCACTTCAGCGCACAGGATTCCATATGATGCACGCACGGGCTGCACGTTTTGGTTGGCTGGAATCCTGGCCGGAATCCTGGCTGCGCGCAATGGCAGCACTTCAGCGCATAGGATTCCATATGCTGCTCGCACGGGCAGAACGTGTTGGTTTTCAGGAATCCTGGCTGGAATCCAGGCTGCGCGCAATGGCAGTACTTCAGTCCACAGGATTCCATATGCTGCTCGCACGGGCCATCATAACGGATGCATTGTTGTCACGCCCAGCGGTGCTCTCATTGGCCGTCATACGGTTTTGGATGCTTGCAACGGCCACGAGATTGTAACAAGTG
>CM066985.1:45000-50000 GCA_033977485.1 Hydrangea macrophylla | reverse complement strand
TGGAATCTTGGTAGGAATCCTAGTTGGAATCCTTGCTAGAATCCTTGTTGGAATCCTTGTTAGAAAAGAATATTAAAAGAAGAAATCCTGGTTGGAATCCTGGTAGGAATCCTGGTTGGAATCCTTGCTGGAATCCGTGCTGGAATCGTGGTTGGAATCCTGGCAGGTATCCTGGCTAGAATCCTTGTTGGAAAAGAATATTAAAAGAAGGAATCCTTGCTGGAAAAGAATATTAAAAGAAGGAATCCTAGTTGGAATCCTTGCTGGAATCCTTGTAGGAATCCTGGTTGGAATCCTTGCTGGAAGCACAATCGTAGAACAATCGTGGCACGCTAAATATATATATATATATATATATGACGCGCGAAAGAAAGAAAGGAAAGAAAAGAAAAGAATATTAAAAGAAGGAATCCTAGTTGGAATCCTTGCTGGAATCCTTGTAGGAATCCTGGTTGGAATCCTTGTCGGAAAAGATTATTAAAAGAAGGAATCCTGGTTGGAATCCTTGCTGGAATCCTGGAAGGAATCCTAGTTGGAATCCTTGCTAGAATCCTTGTTGGAATCCTTGTTAGAAAAGAATATTAAAAGAAGAAATCCTGGTAGGAATCCTGGTTGGAATCCTTGCTGGAATCCGTGCTGGAATCGTGGTTGGAATCCTGGCAGGTATCCTGGCTAGAATCCTTGTTGGAAAAGAATATTAAAAGAAGGAATCCTTGCTGGAAAAGAATATTAAAAGAAGGAATCCTAGTTGGAATCCTTGCTGGAATCCTTGTAGGAATCCTGGTTGGAATCCTTGCTGGAAGCACAATCGTAGAACAATCGTGGCACGCTAAATATATATATATATATATATATGACGCGCGAAAGAAAGAAAGGAAAGAAAAGAAAAGAATATTAAAAGAAGGATTCCTAGTTGGAATACTTGCTGGAATCCTTGTAGGAATCCTAGTTGGAATCCTTGCTGGAATCCTTGCAGGAATCCTGGTTAGAATCCTTGCTGGAATCCTTGTTGGAATCCTTGCTTCGTGCACTGGAGGAATGCACTGGCAACGTGCACGGGCAGCACGCACGGCAGCACATGCTAAGTGCACGGGAAGCACGCACGGCAGCTAATGGAAGCACATGCTTCGTGCTCGGTATGGCACGATAATGGAACAAATGGTTGCACGCGAAAGAAAGAAAGCATCAAGAAAGAAAATGTGTTGTGCACAAGCAGCACATGCTGCGCGCACAGGCAGCATTTAGCACGGGCGGCAAAGCAACACACATGTCGACGGGTCGCGCATATAAACATATAATTATGTAATTACGTGGCCGAAAGATTGAAAGGAAGAATTAAACGAATGAAAGAAACAAAGAAAACAGGAATTAGCCAACACAAAATAGTTTTGTTGTGTCAAAATAGTCCAAGGGCAAAATGGTCATTTTAAAAAAAATGACTTTTGCAAAAAAAAAAAAATCACTCTCCGTTCACTTATTATATTCGAATCATTTCATTTGAAGAAAACTTGACTGTTAGAGAAGTTTGTAGTGAAAAAACAGCCCAAGGGCAAAATGGTCATTTTCAAAAATGTGAACTTTTTTTTTTCAAAAATTCCACTTTCCGTTTACTTATCATAATCGGGTCATTTTAATTGAAATGAAGTTGGCAATTTTTAACAATTACAATTATGACTGCTCGAGCAGCTCAATATCTCCTCCTGCCACCATGAAAAATGTTCAGAATGCATATATAGGGGGGGGTTGGTTGTCAGGAATCCTGGCTGGAATCCTGGTTGGAATCCTGGCTGGAATCCCGGCTGCGCGCAATGGCAGCACTTCAGCGCACAGGATTCCATATGCTGCACGCACGGGCAGCACATGTTGGTTGGCTGGAATCCTGGCTGCGCGCAATGGCAGCAATTCAGCGCGCAGGATTCCAAATGCTGCACGCACGGGCAGCACGTGTTGGTTGTGAGGAATCCTTGATGGAATCCTGGCTGCGCACAATGGCAGCACTTCTGCCCACAGGATTCCATATGCTGCACGCACGGGCAGCACATGTTGGTTGGCTGGAATCCTGGCTGCGCGCAATGGCAGCAATTCAGCGCAAAGGATTCCATATGCTGCACGCACGGGCAGCACGTGTTGGTTGTTAGGAATCCTGGTTGGAATCCTGGCTGCGCGCAATGGCAGCACTTCAGCGCACAGGATTCCAAATGCTGCACGCACGGGCAGCACGCGTTGGTTGTAAGGAATCCTTCTGCGCGCAATGGCAGCACTTCTGCGCACAGGATTCCATATGCTGCACGCACGGGCAGCACATGTTGGTTAGCTGGAATCCTGGCTGCGCGCAATGGCAGCAATTCAGCGCAAAGGATTCCATATGCTGCACGCACGGGCAGCACGTGTTGGTAGTTAGGAATCCTGGCTGGAATCCTGGCTGCGCGCAATGGCAGCACTTCAGCGCACAGGATTCCATATGTTGCACACACGGGCAGCACGTGTTGGTTGTCAGGAATCCTGGCTGCGCGCAATGGCAGCACTTCAGCGCTCAGGATTCCATTTGCTGCGCGCACGGGCAGCACGTGTTAGTTGTCAGGAATCCTGGCTGGAATCCTGGCTGCGCTCAATGGCAGCACTTCAGCGCACAGGATTCCAAATGCTGCACGCAAGGGCCATCATAACGGATGCATTATTGTCACGCCCAGCGGTGCTCTCATTGGCCATCATACGGTTTTGGATTCTTGCTACGGCCACGAGATTATAGCTAGTGTGCAAAATATCGTTGGTTGGTCTTGGGGAGCTGTACGTAATGGCGTGTGAGTGGTGTTTTGGTTGTGCTAAGATGGCTCCTCCCTACCACGTAGCGATGCCTTTCTAGTGCTTCCCTCTTTTGGAGTAAAAAAAATGTAATTATGTGGTGTCTGGATTATTATTGCTCGAGCATAGCCAATATCTCCTCCTGCCACCTTGAAAAATGTTCAGAATGCATATATAGGGGGGTGGTGTTGGTTGTCAGGAATCCTGGTTGGAATCCTGGCTGCGCGCAATGGCAGCACTTCAGCGCACAGGATTCCATATGCTGCACGCACGGGCAGCACGTGTTGGTTGTGAGGAATCCTTGCCGGAATCCTGGCTGCGCACAATGGCAGCAGCTCAGCGCACAGGATTCCAAATGCTGCACGCACGGGCAGCACGTGTTGGTTGTTAGGAATCCTTGATGGAATCCTTGCTGCGCCCAATGGCAGCACTTCAGCGCACAGGATTCCATACGCTGCACGCACGGGCAGCACGTGTTGGTTGGCTGGAATCCTGGCTGCGCGCAATGGCAGCACTTCAGCGCACAGGATTCCATATGCTGCACGCACGGGCAGCACGTGTTGGTTGGCTGGAATCCTCGCAAGAATCCTGGCTGCGCGCAATGGCAGCACATCAGCGCATATGCTGCACGCACGGGCAGCACGTGTTGGTTGGCTGGAATCCTGGCCGGAATCCTGGCTGCGCGCAATGGCAGCACATCAGCGCACAGGATTCCATATGCTGCACGCACGGGCCATCATAACGGATGCATTGTTGTCACGCCCAGCGGTGCTCTCATTGGCCATCATACGGTTTTGGATTCTTGCAACGGCCACGAGATTATAGCAAGTGTGCAAAATATCGTTGGTTGGTCTTGGGGAGCTGTACGTAATGGCGTGTGAGTGGTGTTTTGGTTGTGCTATGATGGCTCCTCCCTACCCCGTAGCGATGCCTTTCTAGTGCTTCCCTCTTTTGGAGTAAAAAAAATGTAATTATGTGGTGTCTCGATTATTATTGCTCGAGCATGGCCAATATCTCCTCCTGCCACCTTGAAAAATGTTCAGAATGCATATATAGGGGGGGTGGAATCCTGGTTGGAATCCTGGCTGGAATCCTGGCTGCGCGCAATGGCAGCACTTCAGCGCACAGGATTCCATACGCTGCACGCACTGGCAGCACGTGTTGGTTGGCTGGAATCCTGGCTGCGCGCAATGGCAGCACTTCAGCGCACAGGATTCCATACGCTGCACGCACGGGCAGCACGTGTTGGTTGGCTGGAATCCTGGCTGCGCGCAATGGCAGCACTTCAGCGCAAAGGATTCCATATGCTGCACGCACGGGCAGCACGTGTTGGTTGGCTGGAATCCTCGCAAGAATCCTGGCTGCGCGCAATGGCAGCACTTCAGCGCACAGGATTCCATATGCTGCACGCACGGGCAGCACGTGTTGGTTGGCTGGAATCCTCGCCGGAATACTGGCTGCGCGCAATGGCAGCACTTCAGCGCACAGGATTCCATATGATGCACGCACGGGCTGCACGTTTTGGTTGGCTGGAATCCTGGCCGGAATCCTGGCTGCGCGCAATGGCAGCACTTCAGCGCATAGGATTCCATATGCTGCTCGCACGGGCAGAACGTGTTGGTTTTCAGGAATCCTGGCTGGAATCCAGGCTGCGCGCAATGGCAGTACTTCAGTCCACAGGATTCCATATGCTGCTCGCACGGGCCATCATAACGGATGCATTGTTGTCACGCCCAGCGGTGCTCTCATTGGCCGTCATACGGTTTTGGATGCTTGCAACGGCCACGAGATTGTAACAAGTGTGCAAAATATCGTTGGTTGGTCTTGGGGAGCTGTACGTAATGGCGTGTGAGTGGTGTTTTGGTTGTGCTAAGATGGATCTTCCCTACCCTTGTAGCGATTCCTTTCTTGTGCTTCCCTCTTTTGGATTAAAAAAATGTAATTATGGGGTGTCCTGATTATTATTCCTCGAGCATGGCCAATATCTCCTCCTGCCATCCTAAAGAATGTTCATTTTGCATATATAGGGGGTAGGATGGAGCTTCATATGCTTCGTGCTGGCTGTCCCCCTCAGCCAAGGCGTGAAGCATTGTCCCCTCGGGTAGGGAGGGGATCAAATTGGGACTCAAAAGGAAAAAAAGGCCAGCGGTTTGCAAAGCAAAAGTCCCTCGTGTATGGAAAGCGAAAGTCCCCTCAGT
>CM066985.1:30000-35000 GCA_033977485.1 Hydrangea macrophylla | reverse complement strand
TATATATATATATATATATGACGCGCGAAAGAAAGAAAGGAAAGAAAAGAAAAGAATATTAAAAGAAGGAATCCTAGTTGGAATCCTTGCTGGAATCCTTGTAGGAATCCTGGTTGGAATCCTTTCTGGAATCCTTGTCGGAAAAGATTATTAAAAGAAGGAATCCTGGTTGGAATCCTTGCTGGAATCCTGGTAGGAATCCTAGTTGGAATCCTTGCTAGAATCCTTGTTGGAATCCTTGTTAGAAAAGAATATTAAAAGAAGAAATCCTGGTAGGAATCCTGGTTGGAATCCTTGCTGGAATCCGTGCTGGAATCGTGGTTGGAATCCTGGCAGGTATCCTGGCTAGAATCCTTGTTGGAAAAGAATATTAAAAGAAGGAATCCTTGCTGGAAAAGAATATTAAAAGAAGGAATCCTAGTTGGAATCCTTGCTGGAATCCTTGTAGGAATCCTGGTTGGAATCCTTGCTGGAAGCACAATCGTAGAACAATCGTGGCACGCTAAATATATATATATATATATATATGACGCGCGAAAGAAAGAAAGGAAAGAAAAGAAAAGAATATTAAAAGAAGGATTCCTAGTTGGAATACTTGCTGGAATCCTTGTAGGAATCCTAGTTGGAATCCTTGCTGGAATCCTTGCAGGAATCCTGGTTAGAATCCTTGCTGGAATCCTTGTTGGAATCCTTGCTTCGTGCACTGGAGGAATGCACTGGCAACGTGCACGGGCAGCACGCACGGCAGCACATGCTAAGTGCACGGGAAGCACGCACGGCAGCTAATGGAAGCACATGCTTCGTGCTCGGTATGGCACGATAATGGAACAAATGGTTGCACGCGAAAGAAAGAAAGCATCAAGAAAGAAAATGTGTTGTGCACAAGCAGCACATGCTGCGCGCACAGGCAGCATTTAGCACGGGCGGCAAAGCAACACACATGTCGACGGGTCGCGCATATAAACATATAATTATGTAATTACGTGGCCGAAAGATTGAAAGGAAGAATTAAACGAATGAAAGAAACAAAGAAAACAGGAATTAGCCAACACAAAATAGTTTTGTTGTGTCAAAATAGTCCAAGGGCAAAATGGTCATTTTAAAAAAAATGACTTTTGCAAAAAAAAAAAAATCACTCTCCGTTCACTTATTATATTCGAATCATTTCATTTGAAGAAAACTTGACTGTTAGAGAAGTTTGTAGTGAAAAAACAGCCCAAGGGCAAAATGGTCATTTTCAAAAATGTGAACTTTTTTTTTTCAAAAATTCCACTTTCCGTTTACTTATCATAATCGGGTCATTTTAATTGAAATGAAGTTGGCAATTTTTAACAATTACAATTATGACTGCTCGAGCAGCTCAATATCTCCTCCTGCCACCATGAAAAATGTTCAGAATGCATATATAGGGGGGGGTTGGTTGTCAGGAATCCTGGCTGGAATCCTGGTTGGAATCCTGGCTGGAATCCCGGCTGCGCGCAATGGCAGCACTTCAGCGCACAGGATTCCATATGCTGCACGCACGGGCAGCACATGTTGGTTGGCTGGAATCCTGGCTGCGCGCAATGGCAGCAATTCAGCGCGCAGGATTCCAAATGCTGCACGCACGGGCAGCACGTGTTGGTTGTGAGGAATCCTTGATGGAATCCTGGCTGCGCACAATGGCAGCACTTCTGCCCACAGGATTCCATATGCTGCACGCACGGGCAGCACATGTTGGTTGGCTGGAATCCTGGCTGCGCGCAATGGCAGCAATTCAGCGCAAAGGATTCCATATGCTGCACGCACGGGCAGCACGTGTTGGTTGTTAGGAATCCTGGTTGGAATCCTGGCTGCGCGCAATGGCAGCACTTCAGCGCACAGGATTCCAAATGCTGCACGCACGGGCAGCACGCGTTGGTTGTAAGGAATCCTTCTGCGCGCAATGGCAGCACTTCTGCGCACAGGATTCCATATGCTGCACGCACGGGCAGCACATGTTGGTTAGCTGGAATCCTGGCTGCGCGCAATGGCAGCAATTCAGCGCAAAGGATTCCATATGCTGCACGCACGGGCAGCACGTGTTGGTAGTTAGGAATCCTGGCTGGAATCCTGGCTGCGCGCAATGGCAGCACTTCAGCGCACAGGATTCCATATGTTGCACACACGGGCAGCACGTGTTGGTTGTCAGGAATCCTGGCTGCGCGCAATGGCAGCACTTCAGCGCTCAGGATTCCATTTGCTGCGCGCACGGGCAGCACGTGTTAGTTGTCAGGAATCCTGGCTGGAATCCTGGCTGCGCTCAATGGCAGCACTTCAGCGCACAGGATTCCAAATGCTGCACGCAAGGGCCATCATAACGGATGCATTATTGTCACGCCCAGCGGTGCTCTCATTGGCCATCATACGGTTTTGGATTCTTGCTACGGCCACGAGATTATAGCTAGTGTGCAAAATATCGTTGGTTGGTCTTGGGGAGCTGTACGTAATGGCGTGTGAGTGGTGTTTTGGTTGTGCTAAGATGGCTCCTCCCTACCACGTAGCGATGCCTTTCTAGTGCTTCCCTCTTTTGGAGTAAAAAAAATGTAATTATGTGGTGTCTGGATTATTATTGCTCGAGCATAGCCAATATCTCCTCCTGCCACCTTGAAAAATGTTCAGAATGCATATATAGGGGGGTGGTGTTGGTTGTCAGGAATCCTGGTTGGAATCCTGGCTGCGCGCAATGGCAGCACTTCAGCGCACAGGATTCCATATGCTGCACGCACGGGCAGCACGTGTTGGTTGTGAGGAATCCTTGCCGGAATCCTGGCTGCGCACAATGGCAGCAGCTCAGCGCACAGGATTCCAAATGCTGCACGCACGGGCAGCACGTGTTGGTTGTTAGGAATCCTTGATGGAATCCTTGCTGCGCCCAATGGCAGCACTTCAGCGCACAGGATTCCATACGCTGCACGCACGGGCAGCACGTGTTGGTTGGCTGGAATCCTGGCTGCGCGCAATGGCAGCACTTCAGCGCACAGGATTCCATATGCTGCACGCACGGGCAGCACGTGTTGGTTGGCTGGAATCCTCGCAAGAATCCTGGCTGCGCGCAATGGCAGCACATCAGCGCATATGCTGCACGCACGGGCAGCACGTGTTGGTTGGCTGGAATCCTGGCCGGAATCCTGGCTGCGCGCAATGGCAGCACATCAGCGCACAGGATTCCATATGCTGCACGCACGGGCCATCATAACGGATGCATTGTTGTCACGCCCAGCGGTGCTCTCATTGGCCATCATACGGTTTTGGATTCTTGCAACGGCCACGAGATTATAGCAAGTGTGCAAAATATCGTTGGTTGGTCTTGGGGAGCTGTACGTAATGGCGTGTGAGTGGTGTTTTGGTTGTGCTATGATGGCTCCTCCCTACCCCGTAGCGATGCCTTTCTAGTGCTTCCCTCTTTTGGAGTAAAAAAAATGTAATTATGTGGTGTCTCGATTATTATTGCTCGAGCATGGCCAATATCTCCTCCTGCCACCTTGAAAAATGTTCAGAATGCATATATAGGGGGGGTGGTGTTGGTGGGCTGGAATCCTGGTTGGAATCCTGGCTGGAATCCTGGCTGCGCGCAATGGCAGCACTTCAGCGCACAGGATTCCATACGCTGCACGCACTGGCAGCACGTGTTGGTTGGCTGGAATCCTGGCTGCGCGCAATGGCAGCACTTCAGCGCACAGGATTCCATACGCTGCACGCACGGGCAGCACGTGTTGGTTGGCTGGAATCCTGGCTGCGCGCAATGGCAGCACTTCAGCGCAAAGGATTCCATATGCTGCACGCACGGGCAGCACGTGTTGGTTGGCTGGAATCCTCGCAAGAATCCTGGCTGCGCGCAATGGCAGCACTTCAGCGCACAGGATTCCATATGCTGCACGCACGGGCAGCACGTGTTGGTTGGCTGGAATCCTCGCCGGAATACTGGCTGCGCGCAATGGCAGCACTTCAGCGCACAGGATTCCATATGATGCACGCACGGGCTGCACGTTTTGGTTGGCTGGAATCCTGGCCGGAATCCTGGCTGCGCGCAATGGCAGCACTTCAGCGCATAGGATTCCATATGCTGCTCGCACGGGCAGAACGTGTTGGTTTTCAGGAATCCTGGCTGGAATCCAGGCTGCGCGCAATGGCAGTACTTCAGTCCACAGGATTCCATATGCTGCTCGCACGGGCCATCATAACGGATGCATTGTTGTCACGCCCAGCGGTGCTCTCATTGGCCGTCATACGGTTTTGGATGCTTGCAACGGCCACGAGATTGTAACAAGTGTGCAAAATATCGTTGGTTGGTCTTGGGGAGCTGTACGTAATGGCGTGTGAGTGGTGTTTTGGTTGTGCTAAGATGGATCTTCCCTACCCTTGTAGCGATTCCTTTCTTGTGCTTCCCTCTTTTGGATTAAAAAAATGTAATTATGGGGTGTCCTGATTATTATTCCTCGAGCATGGCCAATATCTCCTCCTGCCATCCTAAAGAATGTTCATTTTGCATATATAGGGGGTAGGATGGAGCTTCATATGCTTCGTGCTGGCTGTCCCCCTCAGCCAAGGCGTGAAGCATTGTCCCCTCGGGTAGGGAGGGGATCAAATTGGGACTCAAAAGGAAAAAAAGGCCAGCGGTTTGCAAAGCAAAAGTCCCTCGTGTATGGAAAGCGAAAGTCCCCTCAGTAGCAGAAGTCCCTCTATAGTAGTGCAAAAAAATCTCCCCATGCCCGTGGCAAATGTCCCTCGGAGGAGCAAAAAAAGGGTATCACCAAATGCTCGTGGAAAACGACCCTCGATATGTAACGAATGACCCTAAATAAGCCACGGGCAAATGGTGATACAGCTCAATGTTGGAATCAAAGGTCCCTCGGCGAATGGAAATTTCGGTCGGAAGGAAAGCAAATGGGAACATAATGTGGGATGAGACAGGGTGTCCTAGTGTGGGATTGCGTGGGCATCTTCATAGCCGTTCTTAGCCTATTGTGCCCATTTTCCTT
>CM066985.1:17500-20000 GCA_033977485.1 Hydrangea macrophylla | reverse complement strand
TAAAAGAAGGAATCCTTGCTGGAAAAGAATATTAAAAGAAGGAATCCTAGTTGGAATCCTTGCTGGAATCCTTGTAGGAATCCTGGTTGGAATCCTTGCTGGAAGCACAATCGTAGAACAATCGTGGCACGCTAAATATATATATATATATATATATGACGCGCGAAAGAAAGAAAGGAAAGAAAAGAAAAGAATATTAAAAGAAGGATTCCTAGTTGGAATACTTGCTGGAATCCTTGTAGGAATCCTAGTTGGAATCCTTGCTGGAATCCTTGCAGGAATCCTGGTTAGAATCCTTGCTGGAATCCTTGTTGGAATCCTTGCTTCGTGCACTGGAGGAATGCACTGGCAACGTGCACGGGCAGCACGCACGGCAGCACATGCTAAGTGCACGGGAAGCACGCACGGCAGCTAATGGAAGCACATGCTTCGTGCTCGGTATGGCACGATAATGGAACAAATGGTTGCACGCGAAAGAAAGAAAGCATCAAGAAAGAAAATGTGTTGTGCACAAGCAGCACATGCTGCGCGCACAGGCAGCATTTAGCACGGGCGGCAAAGCAACACACATGTCGACGGGTCGCGCATATAAACATATAATTATGTAATTACGTGGCCGAAAGATTGAAAGGAAGAATTAAACGAATGAAAGAAACAAAGAAAACAGGAATTAGCCAACACAAAATAGTTTTGTTGTGTCAAAATAGTCCAAGGGCAAAATGGTCATTTTAAAAAAAATGACTTTTGCAAAAAAAAAAAATCACTCTCCGTTCACTTATTATATTCGAATCATTTCATTTGAAGAAAACTTGACTGTTAGAGAAGTTTGTAGTGAAAAAACAGCCCAAGGGCAAAATGGTCATTTTCAAAAATGTGAACTTTTTTTTTTCAAAAATTCCACTTTCCGTTTACTTATCATAATCGGGTCATTTTAATTGAAATGAAGTTGGCAATTTTTAACAATTACAATTATGACTGCTCGAGCAGCTCAATATCTCCTCCTGCCACCATGAAAAATGTTCAGAATGCATATATAGGGGGGGGTTGGTTGTCAGGAATCCTGGCTGGAATCCTGGTTGGAATCCTGGCTGGAATCCCGGCTGCGCGCAATGGCAGCACTTCAGCGCACAGGATTCCATATGCTGCACGCACGGGCAGCACATGTTGGTTGGCTGGAATCCTGGCTGCGCGCAATGGCAGCAATTCAGCGCGCAGGATTCCAAATGCTGCACGCACGGGCAGCACGTGTTGGTTGTGAGGAATCCTTGATGGAATCCTGGCTGCGCACAATGGCAGCACTTCTGCCCACAGGATTCCATATGCTGCACGCACGGGCAGCACATGTTGGTTGGCTGGAATCCTGGCTCCGCGCAATGGCAGCAATTCAGCGCAAAGGATTCCATATGCTGCATGCACGGGCAGCACGTGTTGGTTGTTAGGAATCCTGGTTGGAATCCTGGCTGCGCGCAATGGCAGCACTTCAGCGCACAGGATTCCAAATGCTGCACGCACGGGCAGCACGCGTTGGTTGTAAGGAATCCTTCTGCGCGCAATGGCAGCACTTCTGCGCACAGGATTCCATATGCTGCACGCACGGGCAGCACATGTTGGTTAGCTGGAATCCTGGCTGCGCGCAATGGCAGCAATTCAGCGCAAAGGATTCCATATGCTGCACGCACGGGCAGCACGTGTTGGTAGTTAGGAATCCTGGCTGGAATCCTGGCTGCGCGCAATGGCAGCACTTCAGCGCACAGGATTCCATATGTTGCACACACGGGCAGCACGTGTTGGTTGTCAGGAATCCTGGCTGCGCGCAATGGCAGCACTTCAGCGCTCAGGATTCCATTTGCTGCGCGCACGGGCAGCACGTGTTAGTTGTCAGGAATCCTGGCTGGAATCCTGGCTGCGCTCAATGGCAGCACTTCAGCGCACAGGATTCCAAATGCTGCACGCAAGGGCCATCATAACGGATGCATTATTGTCACGCCCAGCGGTGCTCTCATTGGCCATCATACGGTTTTGGATTCTTGCTACGGCCACGAGATTATAGCTAGTGTGCAAAATATCGTTGGTTGGTCTTGGGGAGCTGTACGTAATGGCGTGTGAGTGGTGTTTTGGTTGTGCTAAGATGGCTCCTCCCTACCACGTAGCGATGCCTTTCTAGTGCTTCCCTCTTTTGGAGTAAAAAAAATGTAATTATGTGGTGTCTGGATTATTATTGCTCGAGCATAGCCAATATCTCCTCCTGCCACCTTGAAAAATGTTCAGAATGCATATATAGGGGGGTGGTGTTGGTTGTCAGGAATCCTGGTTGGAATCCTGGCTGCGCGCAATGGCAGCACTTCAGCGCACAGGATTCCATATGCTGCACGCACGGGCAGCACGTGTTGGTTGTGAGGAATCCTTGCCGGAATCCTGGCTGCGCACAATGGCAGCAGCTCAGCGCACAGGATTCCAAATGCTGCACGCACGGGCAGCACGTGTTGGTTGTTAGGAATCC
>CM066985.1:0-5000 GCA_033977485.1 Hydrangea macrophylla | reverse complement strand
GCAGCACATGCTAAGTGCACGGGAAGCACGCACGGCAGCTAATGGAAGCACATGCTTCGTGCTCGGTATGGCACGATAATGGAACAAATGGTTGCACGCGAAAGAAAGAAAGCATCAAGAAAGAAAATGTGTTGTGCACAAGCAGCACATGCTGCGCGCACAGGCAGCATTTAGCACGGGCGGCAAAGCAACACACATGTCGACGGGTCGCGCATATAAACATATAATTATGTAATTACGTGGCCGAAAGATTGAAAGGAAGAATTAAACGAATGAAAGAAACAAAGAAAACAGGAATTAGCCAACACAAAATAGTTTTGTTGTGTCAAAATAGTCCAAGGGCAAAATGGTCATTTTAAAAAAAATGACTTTTGCAAAAAAAAAAAATCACTCTCCGTTCACTTATTATATTCGAATCATTTCATTTGAAGAAAACTTGACTGTTAGAGAAGTTTGTAGTGAAAAAACAGCCCAAGGGCAAAATGGTCATTTTCAAAAATGTGAACTTTTTTTTTTCAAAAATTCCACTTTCCGTTTACTTATCATAATCGGGTCATTTTAATTGAAATGAAGTTGGCAATTTTTAACAATTACAATTATGACTGCTCGAGCAGCTCAATATCTCCTCCTGCCACCATGAAAAATGTTCAGAATGCATATATAGGGGGGGGTTGGTTGTCAGGAATCCTGGCTGGAATCCTGGTTGGAATCCTGGCTGGAATCCCGGCTGCGCGCAATGGCAGCACTTCAGCGCACAGGATTCCATATGCTGCACGCACGGGCAGCACATGTTGGTTGGCTGGAATCCTGGCTGCGCGCAATGGCAGCAATTCAGCGCGCAGGATTCCAAATGCTGCACGCACGGGCAGCACGTGTTGGTTGTGAGGAATCCTTGATGGAATCCTGGCTGCGCACAATGGCAGCACTTCTGCCCACAGGATTCCATATGCTGCACGCACGGGCAGCACATGTTGGTTGGCTGGAATCCTGGCTGCGCGCAATGGCAGCAATTCAGCGCAAAGGATTCCATATGCTGCACGCACGGGCAGCACGTGTTGGTTGTTAGGAATCCTGGTTGGAATCCTGGCTGCGCGCAATGGCAGCACTTCAGCGCACAGGATTCCAAATGCTGCACGCACGGGCAGCACGCGTTGGTTGTAAGGAATCCTTCTGCGCGCAATGGCAGCACTTCTGCGCACAGGATTCCATATGCTGCACGCACGGGCAGCACATGTTGGTTAGCTGGAATCCTGGCTGCGCGCAATGGCAGCAATTCAGCGCAAAGGATTCCATATGCTGCACGCACGGGCAGCACGTGTTGGTAGTTAGGAATCCTGGCTGGAATCCTGGCTGCGCGCAATGGCAGCACTTCAGCGCACAGGATTCCATATGTTGCACACACGGGCAGCACGTGTTGGTTGTCAGGAATCCTGGCTGCGCGCAATGGCAGCACTTCAGCGCTCAGGATTCCATTTGCTGCGCGCACGGGCAGCACGTGTTAGTTGTCAGGAATCCTGGCTGGAATCCTGGCTGCGCTCAATGGCAGCACTTCAGCGCACAGGATTCCAAATGCTGCACGCAAGGGCCATCATAACGGATGCATTATTGTCACGCCCAGCGGTGCTCTCATTGGCCATCATACGGTTTTGGATTCTTGCTACGGCCACGAGATTATAGCTAGTGTGCAAAATATCGTTGGTTGGTCTTGGGGAGCTGTACGTAATGGCGTGTGAGTGGTGTTTTGGTTGTGCTAAGATGGCTCCTCCCTACCACGTAGCGATGCCTTTCTAGTGCTTCCCTCTTTTGGAGTAAAAAAAATGTAATTATGTGGTGTCTGGATTATTATTGCTCGAGCATAGCCAATATCTCCTCCTGCCACCTTGAAAAATGTTCAGAATGCATATATAGGGGGGTGGTGTTGGTTGTCAGGAATCCTGGTTGGAATCCTGGCTGCGCGCAATGGCAGCACTTCAGCGCACAGGATTCCATATGCTGCACGCACGGGCAGCACGTGTTGGTTGTGAGGAATCCTTGCCGGAATCCTGGCTGCGCACAATGGCAGCAGCTCAGCGCACAGGATTCCAAATGCTGCACGCACGGGCAGCACGTGTTGGTTGTTAGGAATCCTTGATGGAATCCTTGCTGCGCCCAATGGCAGCACTTCAGCGCACAGGATTCCATACGCTGCACGCACGGGCAGCACGTGTTGGTTGGCTGGAATCCTGGCTGCGCGCAATGGCAGCACTTCAGCGCACAGGATTCCATATGCTGCACGCACGGGCAGCACGTGTTGGTTGGCTGGAATCCTCGCAAGAATCCTGGCTGCGCGCAATGGCAGCACATCAGCGCATATGCTGCACGCACGGGCAGCACGTGTTGGTTGGCTGGAATCCTGGCCGGAATCCTGGCTGCGCGCAATGGCAGCACATCAGCGCACAGGATTCCATATGCTGCACGCACGGGCCATCATAACGGATGCATTGTTGTCACGCCCAGCGGTGCTCTCATTGGCCATCATACGGTTTTGGATTCTTGCAACGGCCACGAGATTATAGCAAGTGTGCAAAATATCGTTGGTTGGTCTTGGGGAGCTGTACGTAATGGCGTGTGAGTGGTGTTTTGGTTGTGCTATGATGGCTCCTCCCTACCCCGTAGCGATGCCTTTCTAGTGCTTCCCTCTTTTGGAGTAAAAAAAATGTAATTATGTGGTGTCTCGATTATTATTGCTCGAGCATGGCCAATATCTCCTCCTGCCACCTTGAAAAATGTTCAGAATGCATATATAGGGGGGGTGGTGTTGGTGGGCTGGAATCCTGGTTGGAATCCTGGCTGGAATCCTGGCTGCGCGCAATGGCAGCACTTCAGCGCACAGGATTCCATACGCTGCACGCACTGGCAGCACGTGTTGGTTGGCTGGAATCCTGGCTGCGCGCAATGGCAGCACTTCAGCGCACAGGATTCCATACGCTGCACGCACGGGCAGCACGTGTTGGTTGGCTGGAATCCTGGCTGCGCGCAATGGCAGCACTTCAGCGCAAAGGATTCCATATGCTGCACGCACGGGCAGCACGTGTTGGTTGGCTGGAATCCTCGCAAGAATCCTGGCTGCGCGCAATGGCAGCACTTCAGCGCACAGGATTCCATATGCTGCACGCACGGGCAGCACGTGTTGGTTGGCTGGAATCCTCGCCGGAATACTGGCTGCGCGCAATGGCAGCACTTCAGCGCACAGGATTCCATATGATGCACGCACGGGCTGCACGTTTTGGTTGGCTGGAATCCTGGCCGGAATCCTGGCTGCGCGCAATGGCAGCACTTCAGCGCATAGGATTCCATATGCTGCTCGCACGGGCAGAACGTGTTGGTTTTCAGGAATCCTGGCTGGAATCCAGGCTGCGCGCAATGGCAGTACTTCAGTCCACAGGATTCCATATGCTGCTCGCACGGGCCATCATAACGGATGCATTGTTGTCACGCCCAGCGGTGCTCTCATTGGCCGTCATACGGTTTTGGATGCTTGCAACGGCCACGAGATTGTAACAAGTGTGCAAAATATCGTTGGTTGGTCTTGGGGAGCTGTACGTAATGGCGTGTGAGTGGTGTTTTGGTTGTGCTAAGATGGATCTTCCCTACCCTTGTAGCGATTCCTTTCTTGTGCTTCCCTCTTTTGGATTAAAAAAATGTAATTATGGGGTGTCCTGATTATTATTCCTCGAGCATGGCCAATATCTCCTCCTGCCATCCTAAAGAATGTTCATTTTGCATATATAGGGGGTAGGATGGAGCTTCATATGCTTCGTGCTGGCTGTCCCCCTCAGCCAAGGCGTGAAGCATTGTCCCCTCGGGTAGGGAGGGGATCAAATTGGGACTCAAAAGGAAAAAAAGGCCAGCGGTTTGCAAAGCAAAAGTCCCTCGTGTATGGAAAGCGAAAGTCCCCTCAGTAGCAGAAGTCCCTCTATAGTAGTGCAAAAAAATCTCCCCATGCCCGTGGCAAATGTCCCTCGGAGGAGCAAAAAAAGGGTATCACCAAATGCTCGTGGAAAACGACCCTCGATATGTAACGAATGACCCTAAATAAGCCACGGGCAAATGGTGATACAGCTCAATGTTGGAATCAAAGGTCCCTCGGCGAATGGAAATTTCGGTCGGAAGGAAAGCAAATGGGAACATAATGTGGGATGAGACAGGGTGTCCTAGTGTGGGATTGCGTGGGCATCTTCATAGCCGTTCTTAGCCTATTGTGCCCATTTTCCTTTTGCACAGTGCAGGGATGTACCAATGGGATTCTTATGTGGCCTTTTGTGAGTTGCCTTTCCAGTAGAGACTGGCATTTTGGTCGGAGGACGATTTTGTGCTTGAACCCAAAGTTGGGGTCTTTCATGGTGTATGAACCGAATATCGACACCCAACTAGTAAGGAATTGCGCAATATTTTGACGATCGAAGCCGGGATTGAAAGGGGGGTGTCCATCATGGGGGTTTGCATGGGCGTCTTGACTACCACTCTTTGCCTTTTGCTCCCATTTCATTTTTGACCTACGCAGTGATGTTGCCATTGGGATTCTTATGTGGCCCTTGTGAGTTGCCTTTTGAGTAGAGACTGGCAATTGGTCGAACGATGACTTTGTGCTTGGACCCAAAGTTGGCGTCCTTCATGGTGTATGAACCAAATATCGGCAACCAACTAGTAAGGAAAAGCGCAATATTTGGACGACCAAAGCCAAGATTGAAAAAGAGGGTGTCCATCATGGGGGTCGCATGGGCGTCTTGACGACCGTTCTTTGCATTTGAGCACATTTCATTGACAACGACCTCTTTTTGCTGGTAACCCTCCCTTCCGCGCAATGTCCCTTGTGGTGGTATTTTCATCCACAACCTTTTTATGTGACCCTGCCCCCCCACTCGGTGCCATTGCTGTTTATTTGGCCTGTTCATGCACTGTAATCCCATACAGGTGCCCCTCTCCTCCCACGTGGTGTTCCATTTGCTTATGGGTGTTCG
>CM066984.1:133028750-133331250 GCA_033977485.1 Hydrangea macrophylla | reverse complement strand
AATAAGGGATCCCACACGAGGCATTGTTTATAAACTTAAAGATCAAATAGGTTCGGGAGTCATGACCTATTTTGCAAAGTTGCATAGCGAACGAGTCAAGATTGAATGAAAGATCGAACAATGACCACCACATGGAGATTTTGTTCTTTCGTTTGGATATTTCGGCAACTTTGTCATTAAATAAGATTTTTCAAGATTCTTTTGTTTTATGTTGTCTAATTTTTTATATCCGTATTTATTATGTCTGTTTGTTTATTTTACACTATTCATCATTTTTGGATCTACATGTACTCCACTTGCCACCATACTCACACAAAATAAACTAACTGGAAACAACTAAGTTGAGTGGAAACATAATCTTGACATTGTTTTAACTACGGAGGATCACATATATATCCTTACTACCCCATGCTCTGCTAAACCCGTGGCAAATACCAAACACGAGTTCGACAAATGGAAGAAGTCTAATAGAATGGCTCGTTGCTACATTCTAGTTTCTATAGATGGCGTGTTGCAACACCAATTCCAATCGAACTATTCCGCTAGTGCTATCATGACCTCCTAAAAAGGTATGTTTGGGAAGCATGGCAGACCTGCCAAACAGATCCCCATGCAAAAGACCATGAGTGCAAAAATGTTGGTAAGAGAGCACGTTTTAAAAATGATTGGTTATTTAAATGAGCTGGAGACTCTGGGTGCCAACATTGACGCACAGACCCAAGTTGATATGATCCTCAAATCGTTGCCTCAATCATTCGCTCAATTTAAACTTAATTATAATATGAATCAAATAAATTTTTCTATGAGCGAATTGATGAGCTCTCTTCATTCAGTGGAAGGGGTGATTAAACATGAGGGCAACATTTGAACATTGAGAAAGGCAATTCTTTTTCTCGATCTATACCAAAAGGCAAGAAAGAGAAGAAGAAGGCTAGCACTAGTGGTTCAAGTTTGGACCAGTCCCAAAGATTGCAAAATCTAAGAAAAAGGGGGAAATCAAGGGGAATGTGGGTGGTCAAAGCAAAGGAAAAGTGTTTCCAATATGGGAACAAAGGCCACTAGAAGAGGAACTGCCCGGAATTCTTAGCTACAAGAGTTCAAAGTATGATCGAATCACATGTGATTGAAGTAAGTTTTATGACTGATACTTCGAACACTTAGTGCATTGATTCTGGTGCGACAAACCATATATGTTATTCGTTGTAGGGGTTAAAATCAACCAGGAGGTGCAGTGATGGGGAGATCGTGCTAACTCTAGGGTCTAGCGCAACCGTATCTGCAATTGCTATAGGAGTAGTATTAGAATTTCCAGACAATAAGACTTTAGTTTTATCATATGTACTTTACGTCCCTTTAATGAGCCGTAATTTAATTTCAGTTTCAGAACTTTCAAATAAAAATTATTCTTTCTCTTTTGGAACTGAAGTTGTGATCAAAAGAAATGGTTCTTTTGTGTGTTCTGGTATTAAGTCGAATGGTTTGTATGTGATTAATCCAATTATTTCTAAAGGTTCTGATATGGAATTTAATAACTCAGTGGTAATTACACCATCTAAAATAAAGGAACTGTCCACTAATCCAACAAGGCTTTGGCACATGAGGCTGGTCATATCAATCTAAATAGGATTAACAGACTAGTCAAAGAAGGGATCTTAGGCAATTTGGTTTTCGAACCAATGGAATTTTGTGAATCATGTTCAGAGTGTAAAATGACCAAAAGGACCTTTCTTGCAAAGGGCAACAGGACCAATGCATTGTTTGAATTAGTTCATATTGATGTGTGTGGACCAATAAATATTAGAGCTAGGGATGGTCATGAATATTTCATTACATTTACTGATGACCACTCTAGGTATGGATATGTGTACCTAATGTAGCACAAGTCTAAAGCCTTTGAAAAGTTCAAAGAGTTTAGGGCTGAAGTGGAGAGGCAACTAGGTACACATATCAAAGCTATTCGATCTGATCAAAGTGGTAAGTACCTCTCTAATGAGTTTATTGATCACCTCACACAGAATGGGATTCTGTCATAATTGACTACACGTGGTACGTCTCAGCAGAACGGTGTAGTGGAGATAAGGAACCGGAATCTTTTAAACATGACTAGGTTGATGATGAGTTATTCAGAGTTGCCATTAATTCTTTAGGATTATGCTTTGGAAACCACTGCGTACATACTAAATCTACTTCCAAGTAAATCTGTTCCTAAGACATCACGGGAGATGTGGATTGGATGCAAACCCTCTTTATAACATCTCCATATATGGGGGTGTCCAGTGCATATGCTGAAAGAAAGATGAGCAAATTGGAATCACGATCGAAAGTATGTTACTTCGTAGGGTATCTAAGGGTACTTATGGTTTGTATTTCTATGATCCAAGAGAACAGAAAGTATTTGTTAGTACAAATGTTATTTTCTTGGAGTATGATTATATCATGAACCATAAACCTAAAGGAATGGTAGATCTCAGAGAAATAGATGGAGAGCCCTATATTCCTCCCACAGTTGAAAATGATGAAAGACAAGAAAATGCCACATCTTCGCCCATTTTCGCTATGGTATCTCATCATAGTGGGAGGATTATCAGCCAACCTAATAGATTCATGTTCTTAGGAGAAGTTTTTGAAGCTGTCTCCATAGAATCTAAATCTGGTCCTGCCACATACAAAGAGGCAATGGCTGATGTTGATTCAGCTCGTTGGGTAAAAGTTATGAAAGCTGAATTGGAATCTATGGATTCCAATCAAGTCTGGGATCTTGTAGAACTTCCTACCAATATTTAACCTATGGGTTGTATATGGATCTACAAGAGGAAAAGAGGTTCTGATGGAAAGGTTGAGACCTTTAAGGTGAGGCTTATAGCGAAAGGTTATACTCAAAGAGGGGGCATTGGCTATGACGAAACCTTTTCACCGATAGCCATGCTCAAGTCCATCAAAATATTCTTATCCATTGCGGTATGCCTAGATTATGAGATCTGGCAGATGGACGTTAAGACTGCATTCTTGAATGGCAATCTTAAGGAGGACATCTATGTACAGTAACCAGAACGGTTCATAGCTGGTAGAAAAGGTAACTTGGTATGCAAGCTACAAAAGTTCATTTATGGGCTTAAGTATCCAAGAGTTGGAACATTCGATTTGAACAAGCGGTCAAGCCGTTTGGTTTCATACATAATCTAGATGAACCTTGTGTATACAAGAAATGTGAAGGTAAGGTGATACCTTTTCTTGTACTTTATGTTGATAACATTCTACTCATTTGGAATGATGTAGGGGCATTGTCTATTAGGATTGCGCCGTCAAAACCAATCTTTATGTATTTGACATTTGGCATTTATATATAGATATCATATATAGTTACATTTCTTTATATATGTGTCATGAGATGATTGATGTAGTCCATAAGTGTCATAGTAGGTAATTCATGTATGTATGAGATACATACAAGAGAGATGAAATATTAGTCTTTGAAACTTAGAACTTGTCTTAGTGGATGATAAAACTAGATATCTCATCAGGTATACACTGTAGCATTATAAACTACCATTAGATGGAGTGATGAATCTCAATTAGTAGAGTGTGACTCTTAGTTAATATGCTAGTGCTTATAGTGCATGGACGGACCATGAGATTCCTATTGACATAGAAAATTATCAACAGTCGATAGGAACTCATAAATTGTATAAGGTACGTGTTCTTAATCTTGAGATGATTATGGACACAGACTATGGATGTGACTGCTTTGACTTACCAATAAGTGAGGTCTTGCAAGATCAACACCTGGGTATCTTGGGTATGTCACATTCATAGGGTTGTGAACATATATTGTCAAGATAAAATCTACCCTCTGACAAAGAGTAAGCAATCCCTTGAGAATGTCACCAAGTTGATTACTGAGAACTACAGTCTTTTTGATAAATAGTTATCAACATGTTTGGTAATCATGAGAGGTAAATGAGACTCAAGGAATGGAAGATGTAATCATCATTCAGGTCCACAGTAACAGCTATCCGACTACCTGAATATGATTATGAATGCTGACGGTAGAGGGACATTAGTACACCATACAAATCTAGCTGTCACTTTAGATTTGTTCTTCTACGTTAAAGTGCAGTTATCGTTTTATAGTGGAATTAACGTTAACTGATTAGTTGGTTAATTCGCTGATCAAAGAGTTTGATCATGGGAATTAACAACTGATCTGAGCCAACAATAAAGAACCTAGGAGGTCCCACTCTTAGCTCCACCAGAATGTTTGGAAAGACATGTGAGGATGATGAATCAATCAATTGAAAGAGTTTCAATGGATTGATGGTTCGATCGATCGAACTTGTTTCGATCGATTGAACTCTGGTTCGGTTCGATCGATCGAACTCATTTGATCGTGTCACGACCCATCCCACTACGCGTGGAAATAGGACACGTGGCACGCCACCAAGGCTCATCCAAACATCATATAACTTATACACAGCGGAAAGAACTTAAAAACAACCCTGGGTATTTTAAAACTTAGGAAACATTGCCCTCTGAGTTGAAAATCTATTGAAATCAAAGTTATAAAAAGTTTTGTTCAATTGAAAACACATCCAAAAGAATCAATTTTTGAAAACAGAGGTTCAGTCGACTGTGACTAGGGTCCAGTCAACTGTACTTAGCAGAAACCAAAACCTAAAATTCTCAACAGAGGTCCAGTCGACTGATCAGGGAATCCCAGTCGACTGTGTTAGGCAGAAACAAAATGCAACACTTCCAAAAGGAAATCCAGTCGACTGATCTGGGGACCCAGTCGACTGCACTGGTTACTATTTGGATCAGTAGCTAAAATCTACAGTGACTCAGTCGACTGACATATGGTCCAGTCGACTGCTTCTCTTACTATTCACTTTCAGTGTCTCAATCACACGAGATCCAGTCGACTGACATAGGGTCCAATTGACTGCTCCCCTGCTGGGCAGCCCTGTTGTGAAAATTAACAACTTATGCTTTTCCAAACCAACAACAATCACAACCAGAACTCAAATACAACATTTTAAACATAACCACAGACGTTCAATTACAAGATTTCAATACTACGAAACTAATTCATAGTTCTATTACAACATATTATTACAATTCCCAATCCTTACACAAGTTTTAGGATTTAAAACAAAAACATATACAAAGGTGATTTCCCCGGCGTTCATCGGCCTCACCCATCACACTACTTCTTGTCTTTCTTCTTACCTGCAATGGAGTACATCTCCACTGCTCAGCTATATGTTGAGCGTACAATTCTAAATGTATGCTTATATGACAGTTCATGGTTTAAGCATCTAAAACACATAGCAATAGTCTCTAGGGTGAGTGGTACGCATTCATCCGGTCGATGCCGTAGGAGGCCCACCTCTCCCATGCATCTCGTACACTGGTTGGGCCTTCCTCCATACCAGGTACCGTGTACTGGGTGGGCCCACCTCCAATCCAGACACAACCATAATTCCAATTCCATTTCAATCACAATCATAATCCACAAGGTTCGAGGAGCTTACCCCGGATGAATTTGCACCAAACTCCCCTTTGACCAAAGTAGACACATAACATGCTCACATAAACAGTTATACGTGCTTTTCATGTAATTTCACGTGCATAATTGACGGGTCTAATTAATACATGAATTTCGTCCGGATCCAAGAATATCAAAGTTGATGTTCAAAACATGAAAATCCATATATTTCATAGATCTAGAATTCATACCTCGTGCGATTCTCTTCAAACTTTGAAGGATCCTTCAAATTTGGGACGATTCCTACAAGTTTTACTGGATTTTCCCCAAAAGTCTAGAATTAAGATTTTTACAAAAATTGGCCAAACACGGCCTAAGTAGTATCAAAACGTAGCTCTTACCTCCACGAGTTCAAATATGAAATCTGGAGAAAATCTGACGGACGAAAGGTCGCCGATCATCGTCGCAAAGCCCGTGGCAACAAATCCCCTTCTCTCTCCTAAACCCTAAACCCTAAACCCTAAACCCTAAACCCCTAAACCCCAAACCCCAAACCCTAAACCCTAAACCCCTAAAACCCCAAAACCTTAAACCCCAAACCCTAAACCCCAAACCCCAAACCCTAAACCCTTAAGGTACACTACTCATTGGTTACTAGATGTGAACTTTCTACTGATAAGATCAATTAGACGTGTTAGAGGATGACCACCACACACGGAGGCACTACTTGAGGTAGTTGTGATTGGATCCTTGTTAATGGTGCAAACTAGCTAAGCTATAAATAAGGGATCCCACACGAGGCATTGTTTAGAAACTTAAAGATCAAATAGGTTCAGGAGTCATGACCTATTTTGCAAAGTTGTATAGCGAACGAGTCAAGATTGAATGAAAGATCGAAACCCTAAACCCTTAAGGTACACTACTCATTGGTTACTAGATGTGAACTTTCTACGGATAAGATCAATTAGACGTGTTAGAGGATGACCACCACACACAGAGGCCCTACTTGAGGTTGTTGTGATTGGATCCTTGGTAATGGTGCAAACTAGCTAAGCTATGAATAAGGGATCCCACACGAGGCATTGTTTATAAACTTAAAGATCAAATAGGTTCGGGAGTCATGACCTATTTTGCAAAGTTGCATAGCGAACGAGTCAAGATTGAATGAAAGATCGAACAATGACCACCACATGGAGATTTTGTTCTTTCGTTTGGATATTTCGGCAACTTTGTCATTAAATAAGATTTTTCAAGATTCTTTTGTTTTATGTTGTCTAATTTTTTATATCCGTATTTATTATGTCTGTTTGTTTATTTTACACTATTCATCATTTTTGGATCTACATGTACTCCACTTGCCACCATACTCACACAAAATAAACTAACTGGAAACAACTAAGTTGAGTGAAAACATAATCTTGACATTGTTTTAACTACGGAGGATCACATATATATCCTTACTACCCCATGCTCTGCTAAACCAGTGGCAAATACCAAACACGAGTTCGACAAATGGAAGAAGTCTAATAGAATGGCTCGTTGCTACATTCTAGTTTCTATAGATGGCGTGTTGCAACACCAATTCCAATCGAACTATTCCGCTAGTGCTATCATGACCTCCTAAAAAGGTATGTTTGGGAAGCATGGCAGACCTGCCAAACAGATCGCCATGCAAAAGACCATGAGTGCAAAAATGTTGGTAAGAGAGCACGTTTTAAAAATGATTGGTTATTTAAATGAGCTGGAGACTCTGGGTGCCAACATTGACGCACAGACCCAAGTTGATATGATCCTCAAATCGTTGCCTCAATCATTCGCTCAATTTAAACTTAATTATAATATAAATCAAATAAATTTTTCTATGAGTGAATTGATGAGCTCTCTTCATTCAGTGGAAGGGGTGATTAAACATGAGGGCAACATTTGAACATTGAGAAAGGCAATTCTTTTTCTCGATCTATACCAAAAGGCATGAAAGAGAAGAAGAAGGCTAGCACTAGTGGTTCAAGTTTGGACCAGTCCCAAAGATTGCAAAATCTAAGAAAAAGGGGAAAAGCAAGGGGAATGTGGGTGGTCAAAGCAAAGGAAAAGTGTTTCCAATATGGGAACAAAGGCCACTAGAAGAGGAACTGCCCGAAATTCTTAGCTACAAGAGTTCAAAGTATGATCGAATCACATGTGATTGAAGTAAGTTTTATGACTGATACTTCGAACACTTAGTGCATTGATTCTGGTGCGACAAACCATATATGTTATTCGTTGTAGGGGTTAAAATCAACCAGGAGGTGCAGTGATGGGGAGATCGTGCTAACTCTAGGGTCTAGCGCAACCGTATCTGCAATTGCTATAGGAGTAGTATTAGAATTTCCAAACAATAAGACTTTAGTTTTATCATATGTACTTTACGTCCCTTTAATGAGCCGTAATTTAATTTCAGTTTCAGAACTTTCAAATAAAAATTATTCTTTCTCTTTTGGAACTGAAGTTGTGATCAAAAGAAATGGTTCTTTTGTGTGTTCTGGTATTAAGTCGAATGGTTTGTATGTGATTAATCCAATTATTTCTAAAGGTTCTGATATGGAATTTAATAACTCAGTGGTAATTACACCATCTAAAATAAAGGAACTGTCCACTAATCCAACAAGGCTTTGGCACATGAGGCTGGTCATATCAATCTAAATAGGATTAACAGACTAGTCAAAGAAGGGATCTTAGGCAATTTGGTTTTCGAACCAATGGAATTTTGTGAATCATGTTCAGAGTGTAAAATGACCAAAAGGACCTTTCTTGCAAAGGGCAACAGGACCAATGCATTGTTTGAATTAGTTCATATTGATGTGTGTGGACCAATAAATATTAGAGCTAGGGATGGTCATGAATATTTCATTACATTTACTGATGACCACTCTAGGTATGGATATGTGTACCTAATGTAGCACAAGTCTAAAGCCTTTGAAAAGTTCAAAGAGTTTAGGGCTGAAGTGGAGAGGCAACTAGGTACACATATCAAAGCTATTCGATCTGATCAAAGTGGTAAGTACCTCTCTAATGAGTTTATTGATCACCTCACACAGAATGGGATTCTGTCATAATTGACTACACGTGGTACGTCTCAGCAGAACGGTGTAGTGGAGATAAGGAACCGGAATCTTTTAAACATGACTAGGTTGATGATGAGTTATTCGGAGTTGCCATTAATTCTTTAGGATTATGCTTTGGAAACCACTGCGTACATACTAAATCTACCTCCAAGTAAATCTGTTCCTAAGACATCACGGGAGATGTGGATTGGATGCAAACCCTCTTTATAACATCTCCATATATGGGGGTGTCCAGTGCATATGCTGAAAGAAAGATGAGCAAATTGGAATCACGATCGAAAGTATGTTACTTCGTAGGGTATCTAAGGGTACTTATGGTTTGTATTTCTATGATCCAAGAGAACAGAAAGTATTTGTTAGTACAAATGTTATGTTCTTGGAGTATGATTATATCATGAACCATAAACCTAAAGGAATGGTAGATCTCAGAGAAATAGATGGAGAGCCCTATATTCCTCCCACAGTTGAAAATGATGAAAGACAAGAAAATGCCACATCTTCGCCCATTTTCGCTATGGTATCTCATCATAGTGGGAGGATTATCAGCCAACCTGATAGATACATGTTCTTAATAGAAGTTTTTGAAGCTGTCTCCATAGAATCTAAATCTGGTCCTGCCACATACAAAGAGGCAATGGCTGATGTTGATTCAGCTCGTTGGGTAAAAGTTATGAAAGCTGAATTGGAATCTATGGATTCCAATCAAGTCTGGGATCTTGTAGAACTTCCTACCAATATTAAACCTATGGGTTGTATATGGATCTACAAAAGGAAAAGAGGTTCTGATGGAAAGGTTGAGACCTTTAAGGTGAGGCTTATAGCGAAAGGTTATACTCAAAGAGGGGGCATTGGCTATGACGAAACATTTTCACCGATAGCCATGCTCAAGTCCATCAAAATATTCTTATCCATTGCGGTATGCCTAGATTATGAGATCTGGCAAATGGACGTTAAGACTGCATTCTTTAATGGCAATCTTAAGGAGGACATCTATGTACAGTAACCAGAAGGGTTCATAGCTGGTAGAAAAGGTAACTTGGTATGTAAGCTACAAAAGTTCATTTATGGGCTTAAGTATCCAAGAGTTGGAACATTCGATTTGAACAAGCGGTCAAGCCGTTTGGTTTCATACATAATCTAGATGAATCTTGTGTATACAAGAAATGTGAAGGTAAGGTGGTACCTTTTCTTGTACTTTATGTTGATAACATTCTACTCATTTGGAATGATGTAGGGGCATTGTCTATTAGGATTGCGCCCTCAAAACCAATCTTTATGTATTTGACATTTGGCATTTATATATAGATATCATATATAGTTACATTTCTTTATATATGTGTCATGAGATGATTGATGTAGTCCATAAGTGTCATAGTAGGTAATTCATGTATGTATGAGATACATACAAGAGAGATGAAATATTAGTCTTTGAAACTTAGAACTTGTCTTAGTGGATGATAAAACTAGATATCTCATCAGGTATACACTGTAGCATTATAAACTACCATTAGATGGAGTGATGAATCTCAATTAGTAGAGTGTGACTCTTAGTTAATATGCTAGTGCTTATAGTGCATGGACAGACCATGAGATTCCTATTGACATAGAAAATTATCAACAGTCAATAGGAACTCATAAATTGTATAAGGTACGTGTTCTTAATCTTGAGATGATTATGGACACAGACTATGGATGTGACTGCTTTGACTTACCAATAAGTGAGGTCTTGCAAGATCAACACCTGGGTATCTTGGGTATGTCACATTCATAGGGTTGTGAACATATATTGTCAAGATAAAATCTACCCTCTGAAAAAGAGTAAGCAATCCCTTGAGAATGTCACCAAATTGATTACTGAGAACTACAGTCTTTTTGATAAATAGTTATCAACATGTTTGGTAATCATGAGAGGTAAATGAGACTCAAGGAATGGAAGATGTAATCATCATTCAGATCCACAGTAACAGCTATCCGACTACCTAAATATGATTATGAATACTGACGGTAGAGGGACATTAGTACACCATACAAATCTAGCTGTCACTTTAGATTTGTTCTTCTACGTTAAAGTGCAGTTATCGTTTTATAGTGGAATTAACATTAACTGATTAGTTGGTTAATTCGCTGATCAAAGAGTTTGATCATGGGAATTAACAACTGATCTGAGCCAACAATAAAGAACCTAGGAGGTCCCACTCTTAGCTCCACCAGAATGTTTGGAAAGACATGTGAGGATGATGAATCAATCAATTGAAAGAGTTTCAATGGATTGAAGGTTCGATCGATCGAACTTGTTTCGATTGATTGAACTCTGGTTCGGTTCGATCGATCGAACTCGTTTGATCGTGTCACGACCCATCCCACTACGCGTGGAAATAAGACACGTGGCACGCCACCAAGACTCATCCAAACATCATATAACTTATACACAGCGGAAAGAACTTAAAAACAACCCTGGGTATTTTAAAACTTAGGAAATATTACCCTCTGAGTTGAAAATCTATTGAAATCAAAGTTATAAAAAGTTTTGTTCAATTGAAAACACATCCAAAAGAATCAATTTTTGAAAACAGAGGTTCAGTCGACTGTGCCTAAGGTCCAGTCGACTGTACTTAGCAGAAACCAAAACCTAAAATTCTCAACAGAGGTCCAGTCGACTGATCAGGGAATCCTAGTCGACTGTGTTAGGCAGAAACAAAATGCAACACTTCCAAAAGGAAATCCAGTCGACTGATCTGGGGACCCAGTCGACTGCACTGGTTACTATTTGGATCAGTAGCTAAAATCTACAGTGACTCAGTCGACTGACATATGGTCCAGTCGACTGCTTCTCTTACTATTCACTTTCAGTGTCTCAATCACACGAGATCCAGTCGACTGACATAGGGTCCAATTGACTGCTCCCCTGCTGGGCAGCCCTGTTGTGAAAATTAACAACTTATGCTTTTCCAAACCAACAACAATCACAACCAGAACTCAAATACAACATTTTAAACATAACCACAGACGTTCAATTACAAGATTTCAATACTACGAAACTAATTCATAGTTCTATTACAACATATTATTACAATTCCCAATCCTTACACAAGTTTTAGGATTTAAAACAAAAACATATACAAAGGTGATTTCCCCGGCGTTCATCGGCCTCACCCATCACACTACTTCTTGTCTTTCTTCTTACCTGCAATGGAGTACATCTCCACTGCTCAGCTATATGTTGAGCGTACAATTCTAAATGTATGCTTATATGACAGTTCATGGTTTAAGCATCTAAAACACATAGCAATAGTCTCTAGGGTGAGTGGTACGCATTCATCCGGTCGATGCCGTAGGAGGCCCACCTCTCCCATGCATCTCGTACACTGGTTGGGCCTTCCTCCATACCAGGTACCGTGTACTGGGTGGGCCCACCTCCAATCCAGACACAACCATAATTCCAATTCCATTTCAATCACAATCATAATCCACAAGGTTCGAGGAGCTTACCCCGGATGAATTTGCACCAAACTCCCCTTTGACCAAAGTAGACACATAACATGCTCACATAAACAGTTATACGTGATTTTCATGTAATTTCACGTGCATAATTGACGGGTCTAATTAATACATGAATTTCGTCCGGATCCAAGAATATCAAAGTTGATGTTCAAAACATGAAAATCCATATATTTTATAGATCTAGAATTCATACCTCGTGCGATTCTCTTCAAACTTTGAAGGATCCTTCAAATTTGGGACGATTCCTACAAGTTTTACTGGATTTTCCCCAAAAGTCTAGAATTAAGATTTTTACAAAAATTGGCCAAACACGGCCTAAGTAGTATCAAAACGTAGCTCTTACCTCCACGAGTTCAAATATGAAATCTGGAGAAAATCTGACGGACGAAAGGTCGCCGATCATCGTCGCAAAGCCCGTGGCAACAAATCCCCTTCTCTCTCCTCTCTCTAGATATTTTTGGAAAGTTTGGATGAGAATAAATCTCATCCACCACTATTTATAGAAAAACTTTCTGGGAATTACGTTTACCTCCCCGCAAGTTTCTCAAAACTTCTCATTAACCAATGAAACTTCGCACACGTCCATTCTATGCCTTTACGAGTGAAAATTATAAATTCCAAAAGTTTCTGACTAAATCTCGTTTGGGTCCAAAACTTACGTCCGAAGACTAAGTTATGTGAAATCACTACACAACCTACCTTTTTATTTAACGTGTCACTCACATTCTCACCATAGTTCTCAAAATGATATAATAATATCAAAAATTACCAGAATTTCCACAACACAGATAAAATTACTATTCATAAAATACCAGATAAGTCAAATAACATTTAAATCATATAAATGTCATTTACTCGTGCCAATGAAAATCTCAATTACCAATTTCCTCGTGTCCTTACTGACACCTCACTGTTGACCCACAGTCAACATCATCTCAATCCAATTATCAAATAACATTGATAACTCACAAAAGTCAATATACATGATAAAATAATAATTTTCTGGAACGGGTGTGACAGATCGATCGAATCTTTGATCGATCGAAAGAGTTTTAATCGATCAAAGGGTTAAAGTCAATTTGGAAATCTATAAATAGGGTAGCTACGTACAGAATCATTTGATCATCATTTTTATTCTCACAAAATTGCAGAAACTATTTTAGGGTTTCCAACCTTCTATATCCTTTCCATAAGGGTTCCCACAAACCCTAGTCTATATGGGAAGTGTTTATAGGAAAAATAAGGGTGAAGACTACCTGGAGATCGCTGTTGCACACTAAAGGAAGAAGAATATCATAATTGGGTTCAAGATCGTAAGGTAACATTCTTGTCCCCTCTCTTGTACGTATCTATAGAATTGATAGGTAATAGATATGGGCATACCAATAAGTTTTTGAAACTTGTTTTTCTATTGTGCATGATTTAAAGTTTTTCGAAATATAAATCCATCATTGTCATCAATCAAGGTTTAGCTAGCTAGTACTTTTGATATGAAGGATATAGGAGAAGTGAGCTATATCTTATGGGATTATCTCAAGCTGGTTATATCGAAAAGGTGCTAATTAGGTTTTCCATGGATAATTTGAAGAAAAGTTTATTACCTTTTAGGCATGATCTAGCATTCTCCAAGGACTAGTGTCCTAAGACATAGGAGGAGAGGAATCGCATGGCAGGAATTCCATCTGCCTCAGCAGTGGGAAGTCTCATGTATGTGATGTTATGCACTAGACCAGTTATCTGCTTTACCGTTGGCATGGTTAGTAGGTATCATTCGAATCCATATCTAGAGCACTTGACAGCCATCAAGCACATTCTTAAGTACTTGAGAAGGACTAAGGATTACATGCTTATGTATGGCGGTGATGAGTTGATTCCAATAGGATACACTGACTCGAATTTTATGTCAGATAAAGATTGAAGGAAGTTAACATCCGGACATCTCTTTACCCTCGGAAGTGGTGTTGTTAGCTAGAGGAGCATGAAGCAAAAATGCATTGCAGATTCAACTACAGAAGCTAAGTATGTGGCTGCTTGTGAAGCCACAAAGGAAGTTGTTGGCTCAAGAAGTTCCTTATAGAACTCGAGGTGGTACTAGCGTCGCTATCACCTATTACGCTATACTGTGATAATAGTAGGGCAGTGGCTCAGTCCAAGGAGCCAAAGAACCACGAAAAGGGAAAGCACATAGAAAGAAAGTATCATCTCATTCGAGATATAGTCCAGCGTGGAGATGTAATTGTTACCAAGATTGCCACAACTGACAATCTTGAGGATCCATGTACAAAGGCTTTGCCACAAAAGGTCATTGATCGTCATCTAGATTGTTTAGGTTTTAGATGTAGTGGGTTGACATTTGGCATTTTATATATGGATATCATATTTACATTTATTTATGTATGTGTCATAAGATGATTGATGTAGTCCATAAGTATCATAGTAGGTAATTCATGTATATATGAGATACATACAAGAGAGATATGAATTACTATTCTTTGATACTTAGAACTTATTACAGTGGATGATGAGACTGGATATCTCATCAAGTATACACTGTAGCACTATTAACTACCATTGTATGGAGTGATGAATCTCAATCACTAGAGTATGACTCTTAGTTAATTTGCTAGTACTTATAGTGCATTGACAGACCATGAGATTCCTATTGACATATAAAGCTGTCAACAGTTGATAGGACTCGTAACTTGTATAAGGTATATGTTCTTAATCTTGAGACGATTATGGACACAGACTGTGGATGTGACTACTTTGACTAACCAATCAGTGGGGTCTTAAAGATCAATACATGGGTATCTTGGGTACGTCACATTCATAGGGTTGTGAACATTCCCTTGAGAATGTCACCAAGTTGATTATTGAGAACTGCAAACTTGTTGATAAGTAGTTATCAACGTGTTTGATAATCATGAGAGGTGAATAAAACTTAAGGAATGGATGTTGTAATCATCATTCAGGTTGACAGTAACAGTTATCTGACTATTTGAATATGATTATGAATGTTGATGGTAGAGGGACATTAGTACACTATACAAGTCTAGTTATTGCTTCGGATTTGTTCTTTTGTGTTGGAGTGCAATTATCGTTTCATAGTGGAATAAATGTTAACTGATCAGTTAGTTAATTTGCTGATCAAATAGTTTGATCATCAAAATTTATAACTGGTCTGAGCCAACAATAAAGAGCCTAGGAGGTCCTACTCTTAGCTCCGTGAGAATGCTTGGAAGGCATATGAGGATTAAAGTCTGGTATAAGCTTCGATCGATTGAAGGTTCGATCAATCGAAAGAGTTTTGATCGATCAAAGGTAAAGGTCGGTTTGAAATCTACAAATAGGGCAACTGCGTACAGAATAGTTTGATCATTGTTTTTATTCACACAAAGCTGTAAAAACTATTTTAGGGTTTTCTAACCTTCTACATCCTCTCTATTTGGGATCCTACCAACCCTAGCCATTCTGAGAGTTTTCATAATAGACATAAGGGTGAAGATCATCTAGAGGAGGCTGCTGGAAGTTGAAGAATTCAAAATTGGGTTCAAGACCACGAGGTATAATTCTTGTCCATCTCTTGTACGCATCTATAGAATTGATAAGTAGTAGATCCAGGCATACAAATAAGTTTTTTGAAACTCGCTTTCTACTGTGCATGATTTAAAGTTTTTTGAAACCTAAATCCATCAGAACTGACGGCTGATAGGGATATTGCTAGATATAGGAAAACTCCTCTCCTGGAGTGGGCGTTAAGAGTAGTGGGGGAGAGGCCAAGTACTTCTTCAGTTCCTGAAATGCCTTCTCACACTTTTCCAACCACTCGAAAGCTTTGTGGGGTTCTTGAAGAATGACAGGCACCGGTCGGTAGCTCGAGACACAAACCTGTTCAATATTGCTACCCGTCCTACTAGACTTTAAACCTCTTTTGTTGATCTAGGTGATCGCATGTTGATGATTGCCTAAATCTTTTCTGGGTTAGCTTTGATACCCCGCCTGGTTACTATGTGTCCTAAGAACTTTCCAAAGGAGACACCGAAGGTACACTTGGCAGCGTTCAGCTTCATTTAGAATTTCTTCAGGATGTTGAAAGTCTTAGTTAGATGTTGAAGATGATTCGACTCTCGCATGCTTTTGACCAGGAGGTCATCAACATACACTTCCATATTTTTCGCGATCAAGGTTCTGAACATAAGATTAATAGACGTTGATAGGTTGCCCCCTGCGTTCTTGAGTCTGAAGGGCATCATCTTGTAGTAGTACGTTCCTTAATCAGTGATGAACGAAGTCTTTTATTCATCCCCGAGGAACATTTAAATCTAGTTGTATCCAAAGTAAGCATCCATGAAAAAGAACAGGGCATGGCATGTCATTCCATTGAATTAACTAGGAGATCTATCAGTGGTAGAGGATAGCAATCCTTGAGGCAGGCATTGTTTAGATCGGTGAAATCCACACAGAGCCTCTACTTATTATTGTTCTTCTTGACTAGGATTACGTTAGCTAACCAGTCGGGATATTGCACGTCCCTGATTGACTTGGCTTTAAGTAGTTTACTGACCTCTTTGCTAATAGCTTTCTATCTTTCATGGGTCATTCTTCTTTTTTTTTGTTTGATGGGGTGAAAGTCTGGGTTGACATTGAGTCAGTGGGACATCATCCGGGGGATCGATACCCGACATGTCCTCATAACACCAGGCAAACACATCTTGATTCTGCTTGAGAAATTTGATCAGTGCTTCGTAGAGCTCGGTTTAAGGAGTGAGCCAATGTTAACAACTCGGTCAGGGAATTAGTTGTCCAACACCACTAGTGTAAGGTCTTCGACTGTCTTACTCTATCTCCATCATCCCTTGGAGCTAGTTATTTAACGTTCAGAGACTCAGACACAGTGTCCTTCCAAAGTGAGTTGACATAACAATACCGAGTTGTGGCCAGATCTCCTTTCAGGATCTTGGCCCCTTGGGGGTTAGAAAACTTGACGATAAGGTTATAGGTCAACATAATTGCCTTTGCCTAATTGAGAATAGGTCTCCCAAGTATGACATTGTAGGCGGAAAGTGATTCTACAACCACGAAATTGACAAGTGTTGAGGCTTGTTAAGGGTATGTCCCCATTAGAACTGGTAGCTCCATCATTCCGAGCGGTTATGTATTGGATCCATTAAACCTGACAAGAGATGTGGCTACTGGTCAGAGTCTTTCTCTAGAGATCCTGAGCTGGTCGAACGCTGAGGCAAAGAGTATGTTGGATGAATTGCCAATGTCAACCAGTACTCTCTTGACCGAGTAGTTGGCAATAGAGAGTATCATCACTAGGGGGTCATCATGGGAAAGGTGTATGCCTTGAAGATCACTACATGAGAAGGTGAGCAAGTCTGTCTGTGTTGGATTCTCACTCAAGATAGACACGACCTTTAATCAGGAAGCTCACACATATCTCTTTCTGGCTGACTGTGAGTCTCCTCCATCTGATGTTCCTCCAAAGACCACATTAATATTGGCGAGAGGTTGCTGCTCAGGCGGTCATTCGTCCGTCCAAGGTTGTCAGTTATTGGTAACAAACTCAACCAGATAGCCCTTCTCGATCAGCTTTTCGATTACAACTTTCAACTTGAAGCAATCCTCGGTATTGTGGTCGTGATCCTTGTGGTAGTGGTTATACTTATCCTGGTTTCTCCTTTCAAGCAAACTCTTTAACTTGGTCGAATTTTTGAGCAAATTTTGATCTTCTGTTTCGGCCATGACCCCTTGAATAGGTTGGGAAAGTGGCGTGAATGGTGCCGGGGCTTGATCCGATCACCCTTCTGTTGGTTTTTCCTAGATTTATTTCTAGTGTTCTTCTTGAGTACATTCCGCTTTCGCTTATTTCTCGAAGACTCATTATTTGTGTGACCGGGGTCTTTCATTTTTAAAAACTCTTCAGTGTCGATGTATTTCCCGACCCTTTCCATGAGATCAACCAAGGTTGTTGGTTAGTTTCTGTGAAACGACGTAGCACACTTGGTGTGCTGAACTCCTGAGCAGAAGGTAGTAATAGTGACGGTTTCATTTAGATCATAGACCTTGAGCTTCTGATGGGTAAACCGATCAACGAATTCCTTGAGAGACTCATCCTTCCTTTGTTTGACAGTCAATAACTGTGTATTAGGCTTCGGCTGATCGGGTATATTGATTGTAAACATGCGGCTCGGGTCCACCCTGGGGGCCTTTTCCCCTCTTTTGGAAAGAAAGAAAGAGTTTGTTTTCTTTTCTCTTTTTGGAATTTTATTTTGAAATTCTTGAACGGTCTATGAAAACAGATACAGAGTCGCCACTTGGTCATCAGGGAACCAAGAAACCCAATTGGACTTACCCAAATAGATATAGAGCACCAACCCTTCATAACCAAAGAACTCGGCTTGGGGTTTTGGTACGAGAGAGGAAGGAGCCTTCACAAAGACTAAAATACCCTCAACTTGCCCCGTCTTTCGACCGGCCTCAATTAGCATCCAAATAATCATCTAGTACTAAGTTTGATTCTTCAACTAATAATATGATAGGTATATTACATCTTACAAGAATCTTGAATTGGAAGATCAAAAGATAAGATATCATTCATAAGATCTAATTCAAATATCACGCAATGCAAAGTAAAAAATCACACACAACAATCCTAGGAAAAAGTCAACTAATCATATATCAAATAATTGAGTTTTCTTAATCTAGGGGACATGAATTGTTTTTGAAACAAATAATCAAAGACAATAAGATATACTTAGCAAACTAGAATGTATGCATGTTGATTCTAGAGAAAAGAGGACCTCTCAATCCCCGGGACGGACGAGAAATAAAGATTTTATCTAGGTGAAACATGAAATGTATGATCAATCTCATTCCTTGTAATCCTTTTTAGATTAGGAATCACAAAGACTCCAAATCTTGCATGGATGCAATGTATAGTCCTAGAATGTACAAGGTAGTAGTGTAATTATGTACATGAGATTTTCTAAAGGGACTTGGAAGTATGGGATATGAATGAATGCATGAAGAATTTTATTATAGGATGCAAGAAAAAGTAGTCTAAACAACTTTCTAGGACATGAACTAATTTAGAATGCATGTATACATCTAATCAAAGAGTAAAAGTCAAAAACAAGCTTGTTGTGAATAGTGGATAGAATCTTTGAGTCATCTTACAAAAATGGAAAAGTGAGGTTAAATTCATGAAATTTTATGTTGGTCATCCCTATTGAGTCTAGAATACATAGGAAAAAGCCAAACTAAAATTGAAGTTGTACAATGAAAGAAATCATATGAACAAGAAGGATCACATAGAAACAGAATATGTACTGTCAACTGAAATGTAGAAAATTCTTTGAAAATGAAAGCAAGACATTTGGTGCCTCATAATATACAAAAAGTTCTCTAACACACTAAAGTTTAAGGGAAAAATAAGTTGAGACCACTCTTAGTGAGAAAGTTGTCTGGAAAAGAGGTTTAAAGTCAACTAAAGTTGTTGTGACTAAAAAATAGAATGTTTTGGGCGAATGTTTGGGTAAAAAGGGAATCCTTCCAAGTGTTTTAAAATAAAACCAAATATCATGTGTTGGGTTTGTTCCCTCAAACCATTACTTTATATATGAGACATTGACATTTTAATATATGGATATCAGCTTTACATTTAGTTATGTATGTTTCTTTCATGAGATGATTGTTATCCTTAAGTATCATAGTAGGTAATTCGTGTATGTATGAGATACATACAAGTGAGATACGAATTACTATTCTTTGTTACTTAGAATGTGTCACAGTGGATGATGAGGCTGGATATCTCATCAGGTTTACACTATAGCATGATTAACTACCATTGGATGGAGTGATTAATCTCAATCACTAGAGTTTAACTCTTAGTTAACATGCTAGTGCTTATAGTGCATTGACGGACCTGAGCTTTCCTATTGACACTCAAGACTGTCAATCAGTCGATAGGAACTCATAACTTGTATAAGGTACATGTTCTTAATCTTGAGACGATTATGAACACAGACTGTGGATATGGCTGCTTTGACTTACCAATCAGTGAGGTCTATAGAAGATCAACACCTGGGTATCTTGGGTATGTCATATTCATAGGGTTGTGAACATATATTGTCAAGACAGAATCTACCCTCTGTTTCAGATTAAGCATTCCCTTGAGAATGTCACCAAGTCGATTACTGAGTACTGCAGTCTTGTTGATAAGAGTTAACATGTTTGGTAATCATGAGAGGTGAATGGGACTCAAGGAATACAAGAAGTAATCATGATTCAGGTTGACAGTAACAGTTATCCGACTACCTGAATATGATTACGAATGCTGAAGGTAGAGGGACATTAGTACAACATACAAGTCTAGTTATCGCTTCGGATATGTTCTTTTGCGTTGGAGTTCAATTATCATTTTATAGTGGAGTAAATGTTAACTGACCAGTTAGTTAGTTTGCTGATCAAAGAGTTTGGTCACGGTAATTAACAAACTGGTCTGAGCCAATAATAAAGAGTCTAGGAGGTCCCAATCTTAGCTCCGCCAGGATACTTGGAAAGACACATGAGGAAGTTGTCAAGACAAGTCCGATCGATTGAAGTATGTTCGATCAATTGAAGTCTTGGCAGTCTCGATCGATCGAGAATGGTTTGATCGATCGAAGATCTTCGATCGCTTGAAGTCTAGGTCGGTTCTGGAAATCTATAAATAGGGCAGCTACGTTCTGGAAAAAGAGTTCGTCATTTTAGAACGTCAGAAGCTGCAGAAACTATTTTTAGAGCCCCAAACCTTCTTTTTCCTCTTTATTAGAGATCCTACCATCTCTAGTCTCTCCGGCAAGCATCCGCAGGAGACATAAGGGTGAAGACAACCTAGTGGAGGATGCTGCATCACCAAGGAAGAAGAAGAAAATCAGAATTGGGTTCAAGACACTAAGGTATAACTTTTGCCCCCTCTTGTGCGCATCTATGGAATTAACGAGTAGTAGATCCTGTGCTACCATTAAGTTTTTATAACTTGACTTTTTCGCTGCACGTTTAAACTTTTAACTTAAACCGGTTTTTCCATCAATTGGTATCAGAGCCACGCTCGTTTGGATCTATAGATGCGTTTTTGGAACACTATTTTGATTGGCATGTTGATTTTAGAACTGTTTTCGAAACTGCATCGTCACAGATCTGTTTCTGCAGTGTCATCACAGCAGAGTACAAATCTGTGATTGCATAGGATGCAAGGCGGGTTCGATCGATCGAACATGTTTCGATCGATCGAACATTCTCTGTACTCAAGCGATCGAACAGGTTTCGATCGATCGAAACCTTCTGGTGTTCGATCGATCAAATAGAGTTAGATCGATCGAGACAGATTCTTTGTTAGGTTCTCTGTTCCACATTTAAAAGTGTTTTTGAAATTAAATACTTTAATTTTAAAATATTCTGTAAAATTTTCAAATCATTATGTGAAACAGACTGTTCAAGCGATTGAACAGTGTTCAATCGATCGAAGGTTCGAGCGATCGAACGGTCTTCGATCGATCAAACTGTGACAGAGAAGTAAGATGTTGTTTTAAGTTCTAATTCAGTATGTAAAGAGTTTATATACTGTGTGAATCAATTAAGTGTTCCAATAGTTACATATATTTGTTATGTATGTATGGATGCGTGTACGACTAACCCTTTTGCAGCTAGATTAGTCGTTATCTCCCATGGCACCAAGTCATTTGAATATTTTGTATTTAAATTGTTTGAGATTGGTGCATGTTGTAATTTAAGTTTGGTTGGTTTTAAGGCATATGTAAAGGGCGTTGCGACTTCAATCCTACGAAAAGGAAAGTCGCACCGGTTTCCCTAGCCTTTTATTTTGTTGTTGCTGTTGCTATTTCTATTTCTAGATAAATTGTAAGCTTCGAAAGAAGCATAGGACAAATGTAATAGAATTAGAAAATCCATGAAGATGGAGCAAGGAGCCGTTGTCCATGAAGATTGAGCTGGAGGCGATCAAACCAAAAGGAGGTTCTATGGAGATAGAACCATGGGAGATAGAGGCATTGTTTGGATGTCTTTATTTTCAATTATAGTTTTTTGTTTTATGTGCTTGGTTTGTGATTGGCATTTAATTATATTGTTACTACTTGCATGCACGTAAAACAAGTTTTCTAAAATAAAATTCAAAAACCATTTCAACGCATTAGTAAACATTGGATGTTTATGGGTAATGTGTGGAAACATTTTTAAAAGCAAAATCCTTAATTTCTAAATCTAGTGGGAGAGGGTCTTATTAATAAACACCCACGATCTTCCATTAACGGTTCACTGTAAGATGAGTGGTGCATTCTGTGTCACCTTGTTAGGGGTGATCATTCCATATGGAGGGTGCATTACTCATTGGTTACTAGATGTGAACTTCCTTTGATAGAATCAATCAGACGTGTTAGAGGGTGACCACCACACGGAGGCGCTACTTGAGACGGTTGTGATTGGATCCTAGTTAATGGTACACACTAGCTAAACTATGGATAAGGGATCCCACACGGGGCATTATTCAGAAGCTTAGAGATCAAATAGGTTCGGGAGTCATAACTTGTTTTGCAAGAGTTGCATAGCGGACAAGTCATGATTAATCGAAAGATCAAACATTGACCACCACACGGAGGCTTTTTTCTTTCATTTCGATATTCCGGCGACTTTGTTTTAAAATAAGAGTTTTAAGGATTCTTTTATTTCAAACTGTCAAATCTGATATTCATATTCATTTTGTTTTTTGATTTTTACAGCAAATCATAATGTCTGGATCTACATTTAGTCCACTTGCCACCATACTCACTCAAAACAAGTTAATTGGAAATAACTACACTGAATGGAAATGAAACCTTGACATTGTATTAACTGCGGAGGATCACATATATGTCCTCACCACCCCATGCCCCGAAGAACCCGTGATAAATGCTTCGGCAGCTGCCAGACGTGAGTTCGACAAATGAAAGAAGTCGAATGGAATGGCTCGTTGCTATATTCTGGCCTCAATGGCTGGTGTGTTGCAACACCAATTCCAATCGAATGATTCTGCCAGTGACATTATCACATCCCTGAAAAAGATGTTCGGGGAGCATGGCAGGCCTGCTAGATAGGTGTCCATGCAAAAGATAATGAGTGCAAAGATGTTGGAAGGGACTCCAGTCAAGGAAGATGTTTTAAAAATGATTGGTTATTTCAACGAGCTGGAGACCCTAGGTGCCAACATCGATGCACAGACCCAAGTTGATATGATCCTCAATTCGCTGTCGCCTTCATTCGCTCAATTTAAACTTAACTATAATATGAATCAAATGAATTTTTCAATGAGCGAATTGATGAGTTCTCTTTTGGCAGCGGAAGGGGTGATCAAACCTGGGGTCAACGTCTTGAACGTTGAGAAAATCGCTTCCTCTTCCCGATCTACACCGAAAGGAAAGAAAGGGAAGAAGAAGGATGGCACTGGTGGTCCAAGTGTTGGACCGGTCCCTAAGATTGCAAAATCTAAGGGAAAAGGTAAGGGCAAAGGGAAGGTGGGTGGCCAAGGCAAAGGAAAGTGTTTCCAATGCGGTGAGAAGGGCCACTGGAAGAGGAACTGTCCAGAATTCTTAGCTACAAGAGTTCAAGGTATGATTGAATCACATGTGATTGAAGTAAGTTTTATTACGGATACTTCAAACACATTTCTTTCTCTTTTGGCCCGCCCAAGCCATCAGTGCTGCCTCTTTCTCTTTCAAGGCCGTCGCGTCGGGAATACTGGGCGGATCTGCTGATCCCCCTATAAAGCAAGAAGTCAATGATTCAGTAACGATTATAAAGTAAAAGAGGAAAACAGATGGAGGCTTATTCCTCAAATTCCCCGCCCAGGAGGTCCTTAGTTGTGTGCCCTGCGCCTTCTCACAAAAGTCGAGGGTGGACACGTGGAAGAATTTCTTCTTCCACCCTCTATTGTTGCTCATGCAGTGGACTATTATTTTCTCCCCTACCTGGCCCCTAGCAAGAAGAAGCCAGCCTCCCCGTGCACCTGAAACAGCCAGTGGGTCCAGAAGAATTCTTGTAGGGTGAGTTTGTACTCAAGGATTTGGGGCCACAGGGAGATGACCCCCATCAAGAATCTCCAACCATTCGGGGCGAGCTGTCCGGGGGAGATCCCGAGATATATGAGCGTGTCCCGGGCAATGGGGTGAAGGGGAAGACGGAGGCCTGCCATAAGAGCGTCCTCATACAGGGTGATGAAGCCCGACTCGTGTAAGTGATCCTTGCCATCATGCACGGCCATAGAAAAGTGGTCAAGAACGTCGAACTTATCCCGAATCCAGCCCCAAGTCAGGGGCACACAAGATGCTAGCGATCCGCTCACAAGAAAACACAACGTAGGGACTGTTCGGCCTTGACTCATCACCACTCGACCTCCCGGACACTAAGGCCACGAGGGGATCATGACCCACCTCATCATCAGACACCCGAGAAGGGATTCGACCCTCGTTTGACGGTCGGACGGGGTTGCAGAAGGAAGGTCTAGGCTGCTGTCCGGCATCCCGAAAAGAGAACCCTCATCTTTCGACCGGGAAGATGAGTTAAATCCTGAATGACACATCCCTAAAGTCTCCTACGGCTAGGTCAAAAAGCAGTCGGAGACCTTGATACGGGTCGGGAACTCCTAGCCTGAGGTACAGCGGGGGCAAAGTGACGAGCCTAAAGGACAAAGAGTAAAAGGTCCTAAGGGGTAAGGTGACACTTGGACAAGACTATCCCGGGACAACACGCTAGGATCAACCGACCAGATGTACCTCCTGATCTAAAGAAGAAACAGAACCTAACGAAGAAGAAATCCCACTCTCGTTCTAACCCTAAGGGATTCGCTCTCTCCAACCTTACTCCGAAAAGATAAAGAAAAGAAGAGACGAAAAAGAACAGTGAATTGAAACTGAGAAACGAAGACTTACAAGAAGTGACACAGAGAAAGGGCTCGGGCAGCTGGACCGGGAACTTTCACTCTCAAAATCACTTGGTTGTATCTATCTCTTGGTAGTAGGAATTGAAGAAATGGTGAAGTGTTCCTTATATACACAGCGTCAACGGTCCAAATCAAACGAGATCCAATAGCCAGGAAAATCTCCCGCTCAAACTACCTATAACTGTCATCTTGGGCATGTGGAGCGTCGCCTCAAAAGACGCGGGCATTAAATGCGTGATAGGACGGACCAATTGCCACGTAACTGGTCGGTTATATCTGCACCAACTTCGTTGGATCCCAACCAGGCCAGTCACTCCTTAACAAGTGGCAAGTGTCAGCCCTAGGCCCACAGTGTCGTCGCTCAGTCCAGACACCGGATGACCAACATGACCGGTCACGTATCTGGTAGGGTCCCGACCTTAATCCCAGACAGTTTTTAGAGCAGTACCAATTTTCAATCCTTATCCGATGAAGCATCGCCTCAGTATCGAAAATGGGGGGTAGCTGATATGTACAAAAATATCAAGTCAAAGTCAAGCCTCGCCACCTCCGCAAAGAGAAGCCAAGTCATCTTGAATCTGGGCCAACTACGCAACCCTCCCGGGCACTTATGCATAACCGCCTGGTTTGGTCCATAGCTCGGGCATTCATTCCAGACTAGCCCCCACGTGGAGGCACTCCAAGAAGGTGTGGCTGTTTGCCAGCAAGCATCTAATTAGTTTCCTATCCTAGCTGAAGGACTAATGGGAAGAGCAAGTAGTTTCCTAAACCACTTAGGAAACTCTCCTTAAATCATGCAAATTAGTTGTAATCAGATTAGGCTTCCTAATCTGTGAACTTACCTCGTACGAGTGGCCTCTTGCACCTATAAAAGAGGGCCATCACCCCCTGTCAAAGGGGTTATCACATTCTTAATCTAGAGAATAGCAAATTACATCACTATTACTCATATACCCCGTCGGTTTCTGGTAGTACCTCCCACCTTGTTGGCTCACCGACAGCCGCCGGTGATCTGTTAGTGAAGCACACAGATGCACACGTGGACGTAGGTCACCTCATTAACGGGGCCGAACCACACACAAATTATCTGTGTTCCTCCCTCCCTCTCTAAATCACTCTCACCCTGATTTTGGCATCATCACCTATTATTAGAAGGAACTATTATTAGCATAGTTACATAAGGTTACTATGAGAGGCCGGGGGATGTATAACATACCTAGAGGAACTGTTAACCTAGATCCTTGTTGTAAGGCTGCACTCCTCAACAATCGACCATCATATGCCGACAAGCACATAGGTAAACTTCATATAAAATGTACATGCCACCAAAATGTTTTGAGATATTATTTCGATACCTAGATTGTTCTTCCACAAGGATGTTCGTAGCAATGTGAGTACTATCTATGGCACCCACAACATGCTATAAAAAACAAAATTTGTTTTAGTACTAAACATATAAGGTTGTTAATATAACCTTATTAGTAATAAACATCTAACCTGAAAGTAATGGAACCAATCTTGGATGTTATCCTTATCGTTGGGGAAATTCTGAGTGTTAACATTGGTGACAACATCTCTATAGAGCGAAAGACATGCATTTAACACTCTATGGAAATAATAGCTCACAGTTTGGCCAGACCTAAAAAGTGTAAAACCTCCAACTCTATTGTGATGGTTGTGGCCAACCGTGGTTAGAAAAATAGTTACTTGCTCTTCAACATTCATAGATCGACTACTAGCTAACTCGTAAGCACATAAGTGATTTCATAACCTGTGGAACGCACCCATTTTCATCCTAAGTTGCTTGTGACAAATCCTGTCGCTAAAGTGGAACATTCGATTTAGTACAAACTCTCTGTCAGCATTCCAATTCTTGTGAGGAGCCATAAGGAGAAGGCGATTAAGATGGTAACACCTTATAGTAGTGTAGATCACTATGGTCTGCATGACCATCGTCCAAAACACAGCCACCAGTTGATTTTGGGTCGGTGCACTCGGCATCATTCTTAACCTAAATTAGTACACAATATTATCCAAACAAGCATTCTTAACCTAGATTTTGAATTATTAATGCAAGTTGAATCAGTCACAGACAATAAATCGAAAGGCATAAAGCTTGCATCAATTTTAGGCAAGTTTAGATAATATAAATGGAAGAATTATTCTGCATTACTACCCTATAAATGAGAGAGAGAGAGAGAGAGAGAGAGAGAGAGAGAGAGACCAATTGCCTCTGGATTATATTAACATACTCGCATACATTTAATACTTTTATCTTTTCTCAATGGTTTTTTAGAGATTACTTTGCATAAAATTATGTCTCTAAAATTCCACAAAATTGTCTCTACATGAACAATTTAATTAATTGGCCACAAAAGGAATAGGCATAAAATAAATTTATATACTCCTACATAATAGTACCTATATCTTATGGAGTAGGAGGACAATTATTTTATAAATTAAAAAAAATAATAATAAATTAAAAGAAGTCAATTAACAGGTACAACTTAATAACCAAGAGAAAACGTACAAATTGAACTGAGAATCTTCGTATGCATCAAATAAAATGCACATTACTATATATCAAGTATTAGCAACATGCAAAGCTTAACACAAGTCTCTCAAAATAGCTACCCAATCTCAATTAGTTCATAGACAATAATAAAACAGAGCAAATGATAAGCTACACAATAATAGCTCATCCTAGTGAATTCTGATGTACATTTAATGTATTAAAAGCAGAAAAACATTAGATAATACTTGTCTCCGAAAGTTAACATTAGCTCATCCTAGTACTACTACCAAACGGAGTGCCATTCACGAAATTATCTAGGCTAATACCTATCAGTAGCTACTCAAATATAACCTTAGCTATGAGTCCCAAGCCCAATTTCAAGCTGGAAATTCGCATGAAAATTCAACTCTAACATTCATCTGAAAACTACATAAGCTATTCATCCAAACAATATATTGAAAAAGTACTTAAACATTAGACAATTGACTTGAACCACTAGGAAGAACCAATTGTGCAAAGACTAAGAGCCATTTAATCAAATGAATAGTGACCAAGAATTCACATCATTCATTTAAGAAATATAATGAAAACCATGACAGTAGCATGAAACAACAGATCTCATTGGGATATTTGAACGCTTAGCGGAGGAGCAGGATAAACAGAAAATCAATCTCTTGGATTGATTGGCCACGTATGACAGAAAATCAATTTCTTAAATAATATATCTCTACCTGAATGCTATCCACATTTGCCTCAAATTTCCGTATGCTTATCCATGATTTAATTTGCATTTTGAAGAATACTTATTCCTATTATTCATTTGTTTTTATACAAATACACATTATAGAGAAAATGATTGAGATTTTAAAGAATACCATCTTTCTGCGATTCCAGATGAACAATTTTGTATCAATAATGACTATATATTACTCAGAGATATATATATATATACACATATTTTTCCTGATCGTTTGTTGCAATTATCAAGACACAGATTGCTACAGAGATGCAAATATACGTATTCGAAGCTAATCAACTACAAAACTATAAATCATTTTAATGCGATCTGTAGAGAGATTCGAATGAACCAATTAAAAATCCTAGTGGTGTGTGTATGTGTATCGATATGTATATGTATATGTATATGTATCGATGTGTGTGTATGTATATGCATATCAATATATGGAAAACATTTGCCTCATTCATGTATATGTATATATCGATATGTATTTTAGAATGTAGTCTTAGAAAATTATTGAGGCAAATGTTTTCCATAGAAAAAAAAAAGCATATCAAATGCACGCACCCATAAGTAGAAGTCCAAAAACAAATATAATGGGTTTGATTTTGTATGTTATGCTAATTTTTGGGCAAGTTTAGATAATATAAATGAAGAATTATTCTGCATTACTACCCTATAAATGAGAGAGAGAGAGAGAGAGAGAGAGAGAGAAAGAGAGAGAGAGAGAGAGAGAGAACCCAATTGCCTCTGGATTATATTAACATACTCGCATACATTTAATACTTTTATCTTTTCTCAATGGTTTTTCAGAGATTACTTTGCATAAAACTATGTCTCTAAAATTCCAAAAAATTGTCTCTACATGAACAATTTAATTAATTGGCCACAAAAGGAATAGGCATAAAATAAATTTATATACTCCTACATAATAGTACCTATATCTTATGGAGTAGGAGGACAATTATTTCATAATAAAAAAAAGGAAAATAAATTAAAAGAAGTCAATTAACAGGTACAACTTAATAACTAAGAGAAAACGTACAAATTCAACTGAGAATCTTCGCATGCATAAAATAAAACGCACATTACTATCAAGTATTAGCAACATGCAAAGCTTAACACAAGTCTCTCAAAATAGCTACCCAATCTCAATTAGTTCATAGACAATAATAAAACAGAGCAAATGATAAGCTACACAACAATAGCTCATCCTAGTGAATTCTGATGTACATTTTATGTATTAAAAGCAGAAAAACATTAGATAATACTTGTCTCCGAAAGTTAACATTAGCTCATCCTAGTACTACTACCAAACGGAGTGCCATTCACAAAATTATCTAGGCTAATACCTATCAGTAGCTACTCAAATATAACCTTAGCTATGAGTCCCAAGCCCAATTTCAAGCTGGAAATTCGCATGAAAATTCAACTCTAACATTCATCTGAAAACTACATAAGCTATTTATCCAAACAATATATTGAAAAAGTACTTAAATATTAGACAATTGACTTGAACCACTAGGAAGAACCAATTGTGCAAAGACTAAGAGCCATTTAATCAAATGAATAGTGACCAAGAATTCACATCATTCATTTAAGAAATATAAAGAAAACCATGACTGTAGCATGAAACAAAAGATCTCATTGGGATATTTGAACGCTTAGGGGAGGAGCAGGAAAAACAGAAAATCAATCTCTTGGATTGATTGGCCACGTATGACAGAAAATCAATTTCTTAAATAATATATCTCTACCTGAATGCTATCCACATTTGCCTCAAATTTCCGTATGCTTATCCATGATTTAATTTGCATTTTGAAGAATACTTATTCCTATTATTCAATTGTTTTTATACAAATACACATTATAGAGAAAATGATTGAGATTTTAAAGAATACCATCTTTCTGCTATTCCAGATGAACAATTTTTTATCAACAATGACTATATATTACTCAGATATATATTTATATACACACACATATTTTTCCTGATCGTTTGTTGCAATTATCAAGACACAGATTGCTACAGAGATGCAAATATACGTATTCGAAGCTAATCAATTACAAAACTATAAATCATTTTAATGCGATCTGTAGAGAGCTTCGAATGAACCAATTAAAAACCCTAGTGGTGTGTGTATGTGTATCGATATGTATATGTATATGTATCGATGTGTGTGTATGTATATGCATATCAATATATGGAAAACATTTGCCTCATTCATGTATATGTATATATCGATATGTATTTTAGAATGTAGTCTTAGAAAATTATTGAGGTAAATGTTTTCCATAGAAAAAAAAAAGCATATCAAATGCACGCACCCATAAGTAGAAGTCCAAAAACAAATATAATGGGTTTGATTTTGTATGTTATGCTAATTTTTGGGCAAGTTTAGATAATATAAATGGAAGAATTATTCTGCATTACTACCCTATAAATGAGAGAGAGAGAGAGAGAGAGAAAACCCAATTGCCTCTAGATTATATTAACATACTCGTATGCATTTAATACTTTTATCTTTTCTCAAGGGTTTTTCAGAGATTACTTTGCATAAAACTATGTCTCTAAAATTCCAAAAAATTGTCTCTACATGAACAATTTAATTAATTGGCCACAAAAGGAATAGGCATAAAATAAATTTATATACTCCTACATAATAGTACCTATATCTTATGGAGTAGGAGGACAATTATTTCATAATAAAAAAAAGGAAAATAAATTAAAAGAAGTCAATTAACAGGTACAACTTAATAACTAAGAGAAAACGTACAAATTCAACTGAGAATCTTCGCATGCATAAAATAAAACGCACATTACTATCAAGTATTAGCAACATGCAAAGCTTAACACAAGTCTCTCAAAATAGCTACCCAATCTCAATTAGTTCATAGACAATAATAAAACAGAGCAAATGATAAGCTACACAACAATAGCTCATCCTAGTGAATTCTGATGTACATTTAATGTATTAAAAGCATAAAAACATTAGATAATACTTGTCTCCGAAAGTTAACATTAGCTCATCCTAGTACTACTACCAAACGGAGTGCCATTCACGAAATTACCTAGGCTAATACCTATCAGTAGCTACTCAAATATAACCTTAGCTATGAGTCCCAAGCCCAATTTCAAGCTGGAAATTCGCATGAAAATTCAACTCTAACATTCATATGAAAACTACATAAGCTATTCATCCAAACAATATATTGAAAAAGTACTTAAACATTAGACAATTGACTTGAACCACTAGGAAGAACCAATTGTGCAAAGACTAAGAGCCATTTAATCAAATGAATAGTGACCAAGAATTCACATCATTCATTTAAGAAATATAATGAAAACCATGACAGTAGCATGAAACAACAGATCTCATTGGGATATTTGAACGCTTAGCGGAGGAGCAGGATAAACAGAAAATCAATCTCTTGGATTGATTGGCCACGTATGACAGAAAATCAATTTCTTAAATAATATATCTCTACCTGAATGCTATCCACATTTGCCTCAAATTTTCGTATGCTTATCCATGATTTAATTTGCATTTTGAAGAATACTTAATCCTATTATTCATTTGTTTTTATACAAATACACATTATAGAGAAAATGATTGAGATTTTAAAGAATACCATCTTTCTGCGATTCCAGATGAACAATTTTGTATCAATAATGACTATATATTACTCAGATATATATATATATATACACATATTTTTCCTGATCGTTTGTTGCAATTATCAAGACACAGATTGCTACAGAGATGCAAATATACGTATTCGAAGCTAATCAACTACAAAACTATAAATCATTTTAATGCGATCTGTAGAGAGATTCGAATGAACCAATTAAAAATCCTAGTGGTGTGTGTATGTGTATCGATATGTATATGTATATGTATATGTATCGATGTGTGTGTATGTATATGCATATCAATATATGGAAAACATTTGCCTCATTCATGTATATGTATATATCGATATGTATTTTAGAATGTAGTCTTAGAAAATTATTGAGGCAAATGTTTTCCATAGAAAAAAAAAAGCATATCAAATGCACGCACCCATAAGTAGAAGTCCAAAAACAAATATAATGGGTTTGATTTTGTATGTTATGCTAATTTTTGGGCAAGTTTAGATAATATAAATGAAGAATTATTCTGCATTACTACCCTATAAATGAGAGAGAGAGAGAGAGAGAGAGAGAAAGAGAGAGAGAGAGAGAGAGAACCCAATTGCCTCTGGATTATATTAACATACTCGCATACATTTAATACTTTTATCTTTTCTCAATGGTTTTTCAGAGATTACTTTGCATAAAACTATGTCTCTAAAATTCCAAAAAATTGTCTCTACATGAACAATTTAATTAATTGGCCACAAAAGGAATAGGCATAAAATAAATTTATATACTCCTACATAATAGTACCTATATCTTATGGAGTAGGAGGACAATTATTTCATAATAAAAAAAAGGAAAATAAATTAAAAGAAGTCAATTAACAGGTACAACTTAATAACTAAGAGAAAACGTACAAATTCAACTGAGAATCTTCGCATGCATAAAATAAAACGCACATTACTATCAAGTATTAGCAACATGCAAAGCTTAACACAAGTCTCTCAAAATAGCTACCCAATCTCAATTAGTTCATAGACAATAATAAAACAGAGCAAATGATAAGCTACACAACAATAGCTCATCCTAGTGAATTCTGATGTACATTTTATGTATTAAAAGCAGAAAAACATTAGATAATACTTGTCTCCGAAAGTTAACATTAGCTCATCCTAGTACTACTACCAAACGGAGTGCCATTCACAAAATTATCTAGGCTAATACCTATCAGTAGCTACTCAAATATAACCTTAGCTATGAGTCCCAAGCCCAATTTCAAGCTGGAAATTCGCATGAAAATTCAACTCTAACATTCATCTGAAAACTACATAAGCTATTTATCCAAACAATATATTGAAAAAGTACTTAAATATTAGACAATTGACTTGAACCACTAGGAAGAACCAATTGTGCAAAGACTAAGAGCCATTTAATCAAATGAATAGTGACCAAGAATTCACATCATTCATTTAAGAAATATAAAGAAAACCATGACTGTAGCATGAAACAAAAGATCTCATTGGGATATTTGAACGCTTAGGGGAGGAGCAGGATAAACAGAAAATCAATCTCTTGGATTGATTGGCCACGTATGACAGAAAATCAATTTCTTAAATAATATATCTCTACCTGAATGCTATCCACATTTGCCTCAAATTTCCGTATGCTTATCCATGATTTAATTTGCATTTTGAAGAATACTTATTCCTATTATTCAATTGTTTTTATACAAATACACATTATAGAGAAAATGATTGAGATTTTAAAGAATACCATCTTTCTGCTATTCCAGATGAACAATTTTTTATCAACAATGACTATATATTACTCAGATATATATTTATATACACACACATATTTTTCCTGATCGTTTGTTGCAATTATCAAGACACAGATTGCTACAGAGATGCAAATATACGTATTCGAAGCTAATCAATTACAAAACTATAAATCATTTTAATGCGATCTGTAGAGAGCTTCGAATGAACCAATTAAAAACCCTAGTGGTGTGTGTATGTGTATCGATATGTATATGTATATGTATATGTATCGATGTGTGTGTATGTATATGCATATCAATATATGGAAAACATTTGCCTCATTCATGTATATGTATATATCGATATGTATTTTAGAATGTAGTCTTAGAAAATTATTGAGGTAAATGTTTTCCATAGAAAAAAAAAAAAGCATATCAAATGCACGCACCCATAAGTAGAAGTCCAAAAACAAATATAATGGGTTTGATTTTGTATGTTATGCTAATTTTTGGGCAAGTTTAGATAATATAAATGGAAGAATTATTCTGCATTACTACCCTATAAATGAGAGAGAGAGAGAGAGAGAGAGAGAGAGAGAGAGAGAGAGAGAGAGAGAAAACCCAATTGCCTCTAGATTATATTAACATACTCGTATGCATTTAATACTTTTATCTTTTCTCAAGGGTTTTTCAGAGATTACTTTGCATAAAATTATGTCTCTAAAATTCCACAAAATTGTCTCTACATGAACAGTTTAATTAATTGGCCACAAAAGGAATAGGCATAAAATAAATTTATATACTCCTACATAATAGTACCTATATCTTATGGAGTAGGAGGACAATTATTTTATAATTAAAAACAAAGACAATAAATTAAAAGAAGTCAATTAACAGGTACAACTTAATAACCAAGAGAAAACGTACAAATTCAACTGAGAATCTTCGCATGCATCAAATAAAATGCACATTACTATCAAGTATTAGTGTCACGACCCATCCCACTACGCGTGGAAATAGGACACGTGGCACGCCACCAAGGCTCATCCAAACATCATATAACTATATGCAGCGGAAAGAATTTTAAAATAACCCTGAGTAATTAAAAACTTTGGGAAATATTACCCTCCGAGTTGTAAAGTCCGTTAGAATCAGAGTTATAAAAAGTTTTGTTCAATTGAACCTGTCCAAAGGAAAGCAGTTTTGAAAACAGAGGTCCAGTCGACTGTGATAGGGTTCAGTCGACTGAGGCCTTCAACTTTCAGTCGACTGAATTCCTTCCAGTTGACTGTGCCTGGCAGAACCAAAATCCACATTTTCGTAAAGGGGGTCCAGTCGACTGATCGGGGGACCCAGTCGACTGGTTTTACCATTAATCAAAGCAGTAGTCAAATTCAACATGGTTCATTCGACTGATCAAGGGTCCAATCAACTGTTTCCAATACTATTCACTTTCAGTGTCTAAACCCCAAGGATTCAGTCGCCTGATCCAGGGTCCAGTCGACTGCTCCCCTGCTGGGCAGCCCTGTCACTTGCTATAACAACTCATGCTTCTCCACATCAACATCAACCACAATTATAACTGAATTGCAACGTTTTAAAACACAACTACAGGAGTTCGATTACAAAATACAGTACTACTGACTAATTCCCATGGTTTAATTAAAACTATTACAATATCCCAAATCCTTATTTACAAAGTTAGGAAAAAAAGGAACAAAAATATTAACAAGGGGTGATTCCCCGGCATTCCTCGTCCTCACTCCTCACGCCTTTTCTTATCTTTTTTCTTACCTGCAATGGAGTAAATCTCCACTGCTCAGCTATACGATGAGTGCACAATTCCAAATGTATGCTTATATGACAGTTCATGGTTTAAGCATCTAAAACACATAGAAAATAGTCTCTAGGTACGCATTCATCCGGTCGATGCCGTAGGAGGCCCACCTCTCGCACGCATCTCGTACACTGGTTGGGCCTTCCTCCATACCAGGTACCGTGTCCTGGTTGGGCCCACCTCCATACCAGACACAACCACAATTCCAATTCCATCACAATCACAATCAAAATCACAATCCTCAAGGTTCGAGGAGCTCACCCCGGATGAATTTGCACCAAACTCCCCTTTGACCCAAGTAGACACATAACATGCTCACATAAACAGTTATGCGTGTTTTTCATATAATTTCATGTGCATAATTAACGGGCCTAACTAATACATGAATTTCGCCCTGGATCCAAAGATATCAAAACTGATATTCAAAACATGAAAATCCATATATTTCATAGATCTAGAATTCATACCTCGTGCGATTCTCTTCAAACTTTGAAGGATCGTCTAGGAGGCCAATTAATCGTCGAATTTCGAATTTGAGACGATTCCTACAAGTTATACTGGGTTTTTCCCAAAAGTCTAGAATTAAGATTTTTACAAAAGTTGGTCAAACGTGGCCTAATTACTATCAAAACGTAGGTCTTACCTCCACGAGTTCAAATCTTGAATTTGGTGAAAAATTGACGGACGAAAGGTCGTCGATCGGCGTCGCAAAGTCCGTGGCAAACAAATCTCTTTTTTCTCTCCTCTCTCAAGATATTTAGAAAGTTTGGATGAGAATGAATCTCATCCACTACTATATATAGGCAAACTTCTCGGGATTTACGTTTACCTCCCCACGAGTTCTCAAAACTCCAAATTAAGTCTTGAAACGTCGCACACGTCCATTTTACAACTTTACGAGCGAAAATTATAAATTTCAGAAGTTTCTGACTAAGTCTCGTTTGGGTCCAAAAATAACGTCCGAAAACTAAATTATGTGGAATCTCTACACCATCTACCTTTTTACATCACGATCACTCACGTTCTCACCACAGTTTTCAAAATGATATAACAATATAAAAAATTACCAGAATTTTCACAACACAGATAAAATTATTATTCATAAAATACCAGATATGTCAGATAACATTTAAATCATATAAATGTCATTTAGTCATGCCAATGCAACTGTGAAATTCCATGTTCTCGTGTCCTCACTGACAACTTACCGTTGACCCACGTCACCTCAAATTATTAATAACATTAATAATTCCACAATCTCAAGTTATGCATTTTCAAAACCATGAATTTCTGGATTTGTAACGGTTCTGGCGTTATAATCTTACTCGCATCCGTCATACAACGTCTCAACATTGATACATGAAACACGTTGTGTACATGTTCCATTTTTGATGATAAAGCCAATCGGTAAGCCATTAGTCCTACCCTCTCTAGGATCTCAAAAGGTCCTATAAATCTCGGATTGAGCTTTTCTCTCTTTCCGAATCGTACAATGCCCTTCGCAGGCGATGCTCGCAAGTATACGAAATCTCCAACTTCAAAATTTATCGGTCGTCGCTTAGAGTCCGCATAGCTCTTATAATGGCTCTGAACTACCTTAAGTCGCTCCTGGATCAACTTCACCTTTTCAGTAGTCACCTGTATTAACTCAGGTCCTAACAACTTTCTTTCTCCAACCTCGGTCCAACAAATCGGTGATCGACATTTACGCCCATACAAAGCTTCATACGCTGCCATTCCGATACTTGACTAGAATCCATTGTTATAAGCAAATTCAATTAACAGCAAGTGGTGCTCCCAATCATTCCCAAAGTCTAACACACACAATCTCAACATATCTTCCAAGGTCTGAATCATACGCTCTGACTGTCCGTCGGTCTGAGGATGAAATGCGGTACTGAAACTTAGCTTTGTACCCATAGCCTTTTGTAAACTTCCCCAAAACCTTGACGTAAAACTACTATCACGATCTGTTACAATCACAGCTGGGACTCCATGTAGCCTTACAATCTCTTTCACATACAATTCCGCTAATTTGGACGGCTTAGTAGTCTTAATTGGTAGAAAATGAGTTGACTTGGTTAATCGGTCGACTATAACCCAAATCTTGTCATTCTTGTTACGCAATCGTGGAAATCCAGAAACAAAGTCCATCGTGATCTCGTCCCACTTCCATTCCGACACTGGCAATGACTGTAGTAACCCCGCGGGTACTTGTCTCTCTGCTTTAACCTGTTGACATGCCGAACATTCAGATACAAACTTAGCGACTTCACGCTTCATACCCTTCCACCAGAAGTTTTCTCTCAAGTTTCTGTACATCTTATTACTTCCCGGGTGCACTGAATATTTCGTACTATGAGCTTCTTCTAGAATCCTCTCTTTCAAGTCCTTCACATTCGGTATACATAATCGATTTTCCAGTTTCAACGTTCCTCGTTCCAACACAAAACCAGGTCGTCTCCCCAAAGGTATCTCGTCCCTCATTTTGCACAGATAGACATCGTTAAATTGTTCTTTCTTGATCTCATCAATAATATTTGGGTGTGCTATGATTGCCATCATTAAGCCATCATTGGTCCCTGGAATCACATCCAATTCTAAGCGTTCCATCTCTTTTATCAATTCTTTTTGTTGTGTTAGCTCGTCGGCTAAATTCCTCGGCGTCTTCCGGCTTAATGCATCGGCTACTACATTCGCCTTCCCCGGATGGTACTCAATCGAAAGATCGTAATCCTTCATCAACTCCAACCATCTTCGCTGTCTCATGTTCAAGTCCCATTGGGTGAAAATGTATTTCAAACTCTTGTGGTCCGTGAAAATCTCACATTTCTCCCCATACAGATAATGTCTCCAAATTTTCAAAGCATGAATCACCGCGGCTAATTCAAGATCATGAGTCGGATAATTAATCTCATGTGTCTTCAACTGTCTAGAAGCATAGGCAATTACTTTACCACCTTGCATCAACATGCATCCCAACCCTTGATGCGACGCATCACTATAGATCACAAACCCCTCGGTTCCGGATGGTATTGTCAGAATAGGTGCTCTCGTTAGTCGTGCTTTCAACTCTTGAAAACTATCTTCACATTCCTGACTCCATTCAAATGTAATCCCTTTCCTCATCAACTTTGTCATAGGTAAAGAAATCTTCGAGAAATGTTCAATAAAATGGCGGTAGTATCCCGCTAATCCCAAGAAACTTCGAATTTCAAATACGAAAGTTGGCATTTGCCAATTTGATACAGCTTCTACTTTATGAGGATCAACTGAAACTCCATTCTTATCAATCACGTGACCAAGAAAAATAGTGCTAGGTAGCCAAAATTCACATTTCTTGAATTTTCCAAATAATTGCTTTTCCCGCAGTCTCTGAAGTATCAGTCTAAAAAAAATCTCGTGTGTTATCTCACTTGGCGAATAAACAAGGATATCATCGATGAACACTATCACAAAATCATCCAAATAGTCCTTAAAGACTCAGTTCATAAGATCCATGAACGCAGCTGGTGCATTGGTAACTCCAAATGGCATAACTAAGAACTCATAGTGTCCATAACGCGTTCTGAAAGCTGTTTTCTCAACATCTTTGGCCTTTACTTTCAACTGATGGTAACCCGATCTCAGGTCTATCTTGGAGAATACTTGTGCCCCACGAAGTTGATCAAATAAGTCATCAATTCTAGGTAACGGGTACTTGTTCTTAATCGTTAACTTGTTCAGTTCCCGGTAATCAACACACATACGCATTAAGCCATCTTTCTTCTTTACAAACAATACTGGAGCTCCCCACGATGATACACTTGGTCGGATGAAACCTTTGTCAAGTAACTCTTGTAGTTTAACTTTCAGTTCCTTCAATTCTACCGGTGCCATCCTATATGGTGCTTTGGATACCGGTCTTGAGTCTGGCTTTACCTCAATGGTGAATTCAATTTCCCTCTCAATCAGGACGTTTGGTAAGTCATCGGGGAATACATCCGGATACTCTCGTACTACTGGAATATCCTCTACTATTGATTCGGTCGCTGAGACATCAGTCACTGAACATAGAAATCCCTGACATCCCTTTTTAAATAAATTTCCCGCTTGGATAGCTGAAATCAAGTACGGTGGCGGTATAACCCCACTCCCTTGAAAGCAAAAGTTCCTATGCACCGGTGATCAAAAATTAACCTCCTTCCGTTTATAGTCTATGGTGGCTTGGTTAAGGGCTAACCAATCCATCCCCAATAACACATCGAAATGGTTCACCACAATCGGTATAAGGTCTACGGTCATTAACTTCTCGCCTAGTTTGATCTCACAGTCTTTATATATCGTAGATGTCACTACCGGTTTACTAAGCGGCACGGCAATGTGTAAATCATATCCTAGTGGCGCGGACTTAACATTCAAATGTTCAACAAAGTTATAAGATACGAACGAATGTGGAGATCCCGAATCAACGAGTATGCGTGCTAAGTGCGAACATACAAGCACCATACCTGAGACCACTGTATTAGTAGCAGCCACGTCTCTAGGGTTCATCTGGAATGATATTCTCTGGCGTTGCTCCGTCCTTTGTCCTCCGTCACTAGACTGCTTAGGCTTCGAACCACTAGAAGCCATAGAACTTATCCCTTGTTGAGAATGCTTCCTTGGGCAATCCTTCGCTCAGTGTCCTAAGGTACCACAATCAAAGCACTTGAGTTGTGGGTAGGTCGCAGAACTCACACTGTTTCCCCCTGTAGATCTGTTCTGAAAGTTGGTCAGAAAACATCGACCGGTGTGTGGTCGGTTGCAAAGCGGACACAACGGTATATTACTTGGTACACTCTTGGAATCATTAAAACCAGAACTGGAGCCTCGTGCAAACGACTTCTTAAAAGATCCCCCCTGACCTCGGTCACAACCCTCATGACTTCGCTTTCCTTGGTGATTTTGTCTCGATCTCTCTATTTCACTTTCGGCTACAAACTCTGTTTGCTGTACTGCTGCAACAGTCAAATGCTCGTATGTCTCTACTCTCAACCGGATATTATCCCTTAAACCCTCTTCAAATTTTCTTGCCCTATCTTCCTCTTCGGGCACTGAACCCTTACCAAACCTCAACAACGCATTATACTTGGAAGTATACTCCGTTACAGTCATGTCTCCCTGCTTGAGGTTATCAAACTCTCGCTTTTTTGCATTGTAGGCGGCTCGCGAAAAGAATCGGCGATTGATTTCTGCCTTAAACCCTTCCCAAGTAATCGGTGCTCCTTGATCTAAAACGTTTACCCACCAATTCTGAGCTTCACCCCTCAATACGTCACTTGCGTTCTCAATCTTCTCCCTATCTGACATCAGAATAAATCAAAAAATTCGTTCCATGTCCATGACCCAATGTTCTGCCAATGTTGTATCAGGTGTCCCATGAAATTCCATTGGTTTCTTTCGAGCGAATTGTTCGGATACAAATCTTATGCCTCTAGTTTCGGGTGCATGCACTACAGTTATTGGTTCCACTTCGATTTGGGGCGTGGGAGGCAGTCGCTCTGCTATATTCTGTATCATTTTCCCCATATTCCCCATCATTTCTGCCATTTCATTCATACGTCGAGTGTGTGGCGATAGATTTCGCTCTTCGTCACTCATAATTACAATCCTGTAGTTCTCAATGCATAAATACTATGCATGTACAACAATAACAATAGCATGTATGTAAAACAACATACATATGCATCAAACATCTCTAATTTGTATGGATGCAATTTAGAACATGTGACAATTCACTCAACACTCTTCTCGTCGTCGAACATTCGCAAAGTTTTGTTACCTATAGCTCTGATACCACTAAATGTCACGACCCATCCCACTACGCGTGGAAATAGGACACGTGGCACGCCACCAAGGCTCATCCAAACATCATATAACCATACGCAGCGAAAAGAATTTTAAAATAACCCTGAGTATTTAAAAACTTTGGGAAACATTACCCTCTAAGTTGTAAAGTCCGTTAGAATCAGAGTTATAAAAAGTTTTGTTCAATTGAACCTGTCCAAAGGAAAGCAGTTTTGAAAACAGAGGTCCAGTCGACTGTGATAGGGTTCAGTCGACTGAGGCCTTCAACTTTCAGTCGACTGAATTCCTTCCAGTCGACTGTGCCTGGCAGAACCAAAATCCACATTTTCGTAAAGGGGGTCCAGTCGACTGATCGGGGACCCAGTTGACTGGTTTTACCATTAATCAAAGCAGTAGCCAAATTCAACAGTGGTTCAGTCGACTGATCAAGAGTCCAGTCGACTATTTCCAATACTATTCACTTTCAGTGTCTAAACCCCACGGGATTCAGTCGACTGATCCAGGGTCCAGTCGACTGCTCCCCTGCTGGGCAGCCCTGTCACTTGCTATAACAACTCATGCTTCTCCACATCAACATCAACCACAATTATAACTGAATTGCAACGTTTTAAAACACAACTACAGGAGTTCGATTACAAAATATAGTACTACTGACTAATTCCCATGGTTTAATTAAAACTATTACAATATCCCAAATCCTTATTTACAAAGTTAGGAAAAAAAGGAACAAAAATATTAACAAGGGGTGATTCCCCGGCATTCCTCGTCCTCACTCCTCACGCCTTTTCTTATCTTTTTTCTTACCTGCAATGGAGTAAATCTCCACTGCTCAGCTATACGATGAGTGCACAATTCCAAATGTATGCTTATATGACAGTTCATGGTTTAAGCATCTAAAACACATAGAAAATAGTCTCTAGGTACGCATTCATCCGGTCGATGCCGTAGGAGGCCCACCTCTCGCACGCATCTCGTACACTGGTTGGGCCTTCCTCCATACCAGGTACCGTGTCCTGGTTGGGCCCACCTCCATACCAGACACAACCACAATTCCAATTCCATCACAATCACAATCAAAATCACAATCCTCAAGGTTCGAGGAGCTCACCCCGGATGAATTTGCATCAAACTCCCCTTTGACCCAAGTAGACATATAACATGCTCACATAAACAGTTATACGTGCTTTTCATTAATTTCACGTGCATAATTAACGGGCCTAACTAATACATGAATTTCGCCCGGATCCAAAGATATCAAAACTGATGTTCAAAACATGAAAATCCATATATTTCATAGATCTAGAATTCATACCTCGTGCGATTCTCTTCAAACTTTGAAGGATCGTCTAGGATGCCAAATAATCGTCGGATTTCGAATTTGAGACGATTCCTACAAGTTTTACTAGGTTTTCCCCAAAAGTCTAGAATTAAGATTTTTACAAAAGTTGGCCAAACGTGGCCTAATTACTATCAAAACGTAGGTCTTACCTCCACGAGTTCAAATCTTGAATTTGGTGAAAAACTGACGGGCGAAAGGTCGTCGATCGGCGTCGCAAAGTCCGTGGCAAACAAATCCCTTTTCTCTTTCCTCTCTCAAGATATTTAGAAAGTTTGGATTAGAATGAATCTCATCCACTACTATATATAGGCAAACTTCTCGGGAATTACGTTTACCTCCCCACGAGTTCTCAAAACTCCAAATTAGTCCTGAAACATCGCACACGTCCATTTTACAACTTTACGAGTGAAAATTATAAATTTCAGAAGTTTCTGACTAAGTCTCGTTTCGAAAACTAAATTATGTGGAATCTCTACACCATCTACCTTTTTACATCACGATCACTCACGTTCTCACCACAGTTTTCAAAATGATATAACAATATAAAAAATTACCAGAATTTTCACAACACAGATAAAATTACTATTCATAAAATACCAGATATGTCAGATAACATTTAAATCATATAAATGTCATTTAGTCATGCCAATGCAACTGTGAAATTTCATGTTCTCGTGTCCTCACTGACAACTTACCGTTGACCCACGTTAACTCAACTCAAATTATTAATAACATTAATAATTCCACAATCTCAAGTTATGCATTTTCAAAACCATGAATTTCTGGAAGGGGTGTGTGTAGCAACCTGCATTTGCATTTAATTTTAATCTGACATTTCCATAATTAATCTGTATTTGCATTGTCATATTCTTAATCAATGTGTATTGCCCGCTTTTATTTTAATTACAAATCCTTATGTTCTAGAACCTTGTTATTTATATCATTTCATATTAAAATTATTATTGGGGTCAAATTACAATTTATGGGAAGTTAGTAAAATCTGTGTTGAATTTCAAAACCTGTATTTCAAAATGATGGAAATGTTTGCTTTTGACTCAAACTGTATTTTTATACAATAAGAAAACCATTTCTTACTCTAAAATGAATTTTCTGTATTTTTGTGACGAACACCGCGTCACGAAAATACCAGTTTATGTCCAAAACTGTCCGCGCGGTGCTAAACTTCCACAGATTATGGAAGTGATGTTGTAACACCCGTACCCGGGAAACGGGTAAATTACTGTGTTAATATGCATTAATTAATAAAATTAGTGTATAAAATGGATTAAGGGGAGGCTTGGACTCGCCCAAGTAAAAAGTGTTCAGAGAGGGACACTAGTTGGAAAAGTCCCCAGAGAGGTGGGACAGGTATTGAAATTTAACCCATTGAAGGGTAAATTGGTAATTTGCATTTTTAAGTGATGAAATGCATTTTTATGTGATTACATGGATATTTGCTAAGTTGCTTTCATATTACATGTTGATATGTGTTAGCATTAGTTTGGACACCCAAATAAGGGTATAAATGAAAAAGATGTAAAATTAGTAGGTGCGATAGCAATTTCACAAAATATGTGGGACTCACGTTGGGACCCATACGAAACTTAGACAAACACTTATTAAATAATTGTATAGTTAATGGAATGTTTGGGGATCTCATAATAAGAACTTAAGAAATTCCGGGGGTGTAAACGGTAATAATGAGTATTGAGGTGAAGACACCTCATCTACACATGCAATATGTGTCAAAACAGAGAGTTAATACTCTCAATCTGCTGGAATTAATCCAGAGAAAACAGAGAGAGCACCGAGAGAAGACGAACACCGCCGCCGACCTCGTTTTTCCGTCGTTCCGTCGCCGCCGTTCGTCGGATTCGCGAACCAAAGCCGTTTTCGGACTCGTGGAGGTGAGACGAACGTTTCTATACCCTTAATTTATGTTTACTTTGCTGGATTTTGGTAGTTCATATTTGACGGTGAGACGTCGTCTACCGAAATCTTGTAGGAATTCACTTGGGGTAGAAATTGAGCTTGGATTGGGAGTAATTCAGCACATGTTAGCTTGAATTTGGGGTATAATCTTGGTAGAGGTGAGTTTTCTAGCCTAAAAATGATTGTGTTTAAGGTGGTCAATGAATCCTTGTATTTTTCCCCAGCATGTCCGTTTTTACGGAAACATGCATAACTTCTTCTAGGGAACTCGGTTTCGCGTGCCGTTTGTTGCGTTGGAACCGGGACTCAAAATTCTAACTTTTGGTATAAAAATTTTACATACTTTATAAATGACCATTTTGCCCTTGGGGCCTATTTTTGTAACAACAGAGTTGTTTAATGGGGTTAAACACATGTGTTTCTTAGTAATTCGAATATTTCTTTACAAATTAATGTGATTGGGAGCTTGTAGCATTGTTACACGTGTCCTAATCCGCACGAGGCGGGTTGGGGTGTGACAATTTTTGGTATCAGAGCCAGGTTGGCTAGAGCCTTTGGGGACGAGAGACGTATACGACGCGTAGTGTGCACACAACAACACGTAGTTGCATAAACATGCATACACGTTTATTTAGCATGCTTTTAAATGTTGATTAGTATGTTATGTGTTTATTTAAAAGTAACGTGCATGTGTGTACTATATGTGGGTGCCAGGCATTATGTCTGGAGGTGACACCTCAAACCGAATGGAACAGGTTGAAAGAGAAATCGAAGGGTTGGTACGAGTAGCAGAAACTCATGTGATCGAAGAGAGACCGGTACAACCGAATCCGAATCCAAGGGAAGACATTGTTACTATTTCTAAATTTCACAAACAAAAGCCGACCATATTCCGCCGGGAAGCCGATCCGATGAAGGCGAATTTTTGGATCTCGGATATGGAGAAGATCTTTCGGGTATTACCATGTACTGATGAACAAAAAGTGCTATTTGCTGCAGACACGTTAAAAGATGAAGCGCAATATTGGTGGCGTACTAAGCTAGGCCCGGGTCAACCGACAACGTGGGACCAATTTCTTGAGACCTTCAATGATCAATATTTTCCAGAGTCATTTGGGGATCAAAAGGCTCAAGAATTCATGGAATTGGTACAAGGGGGAAAGTCAGTCCGGGAGTACTCCACGCAATTTACGAGTTTGGCAAGGTTTGCCGGGGACATTGTAACAACCGAGAAAGTGAAAGCAAGGAAGTTTGTAGCGGGACTTCGAGGTGACATCCGAGGACGAGTGACCGTATTCCGTCCAGAGACTTATGCTAAGGCATTGGACATTGCTTCTATTGCTGAGAGAGACCTTGGTTATACTTCAAACTTGCCACCACCACCGAGTCAACAAAGTAAACGACCGGGATCAAGTCAGTTCAGTGGTCAGGGGAGTACAAAAAGACAGAGTTTAGGAGGATCATCAGCTAGTATCGGTAGTGGTTCCGGTGGAAATAAACCGAGGTGTCAGACTTGTCAGAAATTTCATTGGGGCCGGTGCAATCAACTTCCAAACCCAATCATTTGCAATAGTTGCCGACAACCGGGACACATTGCTAGAAGCTGTCCGAATCAGAATATAGATATGAGAGGTCGATGCTTCACTTGTAAGGAATTGGGACATCAATCTAAGGATTGTCCTACTAGACGCCAAGGAGCATCAGGTTCAGGTTCTTCTGCGGCTAGCGCTATCACACCAAGGACTACTCAACCTCCGAGGAGGGAGCAACGAGAGGCAAGATCATTTCAACTCAGGTCGGGAGATGCTGCTTCTGCCGACACTGTTGTCTCAGGTATGGTTCCCATTTGCTCACATCTAGCAAATGTACTTATAGATTCGGGATCTACACACTCATTCGTGTCACACCATTTTGCTAAACATTTAGATAAACCATTAGAGTTCCTAAACTATGATTTATCTGTCGCGATACCGTTGGGGGCTCCGTTGGTTAGTTCGGGTGTGTTTAGAAAGTGTGAGATTAATGTGAATGGTAAAGAGTTAACTGTTGATTTGGTACCATTAGTAATTCAACACTTCGATGTTATATTGGGTATGGATTGGTTAGCGGCTAATCATGCTAATATTGATTGTAACACTAAAGGAGTAGCATTCCGTATTCCGAATCAAGATGAGTTTTATTTTCAAGGTAAGGGTGTTGTGTCACCGCCGTATATAGTGTCGGCTATTGAAACTTGTCGTTTATTAAAGAAGGGTTGCCGGGGGTTTCTATGTAGTATTCTTGATACTAGAGGTCTTGATTTAAAACTTGAAGATATTCCAATTGTTAGAGAATTTCCAGATGTGTTTCCAGAAGAGTTACCTAATGTATTGATTGATCGAGAAATTGAATTTGGTATTGATGTTATGCCGGGAACCCAACCAATTTCACGAGCACCATATCGAATGGCACCAATTGAGTTGAAAGAGTTAAAGATACAGTTGCAAGAGTTGCTAGACAAGGGCTTTATCCGACCTAGTGTGTCCCCGTGGGGTGCACCAGTACTATTCGTGAAGAAGAAAGATGGTACAATGCGGATGTGTATTGACTACCGGGAGATCAACAAAGTAACCATCAAGAACAAATACCCGTTGCCACGTATTGACGATCTATTCGATCAACTTCAAGGGGCTGAGGTATTTTCAAAGATTGACTTGCGATCTGGGTACCATCAACTGAAAGTTAAAGCTAAGGATGTGGAGAAGACAGCCTTTAGGACCCGCTACGGGCACTATGAATTCCTAGTGATGCCGTTTGGGGTTACTAATGCGCCTGCTGCCTTCATGGATTTGATGAACCGTGTATTCAAATCATATTTGGATGAGTTCGTTATTGTATTCATTGATGACATTCTCATTTATTCTAAGAGTCCGGAAGAGCATGAACGACACTTGAGACTAGTTTTGCAGCGACTTCGAGAGAAACAATTGTTTGGGAAGTTGAAGAAGAGCGAATTTTGGTTGACGAGTGTCACTTTTCTAGGACACGTGATTTCTAAAGAGGGTATTTCTGTTGACCCACAGAAGATTGAAGCTGTTATGAATTGGTCAAGACCGACAAATGTGTCCGAGATTCGAAGTTTCTTGGGGTTAGCCAGATATTATCGAAGGTTTGTTAAAGACTTTTCTAGAATTGCAACGCCAATGACAAGGTTGATGAGAAAAGATGTACCGTTTGAGTGGAATAAGGAATGTGAAGATTGTTTTGTAGCATTGAAGAAAAAGTTGACTACGGCACCAATACTTACAATTCCAACAAGCACTGGAAATTTCAGAATATACAGTGATGCTTCCCACCAAGGCTTGGGATGTGTTTTGACACAAGATGACAAGGTAATAGCTTATGCTTCAAGGCAGTTGAGACCTCACGAGAAGAACTACCCGACACATGACTTGGAGTTAGCGGCGGTAATTTTTGCGTTAAAGATTTGGAGACATTATCTATACGGGGAAACTTGTGAAATCTTCACGGATCATAAAAGTCTGAAATACCTATTCACTCAGAGGGATCTTAATATGAGACAAAGAAGATGGTTGGAACTCATGAAAGATTATGATTTAAAAATTCAGTATCACCCGGGAAAAGCCAATGTAGTTGCCGATGCCTTGAGTCGGAAGTCGTCAGAAAACTTAGCTTATGCCTTGACTGGACAGGAAAAGTTGATAAAGGAATTTGAACAATTGAAGCTTGAGGTAGTTCCTAAAATTAGAGGTGGTTTAATGGCTGCGATCGTGGCACAGCCAAGTTTAATTGGTGAAATCAAGACTAATCAGTTCTTAGATCCAGAATTCAAGAAGATTGTGGATGAGTTACCAGAGGGGAGAAGGCCAGAATTCAGTTTCCAAGATGGTGTTCTGAAATATATAAACCGATTATGTGTACCTAAAGTTGGAGATCTGAGAAATAAAGTTATGGAGGAAGCCCACAATACAAGATATTCTGTACATCCGGGTAGTACCAAAATGTACAGAGACTTGCGAGAAATTTACTGGTGGAGTGGTATGAAACGAGAGGTAGCAGAATTTGTGTCTAAATGCATGACCTGTCAAAAAGTGAAATTGAACATCAACGACCCGGAGGAGAGTTACATCCTTTAGAGATACCAGAGTGGAAGTGGGAACATATTACAATGGATTTCGTCTCGTGATTTCCAAAGTCTCAAAAGTCAAATGATAGCATATGGGTGATTGTAGACCGGTTGACTAAGTCAGCCCATTTCCTACCTATTAAGACCAAGGATCCATCGAAACTTGCAGAGATTTATATCAGAGAGATTATTAGACTTCACGGAGCACCAGTGTCGATAGTGTCAGATCGTGACACTCGGTTCGTATCAAGATTTTGGGAGAGTTTACAAAGGGCTATGGGGACAGCTTTACATTTTAGTACTGCATTTCATCCCCAGACCGATGGTCAATCCGAGCGAGTGATTCAAATTCTGGAAGATATGTTGAGAGTATGTGTTATGGATTTTAAAGCTGATTGGGAAACTCATTTGCCGTTGATTGAATTTTCTTATAACAACAGCTTCCAAACTAGCATTGGAATGGCGCCTTATGAGGCATTATATGGAAGAAAGTGTAGATCGCCGGTATGTTGGACAGAAGTTGGAGAGAAACAACTTTTGGGACCAGAGATAGTACAAATCACTACTGACAAGATCCGACTGATTAAGCAGAGATTACAAACGGCTCAAAGTCGTTATAAAAGTTATGCGGATACGGGTAGAAGACCGTTGGAGTTCGAGGTGGGTGACTATGTGTTTTTGAAAGTATCACCTTCAAAAGGCATAGCACGTTTTGGTAAGCGAGGTAAGCTTAGTCCGAGATATGTTGGGCCGTATTTGATTCTTAATCGAGTTGGGCCATTAGCTTATCGGTTAGAGCTGCCACAAGAATTAGAGAATGTTCATAATGTGTTTCACGTATCGATGCTTCGACGTTATGTGCCGGATTCGAAACATGTTATCATTCCGGAACCGTTAGAGATTCGGGAAGATTTAACTTACGTGGAACATCCAGTGCAAATTCTTGATAGGAAGGATCAAGTATTGAGGACCAAAGTGATTCCCTTGGTGATGGTTCAATGGCGAAGCCATTCAGTGGAAGAGGCTACTTGGGAGCGGGAGGATGAGATCCGAGCCAAGTACCCGCATCTCTTCAATTCTTGAGGTAAGAGTAAGTTTGGGGACCAAACTCCCTTTTAGGGAGGGAGAAATGTAACACCCGTACCCGGGAAACGGGTAAATTACTGTGTTAATATGCATTAATTAATAAAATTAGTGTATAAAATGGATTAAGGGGAGGCTTGGACTCGCCCAAGTAAAAAGTGTTCAGAGAGGGACACTAGTTGGAAAAGTCCCCAGAGAGGTGGGACAGGTATTGAAATTTAACCCATTGAAGGGTAAATTGGTAATTTGCATTTTTAAGTGATGAAATGCATTTTTATGTGATTACATGGATATTTGCTAAGTTGCTTTCATATTACATGTTGATATGTGTTAGCATTAGTTTGGACACCCAAATAAGGGTATAAATGAAAAAGATGTAAAATTAGTAGGTGCGATAGCAATTTCACAAAATATGTGGGACTCACGTTGGGACCCATACGAAACTTAGACAAACACTTATTAAATAATTGTATAGTTAATGGAATGTTTGGGGATCTCATAATAAGAACTTAAGAAATTCCGGGGGTGTAAACGGTAATAATGAGTATTGAGGTGAAGACACCTCATCTACACATGCAATATGTGTCAAAACAGAGAGTTAATACTCTCAATCTGCTGGAATTAATCCAGAGAAAACAGAGAGAGCACCGAGAGAAGACGAACACCGCCGCCGACCTCGTTTTTCCGTCGTTCCGTCGCCGCCGTTCGTCGGATTCGCGAACCAAAGCCGTTTTCGGACTCGTGGAGGTGAGACGAACGTTTCTATACCCTTAATTTATGTTTACTTTGCTGGATTTTGGTAGTTCATATTTGACGGTGAGACGTCGTCTACCGAAATCTTGTAGGAATTCACTTGGGGTAGAAATTGAGCTTGGATTGGGAGTAATTCAGCACATGTTAGCTTGAATTTGGGGTATAATCTTGGTAGAGGTGAGTTTTCTAGCCTAAAAATGATTGTGTTTAAGGTGGTCAATGAATCCTTGTATTTTTCCCCAGCATGTCCGTTTTTACGGAAACATGCATAACTTCTTCTAGGGAACTCGGTTTCGCGTGCCGTTTGTTGCGTTGGAACCGGGACTCAAAATTCTAACTTTTGGTATAAAAATTTTACATACTTTATAAATGACCATTTTGCCCTTGGGGCCTATTTTTGTAACAACAGAGTTGTTTAATGGGGTTAAACACATGTGTTTCTTAGTAATTCGAATATTTCTTTACAAATTAATGTGATTGGGAGCTTGTAGCATTGTTACACGTGTCCTAATCCGCACGAGGCGGGTTGGGGTGTGACAGATGTAAAGTGTGATTGGACATACACTTTATTTCCATTTATGGCAACTAATCATTGGATAGGGCCTTGTTTGGCAATGCCTTGTGTGAGTGTGTTAACTTAAGGCCACAAGCTTCAATTCCCAAACAACTTATCTTGACCCCTATACCTCTAATTGACCCATAGGCTAGCTTAGACTCCATCTAAACTACAGATGGTGTATACAATTAGATGTACGTATGATTTATGAGCTGGAGATTAGATATTTGCTATATACAAAACTCATTTGTAGAGTATATTGTAATCAACTTGGGCTCCAAGTTGAGGATTGGCTATATATACACCACATACACACATTTTAATCTACAATCTTAGTAAACCAAATACACTGAGAGATAAGAGAGTTCCATAGAGCTTGAGAGAGATACTCAGAGAATTTCAGAAATAATTTTAGAGAGAAGAAGAACTTCATCCTCCATAACTTGAAAGCTTGGGTTTGGAATTCCTTACTATTGCTATTTCTTTCTCAACAATTTCTAGATTCTCTTATCACAGTGAGTATTCTAAACTCACTCTAGAATGTAAATTCATGCTTAATTACTGAGTTTGTGTATGTATTAATGATCTTCCATTGCTAAATTTGTCCATGGAAGCTTGAACTTCAAAATCACAATTTTCCAAACTCAACCAAAATCCGTTTTTAGAATGAAATATGAAAGATTATACATCCTACATGCCATGTTTAAAGTATTGGAGTTTAATTTGATCACATGAGAAAGTATATTAGAAATTAAGTTTTGTCCTCTTTTAATCTTTCATAAAATTTAAGAGTTATAGTTAGAATCATGTTTAATTGATAATGGATTCTTAATCCTTGTGGAAAAACGAAGAAAACCATATACTATATGATCTATATACTTACAGATTTGTAATGGGTCAAAATAGACCCTGTTTTACTGAAATAGAGCAGTTTCTGCGGGGAAGAAGAAGCCTCAGTAAAAACTCGCGCCACGATCGCGCGCGCGAAGACCGCGCGAGCGACCCCTCGCGCGAGCGGCTCGCGCTTGCGATCCTCATTTCCCCAGGCAGACAAAAGGGTTTATATATATAAAATGAAATTTAGGCAGGTCGCGCGAGCGAGAGTCGTGCGACAGACCTTTCGCGTGAGCGATCCGCGCGCGCGACCTTGGCTTTTTCAGGCAGACATAAAAGTTTATATATAAAATGAAAATTTGGCATATCGCGCGAGCGGCCCGCGCGCGCGACCTCTGGCAGTTTCCAATTTTGCTTGTTTTGTGATAAGGGACTGTTTGGGATAAAATTTATATACTGTTTGTGTACTGTTTGGGAAATTTACTAAAGCAAAATCCTTTTTGGTTATGTTTAAATGATCAAAACAATGAATTGCGGCTTATCAATCCCCGTACGTACATTGTTCCTTTAATTCAGCGATGTACTTTGTGTTTAAGTTCATGGCATTCATGTGGGGTCAGTGGTATATTCATGTGGGTGTTAGTCAGTGTGGAAAAGAGTAATGGTCAGTGTGGAAAGAGTATTGAGATTGAGATTGTGTGGTGGACACTCCCTGGTTATGGTGTACCAAAGTGTGACGTGATGAGATTGCGGTTGTGGTTGTGGTTGAGGTTTCGGTGATGGTATCTTTGAAATGCGACAGTGGCAAAAATGGACACTCCCTGACGCCCATGGAAGCGTTAAAGTGTGTGAAGCCGAACTTGGACACTCACTGGCACCCATGGTAGTGCTAAAGTGTGGCCTATGGACACTCCCTGATACCCGAGTCTGGATACTGCGTGAGGTTGCTCCGGTATTTGCATGGCGGATTAGGTAGTCAAAGTGTGAGGCAATGGACACTCCCTGGTACCCCGGACCAAAGTGTGAGGCAAACTGGACACTCCCTGGCGCCCCGTTGCTAAAGTGTGGCTATCTTAGTGTTTCAAAGATACTAGAGTGAGATAGTGGGTGGTTGTGTCTGTCGAGAGAAAAGAGTCGGCAAGATGAGTGTGGTGCATTGTCTCATACACGATCATATGCTTTATGAATGAACGGCTTTGAATATTATATTCCTCGTTGGTTTATAAATTAAATTCTCTCTATGTCAAACTATTGCTTTTACAAATTGAAAATGCAAAAAGGTAAATGGGTATGTTTTACATTCAAAGTTATGTTTTTAATACTCACCAGCTTCTTGAAGCTGACGACGTTGATGCATCCTGGACATTCGTGTTCATGCTTTTCAGGTTATGATCAGGAAGGGCCTTATGACTACGCTAACTGAGAATGGCTGCCTTTGGAATGAGAAAACTGTTTATTGATTATATGCTTTAAGTTATATGTTTTAAGTTTTAAACTGTTTGTTATATAAGGATGACTGTAATAGACACTAAGATATTGTTTTGTTTCAAGTCGGTCTGTGCCTTTAGATGACCCCGTGCTGTAATATGTAATAAGTTAGAAAAATTTTATAAGTCTTGATTGCTCTGCTCTGATTATTATGTTTTGTTGTTCGACGTTTGGGACGGAATCGATCTTTCAAACTGTCGCGACCTACGGGTCCATAAAGGAAATTAAACGCTTTCCTTATTTATGCTACGTCGGGGCGTGACAGTGTGACAATTAGCAACATGCAAAGCTTAACACAAGTCTCTCAAAATAGCTACCCAATCTCAATTAGTTCATAGACAATAATAAAACAGAGCAAATGATAAACTACACAACAATAGCTCATCCTAGTGAATTCTGATGTACATTTTATGTATTAAAAGCAAAAAAACATTAGATAATACTTGTCTCCGAAAGTTAACATTAGCTCATCCTAGTACTACTACCAAATGGAGTGCCATTCACAGAATTATCTAGGCTAATACCTATCAGTAGCTACTCAAATATAACCTTAGCTATGAGTCCCAAGCCCAATTTCAAGCTGGAAATTCCCATGAAAATTCAACTCTAACATTCATCTGAAAACTACATAAACTATTTATCCAAACAATATATTGAAAAAGTACTTAAACATTAGACAATTGACTCGAACCACTAGGAAGAACCAATTGTGCAAAGACTAAGAGCCATTTAATCAAATGAATAGTGACCAAGAATTCACATCATTCATTTAAGAAATATAATGAAAACCATGACAGTAGCATGAAACAACAGATCTCATTGGGATATTTGAAGGCTTAGGGGAGGAGCAGGAAAAACAGAAAATCAATCTCTTGGATTGATTGGCCACGAATGACAGAAAATCAATTTCTTAAATAATATATCTCTACCTGAATGCTATCCACATTTGCCTCAAATTTTCGTATGCTTATCCATGATTTAATTTGCATTTTGAAGAATACTTATTCCTATTATTCATTTGTTTTTATACAAATACACATTATAGAGAAAATGATTGAGATTTTAAAGAATACTAACTTTCTGCGATTCCAGATGAACAATTTTGTATCAACAATGACTATATATTACTCAGAGATATATATATATACAAACATATTTTTCCTGATCGTTTGTTGCAATTATCAAGACACAGATTGCTACAGAGATGCAAATATACGTATTCGAAGCTAATCAATTACAAAACTATAAATAATTTTAATGCGATCTGTAGAAGATTCGAATGAACCAATTAAAAACCCTAGTGGTGTGTGTATGTGTATCGATATGTATATGTATATGTATCGATGTGTGTGTGTATATGCATATCAATATATGGAAAACATTTGCCTCATTTAGGTATATGTATACATCGATATGTATTTTAGAATGTAGTTTTAGAAAATTATTGAGGCAAATGTTTTCCATGGAAAAAAAAAAGCATATCAAATGCACGCACCCATAAGTAGAAGTCCAAAAACAAATATAATGGGTTTGATTTAGTGTGTGATGCTAATTTTTGGGTATTTCCACGCGCAACATTGTTAGAGGTATCGAAAATTTGCACCGAAATGGTACCCCAAATGATCGGTGCCGTCCATCTTGCTGTATCCACATGTACAGCGAAAATTTGCACAAAAAATTTGCACCAAAATAACGCACCAAATGATCGGTGCCATCCATCTCTCTATACCCACACATACAGCGAGATAGACACCAACCATTCGATGAAGCATTTCGATGCAAAATTTCGTTACCTCTAGCAGTGTTGTGCACACTTGCGCGTGGAAAATCCCCAAAAATTAGCATAACACACTTGCAGAACGTGGCGCGTCCAAAAGTAAAGATATCTAATGGCTATCAACCCAGTTATAGCATTTCCCCTAATATCGTTCACTCCACCAAAGACAGGGAATCGGGGCTAGAGAGGAGAAAGAAGATGGCGTGTGTGATGGCTTTTCATTCTAAAACTACATTCTCTATCAGAACTCACTCATTTCAGCTCGTCGGTAGGAAGGGCAAAATTGCAGAGCTTCCTACCCTTCTGCACTACCCCAGTCGTGCCCGCTATACGCTTCGCTCCTTGACAGTTGGCGATATCGCTACCGTTATCATCGGAGTCGGCTCCCGGAGGTTTGCCTCCACTCGATGTTCATCCGGTACATCACACTTACTGTTACCTTGCATGTTTTTGCAGTATATCACTAACTCCCATTTTATGAACTGTCTATATATATATATATATATGTATGTATGATTCCGCTCCTGACACACAGCGGGGTGTATCCTAATCGAAGGTATAGAGGATACTTCCATTAATCAACGGGTCCAATTAGGATTTACCAAAGAGAACCCTCAAAAATTGTAAAATACTATGAGATATCCAGGAAGGTTCTTCTTGTCTCGAAATCTAGAAAATCTATAAAGCATGACAAGGCTCAAACTTATTTCTTCAAATTTATATAAAAAATCTAAAAACGTGAAAAACAGAGTAAAGATCATGGACTTTGGATGACAAAGAATAGTGGAGAAAAAAGACTCACCATGGAAAATATTACCTACAAAAATCCATGTACATATGCATGTGAGACTCATCTCTGCATATACTTTCACTGACATTAAACAGCCTCTACATGTTTTTAGTAGTCAAGAAATTGCCTAATGGGTTCTTATAGATGTTAAATGCTGAAGCAGCACAAGTATATGAGAAAATAATGGGAAATTGGTGCATGTAGGTGGCACACAATATTCGACATTCAATTTCTCTGGCCAGAAAAATGGTGGCAGCGCTGATTTTGGTGGTGTAGAAGTTGGTATGGGGTCCAGCAGCAAAAAAGGCTACCGCTGTAAATGCAGTAGTTGAGGATGGTTTCGATGCTACGGGCAATCGTAAAGTGGCAGATACAAAGAGAGGGAGGGGATAGGGGGGGGGACTGGACCCCGCGCCGACCTAAAATTGTGTTTTTTGCATGGCCCCCCCTAAAAAAAAAAGTAGGCTTAGCCCAAATGTATGTAATATGTTGGCCCAATATAATCTAGTCCATCCAAAATTTGGCAAAAAATGATTTTATACTATATACTGGCCCAAAGGTAATCCAACACACTCTAAACATCTATTTTCTCATTAACCAATTTAGCCAAACCCAAAGTTATTTTACCATCAGTCGGAGCATTACAAATTACAATTAGCGATCAACCCATATTACAAATAATAATAAAAAAGTTATAATCTGAATGCAAGGGCGGAATTACAAAAGGCACAAGCACTAAACCTCTCAACTCTCAAAATGGCCAGAAAACCTCACCGAATAAAATTGCAATCTTTCTAATATAGAAAAATGTACCAAAAAATATATAAATAGATCTAAAAATTTTTACCTCGGGCCAGCCCATGTGATTCTTAGTTCACTATACATCACCCCCAGCTGGATCCGCCACTGTGTGGTGACATGGAGATTAGGGTGGGTGATGATGAAGTTGAAGGGAGAGTTGGTCGTGATGAGAATGATTGAGGGCAAGACAATTGGAAATCAGAGAAAACGAGGACTTGGGAATCCTTTAGCGTTGGTACCAAATTGATTTAGGACTGCTTTAGGAAACTTGGAATAGGGTTGTTTATACTTGTAGTGTGAAGATTATGGAAAGCTTTTAGGTTCAAGTTTTTATAAGGTTGAAGGAAGGTTATAAGCTTTGGGTATAAATGATGATGAAATTTGGCTTGGTTTCGAAGCGAATGGTTGAAAACTTTGAGAAATTTTTAGGAGCGGACAACAAGAATTTTAAGGTTTCTGATTTGAAGTAATGACCAAAGGTAGGTTAATGGTCAAGGGATTGGGGCTTGATAGAGTAAGCTTTTACGTTTAGAACTAGGGTAGCTAGTTATGGACTATGTATAGTATCTCGAGAATAGGATTTGGAGGAGGAGGATTACAGGAGGCTAACCTTTACAATCGAAGTGATATCCTGAATCCATTGATAGCATAACGCATTTCTTGGTATTTCATATAACAAACTGTAGTTGTTTCACTTGAATATGTAGTGAATTAAAGAATAAAGAAAAGAAGAAAAAAGGAGATATGGATGGAATTCTGGAAAAGGAGAGTATACTAGGGTTCTCTCCCTTGTAACATTTTATTTATGTCATTTATGCATAAAAGACAGAAATACCCCTTGGGCATAATAAACTAAAAACATGAATATTTAAACATCCCAACACTCCCCCTAGGATATCACACATGCCCAGTCTATCTAGGATGTCATGAAAAATTCAGCTAGAGACTCAGAACCATCAGATCTCTCAGAATGAAGTGCTTTACGAGGTTGTCTCGTAGAAGCACGAAACGGGAGCGGGAGCGGGAGCGGAAGCGGGGAAGCAAGGATACATAGAAGAGTATGAAGTTTGGGGCGTCTGTTAATTTAATAACAAAATTTATAATTTTAGTGCTGAAACAACTATTGATACTTTAACACTAGCATAAATATAAGAGGTTACTTTAAGGAGGGAAATCAAAAAATGGCCTTGATTTTACTTTTAGTTGCCACATCAGCTTTTGAGAAAAGTGATTTATCACCTATTTTATGTCAACAACAAACGTAAATAACAAGTACATAAAAAAGTTTGAAAATTTAAGGCTTTCAATTACACAATTTCCCAACACCCAAAAGCTTCTCCTCCCTTCCACTACACACTCCCCTAAAACGCCCCCCCTGTTTACCAAGAAGCTTCCCTCTCTTCTCTTGGACAGTCACTTTGTTGTATCTAGGGTTTCAATATTTTCTCTACAATCGACTGATGACCGCTGCGGCTGCTCTATCTCTCTTCGAAACTTGCGCCAGTCTCTCCCTCTTCCATTCTAAGGCCGGTTCTTGCACTCTCTCCTCCATACTTGAGGCCATGGTAAATCACGACAGATCTGATGGAGGATTGAGGTCAGGTTCTTTCTTTTCTATCTTCTTCTTCTCTTCCTCTTTGTGGTTTTGTTCTGTTGAACCTTCATTGAGAGACTCGCGAATCATAGGTGTGAGAATCGCTTTTCTCAAACAATCCTCTTGGAGAACCGCAGAATTGCGATTCTAAGGGTGATTCATTGGCCAAACTGACGATTCTGCTTCTAACTTCTGCAAACACATGGATATGTAGTCCTTCACACGAACTTAGTGTTACTGAATGAGGACTAACGACCTAGCATTAACATAACTGTCGATCTGTTCCAAATTTGAAAACGCAAAGGGCTTTCAAATTTAGTGTTAGTTATCATCTCGTAGAGATCATTTGTTTAGTTGGACTCACATGTGATCACAAACAAAGGGCCTTACACTGTACACAACACCCTCCCCATTCTGCAAGCGTGCCAGCAGACAACACAAAATAACATCTTAAATTTATCCATCAAACTGGGCGGAGTCTTTGAATAATTCTAAGGCCTGGCTTGGGCAAATAATTTTTTGCATGAGGCTAGACTGGGCCTAGTCAACTTGAGCCAAACCGCAACATGTTATTAATGTAGTGGTGACCGGCCCGACCATTGTGACTCTACTTCTTCTCCTAAATAAAGAAGGAAATTATTTCCATTTTCTCCTCCAATGCTTGAACACACACATGCAGTGAAATTCCAGGAATTTCATGAGGAATATTAAGCAACTTTCAGGTCAGTGAGTTAGGTCCCACCATTTGTGCTACTGAAAATTGTTCACATGCTGTTTTTTATTGCAAATTCTGATTCTTTTTACTCTTTTGACCATAGACGTTGCAATTCTTGATATCTAGCTCGTAGAACATGAGTGTGGGATGTATACATTTTATAGCCACATAAACATGCATAAGATGTAAAATATCATTAGTTTATTGATTGCCACGTTTAATATGTTCACGAAAACCTCTTCGACTATTTGGGCTATACTGCTTGTTTAAGCTTAATATAAATTGTTAGGCCCATTTCTACCAGTTTAAGCTTTTAGAGCAATTGGTGACTTAACATGGTATCAGAGCCTTGTTTGTGAGAGGTCTTGGCTTTGACTCTCCATCCTCAATTAATGTGCATGTTTGCTCTTTGTTTGTCTTCATTACGAAGGAGCATGGCTTGTGTAATTTGTTACCTCTCCACATGCAAGTTGGGGTTGCACATGAGGGATGGCGTTGAAGCTTTATATTGATTGTCAGGTGCATTCTCTACTAGTTAAGCTTTGAGAGCACTACTCTTAGCTCTTGAGTTGACTTTCACAATCAAACACATTACACCAAACGGTTTTGTAAGCATGTTCACATTACATCCCTATCTTAATATCCATAATGAAGCAACAGGGTTGTGGGTTGGAATACCCAATGTGAAATGTTGTTCAAAGTTTGTGACCATCAATGTTGTTCTACTTAAAAATTTTCTCTCACTAAAACCATGAACTAAAATGGAGTCTTAGTTGTCTTTAATTAATTAGTTTGATTTGTATTTATTCATTATGACACGTTATCATTTTTCCCACTTTCTGTGTGAAGCAAGAATAGTATTTGTATGCTGGATAAAATGGGACACCTTGGTTTTGTAGGACAAATTAGTATGAGTAATGCTAGGTGTACACTTTTGTACACACTTTTGCACACAAATGCTTTAAATGCATGTACCTTGTGCTATTTGAATTTTTCACACTTTTTTGTGCTCCACTTACACAGCACAGGGTACATACATTTAAAGCATTTGTGTGCAAAAATGTGTGCAAATTTGTGTACACCTAGCATTACTCAATTAGCATATATGACCAAAAACTTATTAAAAAAATAAGCTCTAGGACCCCACCCCCTCGAGAGCAAGAAAGTCATCAATAAGCTCTACCAAGGAATGCAAGCGAAAAAAAAGAGCTCTACCAAGGATTGCCAAGCAAGTGGAACAGAATTGACTAGGTGGTAGAGTCGTGGAAACACTTGTTTCTTCCATATTTTGGACCTTAGCACCAGTGAGGTGAGGCATGAAACACTTTAAAGAGCTCACGCGGATTATGCCTACCTTGGCTACTGGTGAAGATGGAGTCAATTTACTTAACCAAAGCTATACCTGGGTGACTTAGGAAGCACGAGCCTTCACTGCTCCGTTCTGTAACTTCCCTTCTTTTTTCGTCCACGAGGCTATCTAGCCAACGTGCAAACATTCAAACCACTCCCATTATCAATCAACATTGCATGTGGCATGATCATTGTATCTTTTCTTTTTCTTTCTCTCCTCTATGGAAAGCGGGGAAGACAATATGACACATGGCGTGGTATACCTGATCGTGATCCGGATCCGTATATGAGAGGCTATAAGCACCAGAGCAAGCACTTCTTCATCTGCAAATAATTCTCGATGTGAAAACACATTTGTAGGACAAATTAGTATATATGACCAAAAACTTATTAAAAAAATGAAGATATAACAAGGTGAAATAGTGTGGTTATACAAAATTTATATTGCATCAATTGTTGAGTGTGGCAGCAAATTTGTTGTAAGGTTGTAATGCTGGAAATTTATGTTGTGTAAATAGATATTACTGTCGAGTGTACAAGTTTGTTGCAAGGCTGTAATGCTGTGTAATATACTTGAGTTACACCCTCTCTAACAACTTAAGCTGAGTAGATGGTTGTTTACATGGTATCAGAACATAAGATCCACCTATGATAGCTTTCCACCATATTCCGTCTACTAGCTGGAGGCTACCCTCCACCGTCGCCTCCCGCCGGTCCCCTATCATCTTCATAGTAGCCACCTCGTTGTTCATCGTTGCCGACCCATCGTGTGAGGGTCGAGAGCATGGTTCAAGGTTGCGGTATTGGTCTCGGAGACCATTGTGATGACTCGATCGCAGCGCCGCGGCCTGGTATTGGGCGATACGCAACGATACGCTAGATGTAAACTTCAAAAAAAATCTGAAAAAATAATAATAAATTCTAGCATAATAAGAATAGCAAAATTGACCTAATAGATTAGCATAATACACAACATACCAAGTATAAAGTCACATAATAAATCATAAAAACGCTGCCGATCTAGTGTCTTATAATACTACACACATTTAATTAAGAGTAGTAGTGTTACTTCTTAATGTGATAATAATCTATGAAGCACGGGTACTCCATTTGGAGTGCCGTACGAGTATCGGGTACGTCGGGGACACCGGTACGCGTATGGTACGGCTGGGTACGTGTCCGACACTTCTCCAGCCATGCCCTGTTCTTTTACATAAAAGATTTTCGTTGGGTACGGCATGGGTATGGCTTGGGTACGGAAAGGGACAGGGGCAACTGAAATAGTTAAAAAAAATACCGTGATAGCTGCGACCTGCGCCTCCAGCCTCCGGTGACACTTGCGACCTACAGCAACACCATCGACCTGTGGTCGTGTCGTCGTCTTCTTCTTCTCCTTCTCTCGATCGGCTCTTCTTCTTCTTCTTCTTCTTCTTCTTCTTCTTCTCTCTCTCTCTCTCTCTCTCATGGTGGCTGCGCTGGAAGAGACCTTTTATTGGTTAGATACTCTGATCTGAAGTGGAGTAAAGTACTAAACCTAATTTGTAGTATATAATAAATATTTAAATTTATTATGGATAACCCCCTTATATTGTTATAAATATTAAAAATCTTCTTACAGTCTTTACTTATTTACAAATAACACCACATAACAAATATATATCTACTATTTAAACTCCAAATTTATTACTATTTATAAAAGACCCACAAAAAACAATAAATTTAATATTTTTATTCATTTTACCTTTGTAGTATTTGTATATAAATATTTTAAAAAATATTACTCGTACCCTACATTTTTGGGATTTGCCGTACCTCCGTACCCGTATCGTATCGTACCCGTGTCACGTGTCCGTACCTGTGCTACATAGATAATAATTTATTCTTTATTTATTTATTTATTTTTAATTTTAATGGTTTTACACATTTAACTAAAAGTAATATGCCACTTCATAATGTTATATTAAATAGCAATTAGCAAATAGTTGTAACACAATTTCAATTTTAACCCAATCCACAATTTTTAGACCCAAAACCCAAATTAAATACTTAATTAGTATATAACCAACCTTTGACCAAAAAACTGTAGAATCTTTAGAGAGAGAGAGAGAGAGAGAGAGAGAGAGAGAGAGAGAGAGAGAGAGAGAGAGAGAGAGAGAATTGTATTTCACTGGTATAATTATTTTACAATACTTCAACCTTTTATATAGGGTGAGAATGAGAGACAAGATGAGAAACCTAGAGATAAGATCAAATCTTCTATGATTACAATTTAATTTAAATAAATCTGGAGATCTCTACAACATTATGGGATTTCTCTCTCTGCATTATCTTTTGGATTTATCCATATTTTCTTCCATATATTCCAATACTCTCCCTCAAGTTGGCACACAGATACTTGTTGAAGTATCCAACTTGCACACGAATATGGAAGACAATCGTATACCGAACTATCCTCTCTCTCTCTCTCTCTCTCTCTCTCTCCTCTCACTACAAAATAAAAAACTCACTCCTTTCTGTTTCTCTATCTTCTCACAGAGACACGACGACACTTCCATGGCCAGTGCCATCCCCAAACCAAGCCTCCCAGGCGATGCCGTTAGCCAGTCCCCTTGGCCTCTCTGGATCGGCAGTGATGTGAAAAAGAATCTTCACCCTGCCCTTTGCTGGAGGTTTCAACCACATGGAAGGTTTGCTGGAAGTTGGGTTGGTTACCAGAGACTGTTGGTGACTGGATCTGACATGTCTGGGCTGTGGTGGCTGGTGGCTTGTGAGATATCTAGGCTGCGGTTAGGGTTTTTCCTTTCCTTCTCTCCTTCTCTCCTTTTTTTTTTTTTTTTTTCCACTACTCTCTCTAACAAGAATAAAACAGGGCATGAGACCCTTTTTTTTTTTTGTGTGTGTGTGTGTATAAAACAACCTTCAACCTAAGATTTGGGTTGATAAAGAATCAAAAAATGAAAAGAAGGTGCCAACAATTGTTAATGTCCGATGGAGTGGCAAGGTCGCCGCCCACCGGCGAAGCGGAAGATTGGAAAAAAATCACCAGAACCTTATGATTGGCTCTGATACCATGTAGAATTTTGAGAGAGAGAGAGAGAGAGAGAGAGAGAGAGAGAGAGAGAGAGAGAGAGAGAGAAATTGTATTTCACTGGGATAATTATTTAGTGAGGTGGAGAGTTATTTGTAACGACCCAATGGGATTGAGAGTTTGTTTTTTAGTTGTAATGTTCTTTCCAAACTTCGGTTGCAATTTTCATCACCACCTTCTGTTTGAGGATAAATTTGTCATTTAGTCTATTAGGGCTTAGGTCATTAGTTATGTCTGCTCTAGTGGGTATTTTGGTATTTTTCCCTTAATTGTGGTTGCCTGTATTAGGCCTCTCTTGTAACCTTTTACAATGTTGTCAATTTGTGAATCGTAAGATTCACTTTTTTAGAAACTAGATTGGCTTTCTTTTTTTATATGCATATAGAACACATGTATATATATAGATGTATGTTTAAAACACGTATAAATACAATGTGTTATTTTCTTTAGGATGTGAAGCCCAACACTTCACATACATACATGAATGTGAATAGGAAAAAAGAAAAAAACATTGGACAATGCATGCATGACATTATTGGTGATTTGCTAATAAAAAGCTTGGCATTTTCTAATTAGTAACCTATTTATTAATACAGTTTTAGAAGTTTTATATGTAGAAATTGTTTCACAACTTAATAGATTGTAAACTAATACACTTGAAGAACATAATTGGCATGTAACACGAGCAAAAAATAAGACAACACCTTTTCCTTAAATTTGTTAGCGAAGCTCATTAATTTTATGAATCGTGTGAATCGTATGAATCGTATCGTGAATCATATGAATCGAATCGTGAATCGGACGATTCAATGCGATTCCGATTCATATGCACGATTCGAATCGTTGGGCATGAGAATCGAATCGTATGAATCGAATCGTGAAAATCGTAAGATTCTAACAACCATACCCTTTCAATTGTCATATCAATAACATCAATACAATGTTTCTCTTTACAATGGCGTCGAAACTTAGAAGTATGTGGATCTACAAAGCACGGACACGGACACTTGGACACGGACACGACACGATACCGCCACGCCGACACGACAAATTCTAAAAAATGAAGACACGACACGTCGGGGATACGTTTATTTTTTTAATTATATATTTTTTAATTTTAATGTTATGCTAATTCTTATGTATTATAATTATAAATAAAAATACGTTATCAAAAGATTTATACAAAAACACATTAAGATTATATATTCCGTAAAAAAGTACTCATTTACACAAAATTTTTGCCCAAAAAAAAGGCTTCAACTTGGGTCAAGGCAGAGTTGGATCAAGGCTTCAACTTGGGGAAAATACAAATTATGTAGCAATCCACTACTATCTTGGGACTATAATATTTTTTAACAATAAATAAATAAAGTGTTTTTGAAATTTTATCAATTATCTAATGACCCAATGTAAAAAAAAATGTAATAATTAGTAGCTTTCACAGGATCACTTTATACCAATTAACAAAGGAAAATTAAAGCAAGCAAATGCCACAAGTTAGACGTGTCTCGTGTGTGTCCACACATGTACATTACAATTCAGACGTGTCTCATTACAAAAGGGCTTTTTAAGTTTTATATTATTAAACATTAAAAAAACTGAAAATCAAGTTAGACGTGTCTCGTGCGTGTCCACGCGTGTCTATAAAGTGTCCACCGCGTGTCGGGGTGCCAAAATGCAATTATGCAAAGTAGGACACAGTTTTGAAGTGTCCGACACGTGTCGGGCAAGTGTCGGGCAAAGTGTCGCGTCCGATACGTGTCCGACACTGGTACGTTACAATTTTTGAAGTGTCGGTGCTTCATAGATGTGGATGCACAAGCATTCTAGGAATCTAGAAAAGAAGGCAACACTTACAACTGTAAAAGATGATAAGTTGTTACATACCAGTTCTTAAAAAACTCGAGATGAACTTTGCAAAATTGGCTGCATGTGAAATAGGATCATAAAAATCTTAATAACCTGGGGAGGTGCAAACATGTGGCAGATCCATAGGTGTTATCATTTGAGGAACTTGTGAATTCAAGAAAGCTTTTAGGCCTTTGGCAAGAATGTAAATTCAACATACTTGCCTCAAATTAATGTGGCATAAATGCTAAGAAAAGAAATTTGTTTCTTGCCAGGATGACTTTTTCTGCTCAAAGAGATATTGCATATGACTTTAACTCATTTTATTCACTGGTAGCTTTCTTTTCTTCCGGAATGACATGTTAACAAAGGTTATTTGCAGCATTAACTCCTGAGTTGAAGACTACCTTGGACAAAGTTGTTGCATCACACAAGGTGGTTCTTTTCATGAAAGGAACCAAGGAATTCCCACAATGTGGATTTTCAAACACTATTGTGCAGATATTGAAGTCCCTGAATGTTCCTTTTGAAACAATAAACATACTAGAGAATGAAATGTTACGTCAGGGATTGAAAGAGTATTCCAGTTGGCCAACCTTTCCTCAACTTTACATTGACGGGGAGTTCTTTGGTGGCTGTGACATTGCTGTAGGTAAGTATTCTCTGATATTACATACAAAAAAGGAATGTTCTGTTGTGATTTTGATATGGATAATGCTATGGTTCTACAATTTGGTTTCCAATGACGTGGTAGTGGGGCTATTTGCATTTATGTAGCCCCCACTGCCGCATCATTTGGGAGGAATTCATAGCATTGTTATTTTTATATTTATTGAAGATCGTTTTCCACTGTGCTAGTGTCATTGCTGTTAGGGCGAAGCTAATTTTGGAATTTTTTTTTCTTATTCTTTTTTGTGATTTTGTGATTTTAAACCATCTATATATGCAAGAAATGGAGTCCGACTATTTTCCTATCTGCGCAACATCAGTGGACATATCTAGAAGAAGAAGAAGGATTGAAAAAATTATTATTGCCAATCGCTGGTTTAATTTTATTTTGTTTATTTATTTTTATTTTTATGGGTAAATGGAAATTATCAACAAAGCAAATTACGACTATGCTAGAAGTATACAAGGGTAAGGATAGAAGAAAATTCCAGGTGAGAACAAAATTACCACTGGAGGGTCAAAGGATCCAAAAATTTTAAATAGTTTATTCTGCCCAGATCACTGTGCACTTTAAGCCATTCAAAGGAGGCCAAAATAAATTGTTCTGTTAACAAAGCCAAAGCTCTTTTCTTCATTGTTGAACGCACATGATAGGGATCAAAAAGAGATTTTCATAATAATTGTATTTGATCCGGGAGGATATTGTATTTTATTTGTTTATTTAGGTTTAGAAAGTTTTTATTTAAAGAACAAATATCAATTAGGAATAAATATCTTGTAAGGATATTATCAATTAGGTAGTTTTAAATTAGGGAATAGATATATCTATGTGATTTTATCTATTAGGAAGTTTTAAATTTTATGTATTTTTCCTAGAATAGGAGTCTTCTATTTTCTCTATAAATAAGGTGGTACACTATTGTATTCGATAGCTTATGATGATGAATAAAAAAATATTGAGTTTTTTCTTTGAGAGCTTTCAAGGTATTGGTGGACTCCAATAGATTTTGGTGGATTCCAAGAGTTCTTCTCTTTTTTTTTGGTGGACTCCAAGAATCTGTCTTTTTCTTCTTGTTCTTTAATTATTCATCAATTTTCCATCCGTATTCATATTTTATTCGAGTGTCCTGCGTCAAATTTGGTATCAGAGCTAAAGAGCAATCCACCAAAGTCACAGCCAAACGAGCCGTAATCTGTTTGCAGCCCTACTCACCTCAGTTTCGGCTATTCATCTTCTTCTCGAAACCCTAAACCTCAGCCACAAACCAATCACGACCCCACCCCAAAATCGCGATCACTTCCACAACCACTCAACCAGATTCAAACACCACCACGAAATCAACCCTGGCCGATTCTTCAGCTTCCCTTCAAAGCCCCAGCCGTGACCACCATCATCACCTCCACTTCAAACCTTCAGCCTCATATCCACCAGAAGCTACGCTTGAGGAAGAGACCATAATGGTTTTCTATTTTAGGGTTCCTGCATATAGCTATGCTGTTGCATATGGAGAAAAGCCTAGGTTTATGGGTTAAAGGCCCACTTCTTTGAAGCATTAGGGATAGTCTCTCAGCCCATTTATTTTTCCAGCCCAAAGTTTGTTGACTCAAGTTCCTTGCCCATTTAACCCCAGCCCATGTATAACTCATACAACCCCACAGCCCATTCCCAAAGTAAGCCCATTGCTTTAGCCTTTTAATTTGTTTGTTTGTCAAAAAAAAAAAAATCATCACTAAGCTTCTGGTTCAGTTCGATCGGAGTGTCACATGCTTTGCTTCCAAGCATTCTAGTTTCCTTCAACAGATCAAGAACATACTTTCTTTGGGAGATGAAGATCCCAAGCTTGGATCTAGCCACTTCAATTGCCAAAAATTACTTCAATGCTCCTAGATCTTTTATTTCGAATTCTTTGGCTAGGTGCTTTTTCAACTGTTGCACTTCTTCCAAGTCATCCCCTGTAAGTACAATATCATCAACATATACGATGAGAGCAGTGGTTTTACCCTGTGGGGAATGCTTAATGAACAGTGTGTGATCCGCCTGACTTTGTTTGAATCCATATCTACGCATAGCCTGAGAGAACCTCTCAAACCAAGCCCTTGGGGATTGTTTGAGACCATATAACGACTTCCCGAGCCTGCACACTTTTCCCACTGACTTTGAGTCCTCAAAACCAGGAGGCACATCCATATGTACTTCTTCCTCAATATGTAAGAAGGCATTCTTTACATCAAACTGGTGGAGAGGCCCATCAAGATTGGCTGCAAGTGAGAGAAGTATCCTAACTGAGTTCATCTTAGCAACTCGTGCAAATGTCTCCTCATAATCCACCCCATATGTTTGAGTGAATCCCTTTGCAACAAGGCGAGCTTTATACCTCTCAATAGAACCATCTGACCTGTGCTTCACTGTATACACCCACACCCATTTGCACCCCATAGTTCGTTTTCCCTTAGGTAACTCAGTCAATTCCCAAGTGACATTCTTATGAAGAGCTTTCATCTCTTCAATCATGGCAAGTTTCCACTTTGGGATCAGTGAGAGCATCCTGAAAATGGTTAGATACACAAATAGAAGAGATTTTTGAAACAAAGGTTCTATGGGAGGGAGACTAGTGAGACTAGGACACAAAGTTAGATATAAGATATTGAGTACAAGACCTAACACCTTTACGAACAGTAATAGGTACATCTAGATCATCAGAATCAGTAAGAGATGGTGTATCAATACCTGGATCTTCATCAGTTAGAGGGAATGACAGTGGAAGAATAGGAGAAGTCGCCTCTTTAGCAGGAGAAGGAGAAACAGTGTCTCTAGTCTTTCTTTTACTCCATGTTCCCTTGGAATAAACCAACAACTCTCTCTCTCCTTCGGAGCGGTTTTCTCTCCTTTTGACTCCTTCTCCTCACACCCTTTTTCTCCCTCTGAATCCTTCTCACACCCTATAGCTCCCTTTGACTCACCTTTTTTTGTGAGTCTCCATTTCACCCTCAACAATCGTAGGCAACATGAACACAGGTATCTCTTCCTCACACCTTTGCTCCCCTTGAAGAGATGGCTGGGAATCCTGGAAGTAAGACTGAGACTCATAAAAGGTGACATCCATAGACACAAACCATTTTCGAGTCGGAGGATGATAGCACTTATACCCCTTTTGAGTAGGAGAGTAACCTACAAACACGCACTTAAGAGCACGAGGGTCCAACTTCCCACGAGTGGGAGAATTGTTATGAACAAAACACACACAACCGAAGACCCGAGGAGGAATAGAGAATAAAGTGGAAGAGTTGGGGAACACTTCAATTGGAGCTTTCTTGTTCAACACACGGGTAGGAAGACGATTAATAAGGTATGCAGCCGTTAAGACTACCTCACCCCAGTAAGACTTAGGGGCTTGTCCCGAGAAGAGCATGGAACGAGCAACTTCTAACAAATGACGATTCTTGCGTTCTGCCACCCCATTTTGCTGGGGTGTCAGTGCAAGAATTTTGCTGAATTATTCCCTGAGAACCAAAAAACTCACCAAGACCAGTAGCAATGTACTCACCACCATTATCAGAACGCAAAATTTTTATGACTGCCTAAACTGAGTACGAATCATTTGATGGAAAGTTTTGAAAACAGAAAACACTTCCCTTTTTTCTTTTAACATGTAAACCTATGTGACACGAGAGAAATCATCTATGAATGTAACAAACCATTTATGACCTTTTAATGACACCACACGAGATGGACCCCAAACATCAGAATGACTAAAGTAAAAGGGACTGAACTCGTAGTGGAATATGGAGGAAAAGAGGCACGATGATGCTTTCGGAGTTCACAAGACTCACATAAAAAATTCGGAAACCTTTTTATTCAGTACAACTGAGGGAATTAAATGTTGAAGCAAAGAAAAAGGAGGATGTCCCAACCGCTTGGGCCAAAGCCACATGTCTTCAGTTTTATGATTAGAAACCACGGTATGATGTGCTAACTGCTCTCCTGAATCTAAGATATAATGACCATTCTCCACTCTACCACTGCCAATTGTCCTCTTTGTGACAAGATCCTGAAAGGGAAAAAAGTGACGCTACAATTTAAGTCATTAGTAATGCGACTGATAGATAAAAGGTTAGTGGAAAAACTAGGAACATGTAAAACCGAGGATAGTGATAATAAAGGAGTAGCATGAATTAAACCTTTTCCCGAAATTGAGGAAAAAGTTCCATCTGCAATACGAACTTTGTCTTGACCTGAATAGGGTGTATAAGCAGAAAAAATATTTGAAGACCCAGACATATGATCAGAAGCTCCAGAATCAATAATCCAAGGGTAGGAAGAGTGAGATAGGAAAGCTCTCGCTGAAGTGGCTGAGTTACCTGAATGGGCAAACGAGGACGAGGCGACTGTTGATGTAGACAGATCACAGCAGTCCATCAGGTTCCGAGTAACATTCTCAACCTTTGTATAAGATAATGAAGCTGAATCAAAAGTAGAAGCGGTCTGATCATCGTGAACTGGTGGAAAGCTCCCGACCCGAGAGTAGTGAGAGACATTATCAGTACTAGGTGCTTTGATTCTCCCATTCATGGAGCCTATCTTCCCTCTGCTCTTCAAGAAAATGATCATTGACTTCGACCACGTACGGTAGTTCTGACCATTAGAGAGTTGTTGTGACCTTTAGGTTAGGGTTTTCGGGTGGAGCAACGAAAGGGCTCTCGACCTTAAGCTTCTGTAAGCTGGCAGTGAACTGGCTAATAGTATCACCCATAATTCCAGAACGCAAACGAAACCCTCAATAGTCGCAAATAAATGGAGAAGATGGAGACTCACCAAAAAGATCAAGGCACGTATAAGATTAAATCATAGCAAGTGATCAGTCAATGCTTATCAGGGTCCATATAGGAACCCCCCAAAAAATATTTGGTGCTGAAACTTCAATCAAAACAGAGATGTAGATAGTAAGAAAGGAAGAAAAGAAGACTAAAAATAGATGTAAAGGGTTTGGTTGAGGTCTACCGGGGCATAGAAGGTTTCGACTGGACCTTGGAGCCCTGGATGGGTTTCGGTTTGGTCTGGGTAGGGTTTAGGGGTGGTCGGCAATGGCTAAAAGGAGGCTGGGTCTTGCGGAGCAGTGAGGGAAGCCCAGATGGGCTGCGGCGCAGGGAGGAAAGCCCAGATGGGCTGCGGCTGAGGACAGGGAGGTTTGTTGGAGGGTGGCGCAAGCTGGAGTGGTGGTTAAGGGTGGTCCGATGGTGGTGGTTTGGGGTTGTGGATGTGAAATCCCTCTTAGGGAGACTCTGATACCATGTTGATTTTCATAAAACTAGCTTAGAAGACAATTAGTCTTCCTTGCCTTTTTATATATGATACATAAGTCTCATAATTACATAGAAGCCCCTAGGGCTGAAATAAAATAAAAGGAAAATAAAAAAACAACACTAGTAAAATAAACAACTCTCAACAAGTCTTGGATGATCACTCTTACCTTTTATGTCACTGAACGTTGTTTGGTACCAATCCAAATGGCTAACCTATACTATGAAAATATTTGGTGTGACATCTTGCCTACTAATGTGGGTGTGAGTCATATTCTTCTCGGTCGTCATTGGATTGTTGATTATAATGTGAAAAAGGTAGATGATAATTCCTATGGCTTTGTCCATAATGGTAAGAGTATTCTGCTAAATTCTATAAAGCATAAGGTCACTTCTCAGGTTTCTAGTATACCCAGCTCCTCCAATCACATAAATGACCTAGCAAATCTCCTTCAAGATTTGTCTGTCATTGTCAACCGTGAGCGAACGAATGCTCAAATTGAGAAAACCAACACTCGATGTGAACCCGTTAAAGTGTCTCTTGAACCCGTCGTGAATACACCTGATCCACCCCTTGAGATCCCTAGCGTGTCAATCGATTGTTATGACGAGACACTTGAGGAGAAACATGATGATAATCCCCTTATTAACGATGTTCCAAATAATCTTGCTATCATCCCAATCCCTCCGCCGCCTGTCCCTTCGCCCCCAGAGTCTCCTCCTCTGTTGACTTTTCAAAGCAAAATGGAGACTGCAATCCTTGGTTCCCCACCTACTCCACCTTCTAATCATGTTTGTAGTAACCCTCCAAAGGACTTAAAAGCAAATTTATTTGACTTATCACTAAATATGGTTACTAATTTGAATTTTCATGTGGAGTTCGTGTTGCCTCTCCTTACTTCATCCGCAGGTGTTCCTAATGGAGTGATGCTTTCTACAGTCTTGAACCTAACATTTGCTCATTGTCAAAAAGTTTGCCATCATGCGGGCGCTCTTCATTCTTCCCAGATTAACCATCCTACTAACTCGCCGGAGTCGAGTTTTTGAAGACAGTGAGAATTTATATGGATCAAAAAGAGATTTTCATAATAATTGTATTTGATCCGGGAGGATATTGTATTTTATTTGTTTATTTAGGTTTAGAAAGTTTTTATTTAAAGAATAAATATCAATCAGGAATAAATATCTTTTAAGGATATTATCAATTAAGTAGTTTTAAATTAGGGAATAAATATATCTATGAGATTTTATCTATTAGGAAGTTTAAATTTTATGTATTTTTCCTAGAATAGGACTCTTCTATTTTCTCTATAAATAAGGTGGTACACTAATAGCTTATGATGATGAATAAAAAAATATTGAGTTTTTTCTTTGAGAGCTTTCAAGGTATCGGTGGACTCCAATAGATCTTGGTGGATTTCAAGAGTTCTTCTCTTTTCTTGGCGGACTCCAAGAATCCATCTTTTTCTTCTTGTTCTTTAATTATTCATCAATTTTTCATCCGTATTCATATTATGTTCGAGTGTCCTGCGTCAGCACGTCTGCTCCTTTCGTTCCAAAGAGCCCGAAAAATACTGAAGGAAAACATCTCCAAAGCAGCTTCTTCCTGCTCTTCAATGCTTTAAAATGCCTGTTGCTTAAGATTTCTATTGCAATCTTGGGGAAGTTCCAATAAGGGCCAGGAATGGAAAGGACAATGTTACCTAGAACGTGGTTCACCACGGTGCGTGGTACGGGGTTGCCAGTTTGGGCTTGTGGTATGTTACTTAGCTCGGTTCGGGGTACGAGGGGGTAGTCTTAGTTGGTTCACCTTTTTTGGTTCATGGTTCTTTTTGGTTCGTTTTGGTCCGGCTAGCACTTGTGTAGATAATTATACATAGATATATACTACTGAATCATTCCATTGCTTCACATAATCAAATTTCAAACACAAAAAGTATAGGAAAATAAGATCTAATTAAGTCTTAAATACAAATATCTTAGAAGCTCTTAAAGAAAAACCAACAAGCAACGTAAAAGTTTGGATTTTATTTATGTACTTCATAGTTTCGATTTTATTTATCTTCTTTTCTTTTCTCTTTGCCACGCAAATGGCATCTATTAGAGGTGAGAGCCTCTTTGTTGTCAGTGTTAGAGCTAAAAATACAGGAAAATGTTCTTTCACAGAAGAGCTGCTACACCAAGAATCAATCCAAAAATCTCACCGAGTTCCCTTTCGCGGCAATGAAACGTCAGTTACATTAAAAGATCGAAGCAACCTGCAAGATGCCTTTTCAAACCCCTATGCTATGGGATACCCTACGTTGATTTGGAAACCAAACATTGATGTTCTTGCCATAATTGTGGTCAATAAGCTTCCTCCCAACCATACCCCTAAGCCATTTGACAAGAAGAACTTTGTTCATGATCGTCATTGATTTGGTCCTAGTCCTCCATCTTCCTTCCTTAGTATGAAGGTCTTCCAATCCACTAGCATATATTTGAAGGAATTAATTCCCCTTCCAAAGAAACTGTTGGTTTTTAGAGAATAATTTTTCTAAAGCTCAGAGACCCCACAATTGTGTCTCCCTTTTATTTATAATAAGTAAAAGACCAAATTACAAAAGAGACCATTGACACTAACCCAGAATAAAATAAAACAAAATTTCTCAACACTCCCCCTCGAGCTAGTGCGAAGATATCTCTCATGCCCAGCTTGCTAAGAATGAAGTGAAACGATATGCTCGCAAGGGTCTTAGAAAGGACATCGGTTAACTGTTCTCCGTAATTCACAAACGGAATACATATACACCCACTACTCAGCTTATCCTTGATGAAGTGTCAATCGATCTCTACATGCTTGGTCCTATCATGTTGAACCAGAGTGTGAGCTATGTCGATAGCAACTTTATTGTCACAGTACAATTTCATCGAGTCTTGAGGCCCAAAACCAAGATCAAATAGGATAATCTAAATCCATAACAGCTTACGCACTCCGTGTGCCATGGCTCTAAACTCTGCCTTGGCATTGTATCTCGCCAACCTTTGAATTGGAGTCTATTGGTGTATCCACAGCCGTACTCCCAAGCAAGGTTGTTTCTTTTAGAAGATCCAAATCATACTTTCGTTGGGAAATGAATATCTATGAAGCACGGGTACTCCATTTTCAGGGGAGTACCAGTGTCGGCTACCTGGAGGGTACCGACACGTGTACCATACGGCTGGGTACGTGTTGGGTACTCCTCCCGCGGTGTCCGGCTAATTTAAATTATACGAAAACATTGGGTACGTCTTGGGTACAGCTTGGGTACGCCATGGGTACGGTGGCATGGTCAAACCTGACTAGCAGCAAAAAAAGAAGAAGAAGAAGACTTACCTGGTCGTCGATCTACCCCAGGTGTGTTCCTCCCCTTCGTCTCTCTCTCTCGGACTTCTTCTTCTTCTTCTTCTTCTCTCTCTCTCTCTCTCTCTCTCTCTCTCTCTCTCTCTCTCTCTCTCACACACACACACACACACACACACACACACATACACACACAATCTGTTGGTGGTTGCTGCGGCTAGATGAGAACCAAGTAAGTAAAGTTTAAACCCTAATGTATGTATATATAATTGATGTTTAAGTTATTATGAATAGACCTCTTATATTGTTACAAATATTAAATACCTATCTCCAATCTTTACTTTTTTTCAACTAACACCACATAACTAATAAGTACCTATTATTTATACCCCAAATCTATGGTTATTTCTAAAAGACCCACAAAGAAATTATAAATTTAATCTTTTTTATTTATTTATTTAACATTTGTAGTATTTGTATTTGTATATAAACATTTTAAAAAATATATTTTTATTCAACGTACCTTAGCCGTACTCCTACCCTACATTTTTGGGAATAGCCGTACCGCCCTACCCGTATCGTATTGTATCGTATCGTACCCGTGTCACGTGTCCGTACCCGTGCTACATAGATGAATATCCCTTCCTTAGATCTTGCCACTTCAATTCCCAAGAAATACTTAAGATCTCCCAAGTCTTTAATCTCGAATTCCTTAGCGAGATATGTTTTCAACTTCTTCATCACCTCCAAGTCATCTCCCGTGAGGACAATATCGTCTACATAGACTATCAAATCTGTCACGTTACCTTGTGACGAGTGCTTAATAAAAAGAGTATGATCACATTGGCTGTCAAATCTGTCACGCTACCTTGTGACGAGTGCTTAATAAAAAGAGTATGATCACATTGGCTCTGCCTAAAACCATACCTGATCATAGCTTGAGAGAACCTATCAAACCACGCTCTAGGTGATTGTTTGAGACCATACAAAGACTTCTTAAGATGACACACTTTTCCTCTAGTCTTGGGTATTCTCAAACTCAGGAGGAATATCCATGTAAACCTCTTCTTCTAGATCACCATGCAAGAATGCATTCCTCTCATCAAACTGATGTAAATGCCACTTCAGATTTGCTGCTAGAGATAATAGGATTCTGATGGAGTTCATCTTGGCTACCGGGGCAAAAGTCTCCTGATAGTCTACCCCATAAGTCTGAGTAAAGCCTTTAGCCACCAACCTGGCTTTATATCTCTCAATTGTCCCATCTGCTTTGTGTTTTACATCATCTTTTTCCCTCAAGGTAACTCTGCTAATTCCCTAGTGCCATTTTTGTGAAGTGCTTTCATCTCTCTAACCATGGCAGATTTCCAATTAGGATCAGATAGAGCTTCCTGTGCATGGTTAGGGACAGACATAGAATCGAGTTTGGACACAAAGACCCTATTAGACGAAGACAAACGAGAGTAAGAAACAAATTTTGAAATAGGATGTTTAGTACATGCCCTATTGCCTTTGCGAAGAGCAATAGGCATAGGCCTCCCAAAAGGTAACTGAGGCGTGCAAAGGTTTCCTCGGGCCGGACGGAGATTGTCCCTCGAGTGCAAAGGTAGAAGGGAACTTGACTGCAAGACCCACCCGTCGAGAAGGGACGAAAGTCGGCCTTAGTGATCCGATGGCGCCGAGTGGAAGGGCTGTCGCTCAACGGATAAAAGTTACTCTAGGGATAACAGGCTGATCTTCCCCAAGAGCTCACATCGACGGGAAGGTTTGGCATGTCTAATTCATCACAGAGGGAGAAAAAGGAATAAGAGTAGAAGGAATCAAAGGACTAGAAATACATGGACTGCTGGACCTTCATCACTTGAAGAAGTCCTGTCAACTGTAATGGGATTGGAGAGATGTGCCCTTTTTCTGTTACCCCATAAATTTTACTTCCCTTATTCTTGGAATAAGTCAACAGCTCCTTCCCTCTTCCTTCTTTACTTTTCTCTCCTTTTTCCTCTCTCTCTCTCTCTAGTAAATGGTACAATTGCTACATGCTTCTCTTCACTTTCCTCCCCTTGAAGAGATGGGCGGAAAGGTGATGCAAAGATATTTGCAATAACAAGAGGAAATTGAAGAGATAATGTAGAACTAGGGTTTTGGGAAGATAACCTCCATTGAAGAGCTTAAAGCTCACTTGCTTTACAAGCAAATTCAATACATAATAATCCCAAAACTAATTTAGCATAATTCTAGCCTACTATTTATTGCCTATTAAACCCATACTAACCTCACATGGTTGTGACCCACACCAAATGACAACCAAAACAAGTAAGATAAAAAAACAACTAATAAAGCCTAAAGTATACTACTAATAAAAGTACTACTAATAAATATATATAGTATTACAAATTACCGCATCAGACTCTCCCGCTAAAGAAAACTTGTCAAGTTTAAGAACCAACTTCCCCACTTGCATTTCGGTTGTGGATTTCTCCTTAAGATTAATCTTGGAAAACATCATGGTTACGTCCCCATGATAAAGTGAATCTTCAACTCTTAGGATCAGAAACAAGATGTAGCTTTCTTCTTCAAATTGTCCTTTGATGCTCATCAACTCTTCCATGGACTCATCAACTTCAAACCTCTTTTCGCTTCCACTATTACACCACTCAAATTCATATTCATCACCCAATGGGAGCGTCTTAAATCTATCACCCTTATCCTTATCAAAAGAACTTTTCAAATCATCCTTCTCCTCATCATCAATACAAAGAAGGCCATTGATAGAATCAATGACATTGTCTTCTCCCTCACTTTCATACCATTCATCAAATATTGGTGCCTCCGCCAATTCTTTATCATCATCTTCGCATAGTTTTACATCACCACGATCTCCATCATAACGTGTTGGAGCAACATCACTTTTCTTTGGAGACCAAAGAAGTTTAATAAAGTCCACTTCATTGCCCTCAAACTTGTTACTATAGTAATCATCAAATAGCGGCTTCTTATCCACTTCCTTGTCTACATCACCCATGTTTTCTTCAAAACTCGCTCTTATAACAAGAATCGAATGTTGGTTTATTTTGTTATTCCGTGTCATCTTGATTTTCCTCAAGCCTATTGTCATACCCATCATCAAATATTGGTTCTTCACCCAATTCTTTGACATCTTCTTGGGGTAGTTCTTGATCAAACCCTTTTTCATACCAAATATTGAATGTTGACTCCTCATCCGAATCATCAAAGTCCAATGTATAAAAATTGTGTTTCAACTCCACACTTTTGATTGGAGGATAACTAATGGCTGAAAACTTTTCCACGAACTTCTTCATTTTGTTCCACTCCTTGATTTTAGGTTTTCCCATTCTCTTTCTAACAACTTTGATTTGTTGCCACCAATCGACAACTCTCCCCTTTAAACATTTCTCCACCAATTTAACTTTCTGTTGAATAACATTACACAATATTATTGAAGGCTTAATCTCACAACTGTGAGACCTCTTTATTTATAATAACAAGAGAACAAGTAATTACACACAAGTCCCTGTACTAATCATAAAATAAATAAAACATTTATAACTAATGAAACTCAACACTCCCCCTCAAGCTGGTGCGAAGATATCTCTCATTCCCAGCTTGCTAAGGATAAAGTGAAACGAACGACTTGCTAGACTCTTGGTAAGAACTTTTGCTAGCTGCTCCCCAGACTTGACAAATGGAGTACAAATGCTTCCACAATTTAACTTCTCCTTTATAAAATGTCTGTCAATCTCCACGTGTTTTGTCCTATCATGTTGGACCGGATTATGAGCAATGCTAATGGCTGATTTACTATCACAGTACAGTTTCATAGAGTCCTTTGGCCCAAACCCCAGATCAGTCAAAACTATCTGAATCCATAATAATTCACATACTCCTTGTACCATAGCTCTAAACTCGGCCTCTGCACTGGATCTTGCTACCACTGCTTGCTTCTTGCTTCTCCATGTGACCAAATTACCTCCCACAAATGTGCAATACCCCGTAGTTGATCTCCTATCCATCACTGAACCTGCCCAATCAGCGTCGGTGTATGCTTCAACAAGTGTATGGCCATTCTTGCCAAAGAACAGCCCTTTCCCTGGGGCTGACTTAAGATATCTCATAATTCTAAACACATCATCAAGATGGAGTTGTCTAGGAGCATGCATAAATTGACTTACCACACTAACAGCAAAAGCGATATCCGGTCTGGTATGAGCCAAATAGATAAGTTTGCCCACTAGTCTCTGGTATCTTCCCTTTTCAACCGGTTCTCCACTGGGATCATCACTGAGCTTCATATTTGGATCCATGGGAGTATCAACTGCTTTACAACCAAGCAAACCTGTCTCCTTTAGGAGATCCAGGACATACTTACGTTGGGATATAAACAGCCCTTCCTTGCAGTGTGCCACTTCTATTCCAAGAAAATATTTCAAATCTCCTAGATCCTTAATTTCAAACTCCTTAGCAAGATAGGCCTTCAACTGTTCCATTTCAACTAAGTCATCGCCTGTGAGAACTATATCGTCTACATAGACTATCAAAGCAGTCAATTTCCCTTGTGATGAATGCTTGATAAAGAGAGGATGATCGCCTTGGCTTTGTCTGAAACCATATCGTATCATAGCTTGAGAAAATCTATCGAACCAGGCTCTAGGAGATTGCTTGAGGCCATATAAGGATTTCTGGAGGCGACATACCTTACCTTGTGTCTTACTATCCTCAAACCCGGGAGGAATATCCATATACACTTCTTCTTCCAAGTCACCATGTAGAAATGCATTCTTGACATCAAACTGATGCAAGGGCCATTCCAGATTTGCTGCTAGCGACAGAAGGATCCTGATGGAGTTCATTTTTGCAACCGGGGCAAATGTCTCTTGGTAATCAACCCATATGTCTGAGTAAAGCCCTTAGCAACAAGCCTGGCTTTGTATCTCTCAACAGTCCCATCCGCATTATGTTTCACGGTGAATACCCACTTGCATCCTACCGTCTTTTTACCTCGGGGTAACTCTGCTAATTTCCACGTCCCATTTTTGTGAAGAGCTTTCATCTCTTCAACCATGACATTCTTCCAATTAGGATTAGACAAAGCTTCCTGAACATGGTTAGGGATAGACACAGAATCGATTTGGGACACAAATGCCCTATATGATGGAGAGAGATGAGAATATGAAACAAAATTTGAAAGAGAATGTTTAGTACATGCTCTAGTTCCCTTTCGCAGGGCAATAGGCATGTCTAAATCATCATCATCAGATGGATCAACAATAACAGGTATTGGAGAATTAGCAATAGAAGGAGAGGAAATACCTGAATCATCTTCACTAGAAGGCGATTGAAGCGGGATTGGAGATATGTGCCTTTTTTCTGCTGCCCCAAAAATTTGTCTCCTCTTATCCTTGGTATACGTTAACAATTCCTTACCTTCTCTCTCTTCTTCTCCTTTTTTCTCTCCTTTTTCTCCCTCTTCCTCACCTTTTTTCTGCTCACTCTTTTCTCCCTCATTTTCTCTTTTTCCTTTTTTTCCTTCCTCTTCCTCGCTAGATATAGGAAAGGGAACAATGAAAGCAGGTTGCTCTGCTTGCTGGTCTATCTCCCCCTGAAGAGGAGAAAGAGAGGACTGAAAGTAGGAAAGTGTTTCATCAAAAGTGACATCCATAGATACATACCACTGACGAGTAGGAGGATGATAACACTTGTACCCTTTCTGAGTTGGAGAATAACCAACAAAGACATATTTGACAGAACGAGGATCTAACTTCCGACGAAAAGGAGAATGATTGTGGACAAAACACACACAACCAAACACTTTAGGAGGAATGGGAAAAATGGAGGATGACTTAGTAAGAAGTTCAATTGGAGATTTCTTACCAAGGACACGAGAAGGAAGACGGTTGATAAGATAGGATGCAGTTAGGACTGCTTCCCCCCCAGTAAGACTTGGGAGATGCATAGAGAAGAGCATAGACTTGGCTGATTCTAACAAATTACGGTTTTTTCTCTCTGCAACCCCATTTTGCTGAGGGGTGTTAGTGCAAGAAGTTTGATGGATCATTCCATGTTCAGAAAAATAGTGAGTGAGACCACCAAAGATGTATTCCCCCCCTTTGTCAGACCGAACAACCTTGACAACTGTGCTAAACTGTGTGCATATCATTTTATGAAAGGATTTAAAGATGGAAAAAACATCATTCTTATCCTTCATCAAATAAACCCAAGTAGTGCGAGTACAGTCATCAATAAAGGTAACAAACCACTTATAGCCATTTAGAGTGATAATAGGAGAAGGACCCCAAACATCAATGTGAATAATAGCAAATGGAACAGTACTTTTATTAAAACTAGAATTATAAGTTGCACGATGATGTTTTCCCAACTCACAAGCCTCACAAGAAATGTTGGAAACACTTTCATTGCTGACAAGAGAAGGAAATAAAAAACGAAGTAAATTAAACGAAGGGTGGCCTAATCTCTGATGCCATAACCAAGCTTCCCTAGGAATAGTCTCTCTCTGTATATGATGAGTTGCTTGTGGTAAGTTTCCCTGTGTGGCTCCCTCTGGCAGCAGAAAATATAGGCCATTCTCCTCTCTACCACTGCCAATCACCTTTTTCGTGGAGAGATCCTGAAAGACACAATGAGATGGGAAGAAGGTAACACTACAGTTAAGATCATGAGTAATCCTAGCAATGGATAAAAGATTAGTAGAGAAATTAGGAACATGAAGTACTGAAGATAAAGGTAATGAATTAAAAATTTTAATGACACCTTTACCAGAGATGGATGAAAGAGAACCATCTGCAGTTTTAACTTTCTCTTTACCAGAACTTGGGGTATAAGAAGAGAATACAGAGGAAAGACCGGTCATGTGATCGGAAGCTCCGGAGTCAATAATCCATGGTTGACTAGAATCAGCATGTAAGGCATGTGAAAAATTAGCAAAAATACCTGACTGGGCAAAGGAAGTAGAGGCAGATGGAGTGTTCAACTGAGTCATAATACGGCGGAGTGTTTCGATATCGGCACTACTGATGTTTCCCACTGCTGGAGAAGACGATGGAGGAGCTGAGGCAAGAGTATCTTTCTCCTCAGACGGAGATGAGTCAGTAGTCAAATGAGCTCGTGGAGGACCACGACCACCATGACGGCCACCACCACGTCCCCTAGGAAAGGAAGGACGCCCATGAAGCTTCCAACATGTCTCGCGAGTGTGTCCGAGACGATTGCAATGATCACACCAAGGTCTATTATTGTTGGTGTCACGTCCCATATACTGGGGTTCTCTCGGAGGAGTAAAGGCCTTGCCGCCCCGTTGATTAGAGGATACTAAGGCTGACCTATCTGTCGATGAAGAGGGCAACATAACAGAGCGGCGACTTTCTTCATCTTGCACAATAGAAAAAGCTTCTCGAAGAGATGGAAGGGGAACAATACCCAAAATACGGCCACGAACTGGATCAAACTCTGGCCTAAGACCGGCTAAAAACTTGAAGATTCTTTCCCCTTCAATGTATTTCTGAAAACTCACATCATCAGTTGGATTAGAGGGATGAAAAGTGATTAAATGATCAAGTCGCTTCCAAAGAGAGCCTAGAGCGGTGAAATACTGGAGAGTAGTGCGATCCCCTTGAACTTCGTCCTGAATTGCTCTTCGAAGTTCATACACTTGGGCAACATTCCCTTGACGGGAATATGTTTAAGCTAAAGTATCCCAAATATCTTTGGCGGTGCCCATAGATAAGAATGGATCTGCAAGTTCGAGTTCCATAGAATGAACTAGCCAACTCATAACAAGAGAATTATCACCTTCCCACTTGAGATATGTCGGATCATCACGAGTAGGGGCCTTGACTGAACCATCCACATAACCGAATTTATATCGACTACGGAGCCATAAAGTTGCCGATTGGGATCATGAGAGGTAATTAGCACCATTGAACAACGCAGTGGTGATTTTGGAACCCGGATTCTCAGTAACGTACGACTGTCTTTCGTTACCCATAGAAGAACCTGAAGAGGCGGCAATAGATTTCTCAGATATCACATCATCTTTTGACATGATGAAGGATGCAGATGATCAAGGGATGGTGGTCAAGGGAAGCCTAAGATGATCCGATCTAATTAAACAACATAGATCCGCTTACGGATCGAAGACGAACAAACTAGGAGCAAATAATGTTCTCAAAAAATTATTGCGGCTAGGTGTGAATAGTGCTGCGTGAACAGTAACTCGATGAACAGTGCTGCGATGAACAGTAACCCGATGAACAGTGCTGCGATGAACAGTGCTGCGATGAACAGTAACTTCGCGATGAAACTCTCGTTGGGTCGGCTAGGGTTAGGGTTAAGGTTAGAGTGGCGGCTGATGGTGGTGATGGTAGGCGGCTGGTGGTGGTGACAGAACCCTAATTTAGGGAGGCTCTGATACCATGTTGAATAACATTACACAATATTATTGAAGGCTTAATCTCACAACTGTGAGACCTCTTTATTTATAATAACAAGAGAACAAGTAATTACACACAAGTCCCTATACTAATCATAAAATAAATAAAACATTTATAACTAATGAAACTCAACACTTTCTTGTTTTCAATTACATCATAGAAATTGAAGAGACTTTCAACTTCCTTCAACCAATCATCAAATTCCAATTCATCACAATCGAATTCTGGAATTTGGAACTTAACACAAGGATGTTGCAAACGCTTGACCTTAATGGCTAAGGTAGCGATTTGCTTTCGTAATTCCTTCATCTCATTCCTACAAATAAGAATTTCTTCGTGGGCATCGTTGGGTTCCATTGGATGTGGCAATTCAGCCCCATCCCCGAAATTCATGGCGTTTCCTCGCCCTCTACCCGTTCTTTCTCTTCCTCTTTGAGCCATAACAATCTCACAAATAAATTGGTAACGAAATCACAAAGCAAACACGCCCAATTTACAACCACAACAATACTTGTTGAAATTGCGACTTCAACCCAAGCGAACAAGAATTGCTAAGAAATCGAGAACCCACAAAATCAATTGGAATTCAAAAAAATGACCTACCCAAACAAAAGCAACACCTGATGCAATTAGCCTAGGCACACTTCAATTTCTTCAACCAAACATGACCTAAAGAGTCCTCAATTGTTCCCGATATGGCCAGATGTTGGTTGCGAGGTCATGAAGTTGACTCCAATTGGTTAGAACTTCGATCAGTGCTGACACAACTCAGCTTCGGGTTTGCAAGATGGTTTTGGCTGGTTCGAAATAGAAACCATGTACTTGTAACTGATGTATGTGTCGAAGACAACTTAGGGCTGGTTGGAAGTTCGTGAGGTGTGAATTGGAGAATAGTTAGGTTCGCCGACCCCAATTACGCATGTCGAAGCCTTCGGAAGTCTGTAATCTGATTTGATGTTGGTTCGCATGTCAGCAATCTGGTCGCGAACTACAAAAATCAAGTCCAATGCTGGTTAGGTCTCTGTTTGGCTTGGAATCAACAACACTCCACTCAGTTTGTAGTTGCGAGTCACCGATTGCCTTGTTCGAAACGGTCACAAGTTGGGTCTGTGATTCACACAGTGTTGAGGAGCTGTTTGGTTGAGATTCAAACAGTTTTTCCTTTATTTACAGGGTTTGTTAGTGAGCTCTGGTACCAAATGATGCAAAGATATTTGCAATAACAAGAGGGAATTGAAGAGATAATGTAGAACTAGGGTTTTGGGAAGATAACCTCCATTAAAGAGCTTAAAGCTCACTTGCTTTACAAGCAAATTCAATACATAATAATCCCAAAACTAATTTACTCTGACCCTAGCCTACTATTTATAGCCTATTAAACCCATACTAACCTCACATTGTTGTGACCCACACCAAATGATAACCAAAACAAATAATATAAAAAGCCTAAAGTAATACTAATAAGTATTTATAGTATTACAAACTATTGCATCAAAAGGCTGGAAGTTGGATAAAGTTTCATCAAAGGTAACATCCATAGGTACATACCACTTACGAGAAGTGGGGTGACAACATTGGTACCCTTTTTGGGTGGGAGAATAACCAACAAAGACACACTTAAAAGGAACGAGAATCCAACTTTCGTCGGAAGGAGAGTGATTGTGGACAAAACAAGCACAACCAAACACTTTAGGAGGAATGGAGAAACTGGAGGACGGATTAGTAAGAAGTTTGATAGGAGTTTTCTTACCAAGAATACGCGTAGGAAAGTGGTTGATGAGATAGGCAGCAGTTAAGACTGCCTCCCCTCAGTAAGACTGGGAAGGTGCTTAGAAAACAACATGGACGTAGCAGACTCTAACAAGTGACGGTTTTTTTGCTGAGCTACTCCATTTTGTGGTGGAGCATTTGTGCATGACGTCTAATGGACCATGCCATGCTCTGAAAAATAGTGAGTTAGGCCACCATAGATATATTCACCCCTTTTATCAGACAGAGCTACTCCAAGTAGTGCGCGATAAAAGTGACAAACCATTTATATCCATTCAATAATACTTTTATTAAAACTGGAATTAAAGGTACTACGATGGTGTTTTCCAAGCTAACATGCCTCATAAGAAATCTCGGAAACACATTTATTATATTATTGACTAAAGAAGGGAATAAAAAACGAAGCAAATAAAAGGAAGGATGTCCTAATCTCTTATGCCACAACCAAGCTTCTCGAGGAAGTGTCTCTCTCTGTGAATGATGATCAACTTGTGTCAAACTTCCATTTGTAGCACCATCGGGCAACAAAAAATAGAGACTATTCTCCTCTCTACCATTGCCAATCGCCTTTTCGTGGAGAGGTCTGAAAGACACAGTGAGAAGGAAAAAATGTTACACTACCGTTGAGATAATAAGTAATGCGACTAATTGAAAGAAGTTTAGTCGAAAATTTGGAACATGAAGGACTAAAGATAAAGGCAGTGAATTAGAAACATTAGTAACACCTTTACATTAAACAATGGAAAGGTTACCATCAGTAGTACTAACGTTGTCTTTCCCTGAACATGGATTATAAGTAGAAAACTCAGTAGAAGGGCCAGTCATATGATTAGAAGCTCCGGAGTCAATGATCTATGGTTGCCTAGAATCAGCATGTAAAGCACTTGAAAAATGAGCAAAATTACCTGTTTGGGTAAAAGAGACGGAGCCAGTCGTGGTAGTATCCAACTGAGCCATGATGTCTCAATATCAGTGCTAGTAAGGTGAAGATGAAGAAGCAGGAGACTCCTCATGATAAGGAGACTCGGATCCAGTAGTGAAATGAGCCCGTGGTCCACTACCCCGACCACCACTACGTCCACCACCACGTCCTTTTGGCAAAGAAGGACGTCCGTGGAGCTTCCAACGTGTCTCTCAAGTGTGCCTAGGACTCTTGCAATAGTCACAAAAAAGCTTATCTTCGTAGACTTCTCTTTGACACGTTGAAGGATTTTTCACACCCGCTTTACAAGTAAACGATGGTGGTCAAGGTAGACCTAGTACTCACATGCACCGTACTGTTGCAATTGTCCCATCTATGGACAAATCATGGGTCCGATCAGGACCTAGACTTGAAAAAGGAAGTTGTGATCAGATCGAAGGAGTTTTTATGGTATATGACTAAGGACAGAAACGAGAGAGAGAGAGAGAGATAGAGGGTAGACGAATGAGTTTTAATCAGGCCAGGGTGATAGTGGGTGTCACAGGTGATGGGAGAAGGTGAGAAATGGCTAGGTAGGTGGTTTGGGGTTTGGTGCAAGATAGGTGAGGTGTGGGGTGGTCGGCGTTAGGTAGGTGGGCTGGAGAGAGGTCTGCGCAGGCTGGGAGATAGAGAACGTGATCGACGCAGCCCTAGGGCTGGGTTTGGGTGGTCACAGGTGGTGGTAGCTGAAATACGATGTTGGTCTTCAGAGAATAATTTTCCTGAAGCTAGACACCACAATTGTGTCTCCTTTTATAATCAGTAAAAGACCAAATTACAAGAGAGACCTTTGACACTAAACGTAATATAGAATAAAATAAAACAACATTTCTCAACAGAAACGACTCAATTTTCTCTAGCCTTTTAGCGACGGACGTGTGGATAGTGAAGAGACATAAAATAGATGGACAAAATTGCTCATCATGATTTTGATAAGTGTTAATCTGCCAGCATAAGACAAGTCACTTGCTTTCCACCCAACCAACTATTTATTATGCGGCTAAACAAGAGAACAAAAATACTAGACCATCCCTAATCCTCATGTGTTTGTCAAGCAAACGGCAGAAGCACATAATAGTGTGGGTCTGTGTAAAACGGTCTGCCAATTCTGATGGTAAGGAAGGAAGGGAAGAGAAGAGAAATTGTGCCAAGCTAAGGATGGTGGGGCACAAAATCGTAATTGATCTCAATGTGCTTAGTATGTGCATGAAAGATAGAGTTGTGCCTATTTCAATAGCACTCTCGTTACTAGTGGGAGCAGAGAATGAAATTTCATGATCAACAGGCAATCATCATAACCAAAGTATCTGAGTCATAGTGGTAGCCATGGCACAATACTTGGACTAAGCCGAAGAACGAGCGACAATTATATATATCTTGCTTTTCCAAGGAATAAGAGAATTGCTCCAGATGAGGTTTCAATGACATTCCAGTTCTATCCTCACTAATAATGATTATATCGTCAACATAGATTGAGAGAAAATTGCATCCTGCATTAGTAAACCAGAATAAAGATCTGAGTCATGATCAAGTACAGGTAAATCGAAGTATAGGGAAACCAAGCCCAAGGGGTTTGATTCTATTTAATGCATTCGGAGTTTGTGCGCGTGTTGGCTTGCTGAACAACATTGCCATTACATTGCGTATAGACATCTTGGCAATGGGAGCAAATGTCTCCCCAATGTTAATATCATACTACTGAGTGAACTTCTTTGCCGCCAATCTAGTTTTGCTCCACAGAATCATCGTATTTGGTCTAGAGCTATACACTCACCTAGAACATTTATATAAGAGTGTATATACACCATGTATGACATACCTACTTATGTTATGTAGAAAGCTCTTCATCTGTAGCTTGTCTCATGAACAAAAGCTAAAAGAACAAAATCAATAGAATAACAAGAATGAGAAAAACAAGGCCTATCCGACTGATTATAAATAAGCTTGGATAGCAAGGTGGAGCAGTCGTACGACTCGTAACTACAAAATAGACTGTTGAGTTCTCATGGTGTAAGTACGAATTATGTAGCAACGAGCAATATAGGAAACAAAGGAATAAGAGACATAAGAGAGAGTTACATTACTAGCATAAGATTCAAAAGGAATATCAGTTGGGAGCTTTTTTACTATTGAATCAACTGAGGAAAGTGGATTGTGATCAAGAATGGAACTACGAAGTCCTTCAAAATCATCTCAAAGTGCCATCAAATTTAAACCAACTTTTTCCTCTTTAGAGGTAGATACAACTCGTTAGACGCAAGCCCTAAGGCTCATTGAATGCCAGTTAATCCCATAAGCTAGTCAAAATTGAGTGGAACTCCTATGTACTGATTACCCGCCGAGCAAATAAGGGTGTGTTTGATAACCCAAGTAAGTGTTGAAAATGAAAATTTTCAGCACTTTTTTTCTTCAGTGAGTTTGATAATGTACCACTTAATTGAAAAAGCAGCCAAAAATTCACTGAAAATTTTTAAGTGAAAAAATTCTACTAAAAATAATCACTGAATGCAGTCTATTCAGTACTTGAAGCGCTGTTTTCAGTATTACAAATTCAATTACTTAAAATTCAGCACTTAATTTCAGTTTTATCAAACGGGTTGGGCTCTAAATCTTATACTCTAACTAATACCTCTTAGCGAAGTTGGACTTCACTAACAAGTTGAATAAATATTTCAAGATCTTTTTTTGTTGGGGTCAAACTTAGCCAAATGAATCCTAATGGACTAGTCAAAAGAATTATTTATCCATGTAATACTTTTCGGACTACTAACTTCTCAATTGGATAGCAACTTTGTATAGGTTTGCGCCTTCATATACGGCGGGCCTACTATAACATCGGTAGTGTTATCCCCATGTATTCTTACTCCTATCAATCTCATGCTAATAGTATGAAAGGAGTCAAAACTTCCACTTATCATAGCTTGAACAGAATAAAACACCAAATGCAATATGCAGTCAAAACATTACCCAAACTGCAATCAAAACACCTTACAATATGGGAAAAAAAAAGAGCAGCCAAATAGTACACAAGCCAATACCCACGTACCAACCTTTTGCAAAGAATAATACAATTGACTCGTCGATTTTAAGTTTTTTCAATAAAAGCCAATTCAAATGGTGATGGCTAAACTCCAAGCAACTTCCTAGGCAGTCACATGGAATCGTCAAAAACTGCAACGAAACAAGAAATAAGGAGATCGAAAAACATGTGGCTTTTGTGTCCCATATATCTATATATTCTACAAAAATCACCATAATGCTCAGTGAAGAGGCAGGCATGTGGCTTTTGTGTCCGTCCCTAGAGTTTTTCGAAGAAGTTTGGGGATAGTTTTGAGAGTCCCAAAATTGATTGTGGGGCCACAACGCAATTCCGTTGCCCGTTTGGTTGCTTCCCCACGTGATTAAGATGCTCCTTCGAAAAATTGTGGGCTCTATTGTGAAAGGCGCGCCTGAGGCGCGAGGCGCAGGCGGGCTCAAGGCATGCGCCTCGCCTTAGGCTGGGCGAGGCGACTTCAATCAGGCGCACTGGAGGCGCACCTTTTGGCGCTTTTTCAGGAGGCGCAAGGCGCATGAGGAGCGCGCTTGAAGAAAGTGAGACCCAATCAACATTTTTATCCCCCAAATCCCAATCGCATGTCAGTTTAGGGGGGGAAAAAAAGAAAAAAGGAAAGAAGAAGTGGCAAAACCATCCACTCGTGAGAACTGAGCCCTAGGAGCTACTAAAACCAGGTACTTTCTTTCTTCTTCTTCTTCATCTTCTCATTCTTCTTCTTCTTCTTCTTCAAGTCGCAACTGTCAGCGACTCTGAATATATATATATATATATATATTTTTACTGCGATCTCTGTGTGCAATCTTCTTCTTCTTCATCGATGATCTCGTCCCTGTGATTCTCTGTCTCTCTGTCTCTCTCTCTCTCTCTCTCTCTCTCTCTCTCTCTCTCTCTCTCTCACGTAAATGAAAATGGTCCAAATGGGTCCAAGCCCTATGACTTATAAACTTAACTTTCTTTTTAAATCATTTCTTTCTTTTGTATTTACACTTTAGCCCCAGTTAATTTCCTAATTTTTTTTAAAAAACTCAATTTGTTTTAGATGTGTTATTTTAAATGTGTATATATATATTGTGAATAAATGTATGTATTATTCAATTTGAAAATATAGTGGTAAAATAGTTTATATATACTACTATACAAATGTTAAAAAATTTAAAAAAATCATATAGAAAATGCTACTATATATGTTAAAACAGGGCAGCCAGGCTGTTATATCATATAAAAAAATACATATGTATTTTTGCACCTCGCTTCACTCGGGCTCGTGCCTCAGAGTGCGCCTCGCGCCTAGGCTCCAAGAGACCTTTGCGCCTCAGTGCGCCTTGCGCCTTAAATAACCTTGATTGTGCGATGGAGCATATGTTGGCCACCACAAGCTTTAATATATTTACTTTTATGCCCTTTTTAAAAATATTACATTTTATGTTTGTATTTAGATAGATTTAATATACAAAATGTTGATGATTTCTTCACAATAGTATGAGAATAATGCTATGTTGCTCAAATTTTCATCACAAATTGGGTTCCTAACACAGTCGTAGTGGGGTCAGATTCAATTATATTGTTTGTGCAAAAAATATATATAAACTCAGATAGGACCTCAGTCCTCCCACCACCACAATGTTGGGGTCCAAATATGTGATGAAAACTTTGGTGCCGTTGCATTATTCATACTAGAATATGTTTGGTATATACATGTATAAATAACAGTAAGAAAACACCATTAATAGGGTAAATGATATTTTAGTATAAATAATATTGATTTGGTACATTTAATATTTAATTATGAAATACTTAATATTTGTTTACAATTAGCAATATGTATGTATATACCATACATATTCAATACTATTTTAGTATGAACATATCATTGTCTTTTGGACATTCAAAATCACTTCTGCATTTACGTAACCAAACAGTTACACAATCAACATATTCGCCCTGTCACAACCCATCCTGCAACGGGCGGAAATAGGACACGTGGCACGCCACTAAGGCTTATCCAATCCATTTAAATAATCATAGTAGCGGAAGAACATGAGTAGAACATAAAGGACTGTTTGGAAAAACGTTAGATTACGAGTCAGTAAAATCCGTATAAAATTGAAAAGTTAATTATATTTCAAATTAACCATATAAGTGTTATTACGGACCCCAAAGGTACCCTAGAAGCAAAATAGAACATTTCAATATTTTTCAAAAAAGGTACTTACTTTGTAAAAATACTATTCATGGGCAGCCCATGAATAGTAACTTAGCCTATATATATATATATATATATATTTGAAAACGTCGCAAATACGACAAAACTCAACATACAAATTTCTAATCATTCTAAAACTTAACCAAAGGTATATAAACATATTAGACAGCATGTCTAAGCTTTAAAAAGATTAACGGAATGAGTTAAGAACTCGTTTGGATCAATTCTTCAAAGTGCCATCAACATTCATTCAAAATCCGAATTTGACAAGTTTTAACATTCAACACATGAACTCATGAGTTCGGATCCTTTTCAAACGAAACTATATGAAGTCTTATTACAAAACACAACCCTACTAAACCATTCCAAGGTTAAGTTGAAGTTCATAGTTCTAATTTCTCAAAATTACATTTTTTTTATCATTCGAATGGAAACAAAAATATATGCAAGGATAATCCCATCGTCCTCACTTTTCTCTCTTCTTCTTTCCTTTCTTCTTATACCTGCAATGGAGTAAATCCCCACTGCTCAACTATATGCTGAGTGCACAATTCTAAACGAATGCATAGATGATAATTCATGTTCTAAACATCAAAATACATCAAAATAGTCTCCGAGGTGAGAGATACGCGTTCATCCGGTAATGAAATCATGAAACCAATGCCGTGGAGGGCCTTCTCCCAACCACGAATCCAAGTGCCCTGGTAGGGCCTTCTCCCAAACCATGCAGTGTGCCCTGGCAGGGCCTTCTCCTAAACCATGCAGTGTAATCATCGCTACAAAATCCTCAAACATCGAGTAGCTTACCCCTGGATGAAGTTTTACCAATCCCCTCTTTGACCCACGTAGACACATAACATGTTCATATAATCACATATACGTGCTTTTCTTGTATATTCATGTGCATAATTAACGGGCCTAATTAATACATGAATTTTGCCCGGATCCAAAATATCAACCTGGATATTTAAAACATGGAAATTTCCTAAAAAACATAAGTCTAGAATTCATACCACTTGTTATGCTCCTATTACTTTAAGGAAAGCTTAAGGACACCGATTCTACGTCGAATATCCGATTATACGCAAAACCTACAAATTTTACATAGTTTTCCCCAAAATTCTAATATTAGGATTTTCGTAAAAACTTAGCTAAACAAAGTCGAAGAGGTATCAAAATGTAACTCTTACCTCAAGGAGTCCAAATATGAAATTTGGTTGAAAACTAACGGACAGAAGTTCGCCGATTGGCGTCGGAAAGCTCTAAGCTTCAAAGTCTCCCTCTCGGTCTCACTTAGGATATTTTGAGAAAAGTTGTAAAATGAAAATATCTCAACACTTGCTATATATAGCCTCGACTCTTGGAAATTACGTTTACCTCCTTCTGAGTTTTCAAAACTTCTAATTATTCTCCGAAACGTGTTACACGTCATTATTGCTTCACGAGTGAAAACTATAAATTATGAAAGTTTTCGTCTAAGTTCCGTTTGAGTCAGTAATTACGTTCCGAAAACTATTTTCGTGAAATCTTTAGATAACCTATCTTTTATGCAACGTATCACTTACGTTCTCACTATAGCATTCAAAGTGATCTAAATCAGATCAAAATTATCAGAAAGTACTCTACACAGGTAAAATCACTATTCATAATTAGCAGATAATTTCACATAAATGGCATTTAATCATGTCAATTCCCTCATGAATTATCAACTTCCCATGTCCTCGATTGACACTCAACGTTGACCCACCATCAACCTCATCTCAATAATCAACATTAATAATTTTTCAAAAATCAAATATGCAATTAAAATGAATATATTTTTCCGGGACAGGTGTGACACGCCCAATTACCTCAAAATGGTGCATCCATTTAATCTTGCTTTAGAAGTATTTGCCAACATGTTTTCAGAGGACCTGTATACACAAATATGTGAAGTCATTAAAGCAGAACTTATTCTGTTGCAGAGGCATACAAGAATGGGCAATTGCAGGAGACGTTGGAAAAGGCACTCTGTTCCTGATGAATCAGAGTTCGGAGTAAAGGTTATAGGGATTTCAGTTTGCCAAGGATTTTTATTCTATCCTAGTTTACCCGGTGGGATATTACTAACTTTACTTTTATTTTCTGCAGTACAATCATAAGGCTCCCAGAGCCACGGGATTTCATTGGGATTTTGGAAAGTCTTCTGGGCATCTATTGTCCTTTTTATTTGTAGGGATATATACCCCACATTTAGCTTGTGCATGCTAGCAAACATTGTGTTTATTAAAAGATCTCCGGAAATTTGGAAGGACCTGTACTATTTGACATTTGTATCGGATACGTGGTAAAAGTTAACATACGTAAACAATTTGACCATCACTGAAACTCTACAAATGCCATCTAATCTTCAAAGTACGCAGTGAACTGATTAAGATCCTGATGCTTGGAGTACATTTTCGAACAGAACTATCATCAGTTAGTGGTGCCGAAGACATTCTTGAGGGGATTCTACCAAGATTTTGTGTTTTACACCATGTATATAACTAGCAAAATATAATAATGGCAAAAAAAGTAAAACTGATTTCAAATTCGATAGAGAGAAAACTTCCATTATTATAATGTTGGCACCATATATTCAAAGTGATAAGAAGTTGAAGAATGGCTGAAAATATGGCATTTTTCCCGAACTGGTCATGGAATTGCTGGGTGACAATTTTGAACTCATTTAGAACTTCAGCAATCTGTCAGTTCAATAAGCTGATCAACCACATTTGGATCTGCAAGTGTGCTTGTGTCCCCTAGCTCATTTAACTGCCTTGAAGCAATTTTCCTCAAAATCCTCCTCATTATCTTTCCGCTTCTTGTCTTTGGAAGACTTGGTGCCCAATGGATTTTGTCAGGAGCTGCAAATGCTCCAATCTGAAATATGAGTGACAAAGCTTTAGTATATACAAATTATACATTTGCATCCATCAATCTCAAGTACAAAGGAAAATGCACGGACAGAAACTGGCCACTAAGGAGCTCATTGAAGATGCTATATTTCCAATCCCCTTCTCACGAGGGAGTCCTCACTTTGTTAAAGAGTGGACTTCCATTTACAGCTGTTGGATTCAATTTCCAGTCTGTGAAATTACTTCAGTACCCTCAACGAAAACTGGATCCAACGGCATAAACAAAAGGGTTCCCCTAAGAAGGGTTTTAAGGGCAAAGCTCGGGTTGCTTTTGGTGCCTAATCTACAAGCAAAACACAAGATTTTAAATAGCATAAAACACAAGATTTTAAATAGCATTTCCTGCTTTCTTTACTGAAATAGCACTTGCCTCGGTCAAGATTTTGAGGCAGTATTACATGACATGCTATAAATTTCAGCCACTTGATTCAGCCCAAATTAGGATTGTGCTATCACAATAGAGAAGGAAATGAGGTTGACATCATATCTCAACAGAGGAAGAGACCATAGAATCTTTTAAGGAAGGTTAACTATATCTACCACTTTTTGTGGGTAAGAGAGACACATCCAACTTGTCCCAAACGGGGCTCGAACCCTAATTTGTGACGAGGAGGAGATACCATTCGGTCGTGATGTGGAGGCTTTTGAGATACCGTTCAATCGTGAAAACCAAGTACTAATGTATATTGGCCAATTCATATAATTTGACCATCGATTGATAATCGTTTTCATTGACAACATGAAAACATCATTAGAAGTGCTACCCATGTGGGTAACATGGAATTTAGAAGGAAAAGGAAGGGAAAAAAAAAAAAAGGTGAGCTGAGTCAAGAAGCATATACATTCGATTGGCAGCTGCAAGGACGTTAATATCACAACTTCCTACCAAAAATGAAGGATCATTAAGAAAAAAGAAAAGCATCTCAAAAACCCGGCAGAATGGCATAAAAGAACTCAGAACCAGAAACAAATAAATCACCTGAAGCTATCAAACAGTTTTTCTATTTTATAAAGATTAAAAAATTAATAATTGAATATTCATTCCACTTAAATACTTTTCCCACGACCATAAGTAGAAATCTAATATTTCCGGTGTGATGTGCAATTTTTCTTTTGCCAAGAAGTGTCTCTCCCTTTTGTTGTCAAATTCAAAGGGGTCAAGAAGTCGGATGATACTAGCAAAAACTAGAATGGATAGAAATCACACGGGAATGTGCCTATAGAACAATCCCATCACAACCATACCTAGTTTCTAAGAAGTTTCTTGTCAAATACCAATGGAATTGATATATACCTGGTTTCTGACAAGAAGGATGAGGCTCTTGCGTAGTTCTGCACTGTATGCAACACCCTCCACCAGGGTGACAAATGCATATATGCCCTGGCCTTTAACCTAAATAGCATATACATAAATTGTTAGACATGGTTTATAAAACAAAATTTCCAGCACATACGTTGAAGACATTTTTCTATCAGAAATGAGTACACTCTTGGACACACACGTACCTCATGCTCAACACCAACCACAGCAGCTTCCGCACATTGGGGATGTGAAACTAGAGCAGATTCCACTTCGGCTGTGCCGATACGATGCCCGCTGCATAGGTGAAGACCGTGAAGATCCGAAGGTTTATTCCAATGCGTGTTTATGATTTCCCAAATATGAAGGGACATGCATTCAGTGAATACCTGACATTAATGACATCATCAACTCTTCCAGTGAGCCAGTGGTACCCATCTTTGTCCCTGAAAAAAATTTATAACTGGCTTATCAAAAAACAACTTATTCTCACAACATATAGTGCTTATACGCAAGAAATACTATCAAAATGAACAAAAGGGTAAAAAACTTAAAATCAAACTGTATTCAAGAGCATTAGAAGATCACATTTATTGATATAAAAAACTGCCGTAAATCACCAATACATTAAAACAATAAAAAGAAAGAAAGTAGTAGGTGAGTATCTAATGCAGATCTCCATTTCAGGGTAGGTGCAGCGGGAGGTAGACTGCGTACAGACCAAACCCTTCGATTGTTTTACCACAAATAACGACATTCTCGTATTTGGTGGCCGTCCCAGCTTTGGCCACTTCAACAAGCACCGACCACAAAAAGACTTATGTTTTTCTAGTAATAGATTACCTGCTGCATCCATCACCAGTGAAATAATAGCCAGGGAACACCTTGAAGTACGTAGTTTCATATCTTTCATGATCCCCATAAAGAGTACGAAATGCCCCAGGCCACGAGCTTTTAATGCATAAATATCCACTGCACTCACCTTCAATCTCAATACCCTTCTCATCCACTATCACAGGCTGCACTTGAATTATAAAAAGAGCAAACACGGGAATTAGAAGTAGAAGGCAAATATAATAATGGAAGGATAAAAAGTGCTAATCTGTGGACATGCTATGTAGGTTCATCAGTCAACAGCAAGTACCTGAACCCCAAAGAAAGGGAAAGTGGCCGAACCAGGCTTCTGTGGCCATGCACCCGGTAGAGGAGTGATCTGCAAGCAACGACGTGGCAAGGTTTTATAACTACACAATTTTGCAGCACCGAGAAATAAATTGAAGAAAAGGAAACTACCATGAAGCCACCAGTCTCTGTTTGCCACCAAGTGTCAGATATAGGACACCTCGAATCCCCTACGACATTGAAAAACCACCTGTTTCAACACAAATAAGTAAAAGTAAGTCGGTGTTCACAAACTAATGACATTAGAAATATTCATCCCATGGCCAAAATAGAGCTAAAGAACCTCCATGCACTTGGATTAATAGGCTCGCCAACGCTTCCAAGAACTCGTAACGATTTGCGAGAATAACGATTCACATACTGCATGTTCAACAGCATTCTGAAATTAGACCTCCTTAGGTGTGGGCTTCTACACCATTCTCCCCAGAATAACAGGAAACCATTTTACTTGTGCAAATTGTATAAACAAAAGCCCCGATCATCAATAAAGAAATTGAACTGATAAACTAAATAGATGAAGTAACTGAAGTTAGAGAAGTTTGTGCACGCATGTATGATTAACTTTTCACAGGTGAACTGCAACTATAATCCAAGATTATTAAGTCTAGCCTACACATAACAGGTTTAATGCTCCTACAAGAAAGTTGAGTGTCTTAGTCTTGACAAGAATCAAATGAGAAATAAGAGTCAGCCAAATTATTTGGTACATTTGAAAAGGACCTCTAAGGTTGAAGTTGTTGCAATTAATGTAACTGGAGTTCTGGAGAAATTTGGCAAAAAATAAAATGCACCTAATTCGAAATTGTATATAATAGGATATAGTTTTAATTGGCACCACGTATGCAACTTTTAGAGAAATACTTGCCTCATCTCCATCACGCATAAGAGAACGCACAAGTGTGGGGGCGGTGTAGAACAGAGTCACTCTGTATTTGTCTACAATGTCCCAACACCGACCAGAATCTGGATAATTTGGAGTCTGCAAATAATATACAGATATGGGGGTCAAAGAATGTACAACAACTTCAAGTCCAAAGTAGAATGCAGTTTTATCAAAGATTATCTACTTCAAACCCAAACCACCCCCCCACCACACCCCTCTTTTTCCTTGAATGTCGTATCCTTTCTGCTTCGCTTTTCAATGACCCATATGCTCCCCACCTAATAATCACTGGGATAGGAAATCATTTCCTGTCTTGAATGCAATTATCCAAGTGGCTGGTTATTAACAATTAATTACCCCTTCATGAACTACAACTGTTGCTCCGTTAAGCAGAGGTCCATAAGTTACATAGCTGTGTCCAGTAATCCAACCACAGTCAGCCGTACACCTAGAACGAAGAAAAAATGAATGTCAGCTGGCATCAAGATCGATGATTGCTTTTTATAAATATTCACGGTGAGAAATTCAAGCATACCAGTATATATCCGATGGTTTGTGGTCAAATGCATATTTGAAAGTTGTTGCAGTAAATATCATGTATCCCCCAGTTGTATGCAGAACACCCTTTATTTGATGAAATTGTCACATTAAAAACGATGTAGAACCGAAGGTAAAATTTTCATTTTTTTGGGTATGTTGGTTACTACCTTCGGTTTTCCAGTGCTCCCACTAGTGTAGAGCAGGAAAAGTGGATCTTCAGCATCAACCCACTCCACAGCACAAGTTGTTGGACATATAGGAACAACATCCTGGAACAGAGAGATATGGCAAACAAGAAGAGTTCAAACTTCAAACAAACTCTTTCACTAGGAGAGTATAATGGCAAACATGTGAGGATACAGATCTTGTAGGGAGAGCCTACCACCTAGTATACAGGTTTATGATATGATGACTACATATTTGTAGATTGGGGATAAAATGGGAAAAGAAGTTGAACGACTTGATGTGGAAGTTAGAAAAGAATTTCCTGTTCTTGGAAGATAGAATAAAGAAAGATCCAAGTCAAGAATTTAAGATAAACTTGTTGTTTACCAAGAAAGCTTAGAGAGCTCTATCGAGCCTCTCTCTCCTTTTATTAAAGAAAAGAAACAAACTAATATAATTACAAGAGTACCCCTTAAACAAGGGACAAAATATAAAACCAATACACAAAGCTAAACATCTTGGTGAACAATTATTGTCCAAGCTTAGAGAGAACAATCGCTCCTCTTTGTTATTTTATTAGATGGTAAAATACAATAAACGACTAAATTACAGGATAATCCCTCAAATATAAAATAACTTTACTCAACTACTAATAATAAAAAATAAATACTCTAACACTCCACCTCAAGCTGGTGCAAAGATATCTCTTATACCCAGCTTGCTAAGAATGAAGCGAAACGCCCTACTTGCAAGGCTCTTGGTAAGACGTCAGCCAACTGATCTCCGGATTTCACACACAGAGTACAAATCTTTCCACTATTTAGTTTTTCCTTGATAAAATGACGATCAATTTCCACGTGCTTAGTCCTGTCGTGCTGAACAGGATTATGAGCACAGTCAATGGCTGCTATGTTATCACTATATAGCTTCATTGAGTCTTCAGGATTAAAACAAAGATTAGGTAAGATAATCTGGATTCACAACAACTCACACACCCCCTGAGCCATGGCTCTAAACTCTGCTTTGGCATTGGATCTAGCCACCACGGGCTGTTTTTTGCTTCTCCAAGTAACAAGGTTCCCTCCAACAAAAGAACAATACACGGTTGTCGATCTTCTATCGGTAACCGATCCGGCCCAATCCGCTTATGTATAAGCTTCAATTTGAGTGTGACCATGCTTAGCGAAGAATAAACCTTTCCCAGGTGCTGACTTGAGATACCTCACAATTCGGAAAACAGCGTCAAGATGAATCTGTCTTGGAGAAAGCATAAACTGACTTACCACACTCACTGCAAAAGCGGGTCTGGTGTGTGAGAGATAAATTAGTTTACCCACCATTCTCTGATATCTTCCCTTTTCTACTGGTTCTCCTGGATCATCACTAAGCTTCAGATTAGGATCCATTGGAGTATCCACTGCCTAGCTTCCAAGCATTTCTGTTTCCTTTAGTAAAGCACATACTGTCTCTGGGATAAAAAAAATCCCATCTTTGGATCTGGCCACTTCAATTCCCAAGAAAAATCTTAAGCTTCCCAACCTCTTCATGTTCTACTTCCCCTTCTATGGATTTCTTTCCTCCCCTCATTATTTTCTCCTGACTCTACTACTCCCTCCTCTCTTTCTATTGTGAAGGGAATAATAGGAACAGGCATCTCTTCCACACTCATTTTCTCCCCTGAAGAGGTGGCTGTGGAGACTGAAAGTAGGACTGTCTCATGGAACGTGACATCCATAGAGACATACCACCGACGAGAAGGAGGATAATAACACTTGTACCCCTTTTGTGTGGGTGCGTAACCAACAAAGCCGCAATTAAGAGAACGAGAGTTTAGTTTTTTCCTGGAAGGGGAATGGTTGTGGACAAAGCAGAGATGCAACCAAACACTTTGGGAGGAATAGCAAACAAAGAAGATGGATTGAGAAGAACGTCAACTGGAGACTTCTTATTAAGGATCGGTGGGCAATCTGTTGATGAGGTAGGCAACAGTTAAAACTGCCTCCCCCCAATAGAACTTCGGAACCTGCATAGAAACATCATAGACTGAGCACTTTCTAGTAAATGGCGATTTTTGCGCTCGGCAACTCCAATTTGTTGGGGAGTATTGGTACATGAGCTATGTTCAAGGAAAAAATTTTCTAAACCACCATAAATATATTCCCCCCCTTTGTCAGAACGCACAACTTTGATAACAGTACTAAATTGAGTGCAAATCATACTGTGGAAGTTTTTGAAAATAGACAACACATCACTCTTCTCTCGCATCAAATACACCCAAGTCGTATGAGAAAAATCATCAAAAAAACGTAACCCACTTATACCCATGTAGAGAAGAAATGTGGGATGGACCCCAAACATCAGTATGAACAATCAGTAAAGGAATAGAACTTTTGTTCAAACTCAAATTAAAAGAGGCACGGTGATGTTTGCCAAGTTCGCATGCTTCACACATAGCATTTGTAACATTATTATTAGTTATCAATGACGAAAATAAACGACGAAGAAAGGAAAATGAAGGATGTCCTAGTCTCTGGTGCCACAACCAAGCCTCTCTAGGGAGTGTCTGTCTTCAAGAATGATGAGCCCTCTGAGTCAAACTTCCACCTCCACTATCCACTTCATTAGGCAGCAGAAAATAGAGTCCATTTTTTTCCCTAACATTGCCAATCACCTTCTTGGTGGAGAGATCCTGAAATACATAGTGAGAGGGAAAAAAGGTAAAACAGCAATTAAGATCACTAGTAATGCGACTAATCGAAAGAAGGTTAGTCAGAAATTTTGCTACATGAAGAATCGAAGATAAAGAAGGAGAATCAGAAGCGTGAATAACATCTATACCAGAAATGGAAGAAAGATTACCATCGGCAGTTCTAACCTTATCTTTACCTGAACCAAGATTATAAGTAGAAAAATTTGTGGACAGACCAGTCATATGATCGGAGGCCCCAGAGTCAATGATCCATGGTTGTGGAGAATAAGCATTTAAAGCACAAGTAAAATTAGCAACATTACCTGCTTGGGCAAAAGAAGTAGAAGAACTCGTGGAGGTGTCCAGTTGTGGCATAATACGCCTCAGGGTCTCCAAACCAGTACTACTAATACCACCAGTAGCAGGTGAAGCAGAGGATATCTCCTTGGACTGATGAGTATCAGGACCCGTGGATAAGTGGGCTCTAGGTCCATTACCGCGGCCACCAGTACGGCCTCCACCTCTTCCCCTTGGGAAAGATGGACGACCATGAAGCATCCAGCAGGTAGCACAAATATGTTCTGGCTTATTACAGTAATCACACCACTTATCTTTAGACTAAGAACCCTCACAAGTCTGATCCTTCTGTGAATTATAGTTGGGAACCTTACCCCCTTTTTGACTAGAAGATACCAAAGCGGATCGATCGGTGGGTTTAGGGTAAAGCATAGCAGAACGACGACTCTCTTCGTTCTGAACATAAGCAAATGCCTCTCGAAGTGACGGTAATGGCTCCATCCCAAGGATTCGACTCCTCACCTGATCGAATTCTGAATTGAGACCAGCTAGAAACTTAAAGATTCTTTCACTCTCAATATACTCCTTGAAACTAGTGGCATCCGTAGAACAAACGGGACGATAATCCTTCAAGTGATCCAGACGCTTCCACATAGTACTCAAGGAGGTGTAATACTGAAGGATAGAACACTCACCTTGTACATCGGCGAAGTTCATAAACTTCAGCTATATTCCCTTTCCTAGCATAAGTCTGTGCTAATGTATCCCATATGTCAAGTGTTGTCTCCATCTCCAGAAAGAATGCAGCAATACGAGGCTCCATCAAATGCACAAGCCAACTCATAACGAGATAATTGTCACTTCCCACTTCGCATAGATGGGATCCTCACGATTAGGTGCCTTAAGAGTGCCATCAACATAATCAAACTTCAATCTACTACTGCGTAGCCAAAAAGTGACCGATTGAGAACAAGTAATATAGTTCTCTTCATTGAACAATTCTGTGGTAATTTTGGACCCATAGTTCTTAGTAAGGAGGGAATGCTTCTCATGACTTATAGGAGAACTCACAACACCGAATTTGTCACCAATCACCCCTTCGTCTTATCTCTTTCACTTCCTTTTACATTTTTTTCTCCTTCTTTCTCATTCTTTTTTTTTCCTCCTTCTTTCTCCTTTTTATTTTTTTTCTCCTTCTTCCTCATTTTTTTTTCTTTTTCTGTTTCTTCCTCATTTTTTTCTTTTTCTCCTTCTTCCTCATTTTTTAATTTTTCTCCTTCTTCCCCATTTTTTTCTTCTCTTTCCTCCTCTCCTCCCACTATAAATGGAACTATTGCTCCAAACTTATCTTTCATGACTTGCTCTCCCCCTGAAGAGATGGTTGGAAACCGTGGAAGTAGGACAAACGTTCATCAAAGGTAACATCCATAGACACGAACCACTTACGAGAGGGACAATGATAACACTTGTACCCTTTTGTGTTGGAGAATAGCCGACAAAGACACGTTTAAGGGCACGGGGATCTAATTTATTACGAGAGGGAGAGTGATTATGAACAAAATAAACACAACCAAAGACTTTCGGAGGAATAGGAAAAAGAGAAGATGAAGAAGACGATTGATAAGGTATGCAGCAGTTAGGGCTGCTTCACCCCAATACGACTTAGGAACCTGTATCGAGAACATCATTGACTTACCTGACTCTAATAAGTGACGATTTTTTCTCTCAGCTACTCCATTCTGTTGAGGAGTATTGGTGCACGATGTTTGATGAATCATACCATGTTCAGAGAAGTAATGGGTAAGACCACCATAAATATATTCTGCCCTTTTATCTGATCTAACAACCTTCACAACGATATTAAATTGAGTACAAATCATCAAGTGAAAAGACTTAAAGAGAGAAAAAACAACACTTTTCTTTCATCAAATAAACCCACATCGTGCGAGTGCAATCATCTATAAAAGTGACAAACCATTTATGATACGCCCAAAATTGGCTCTATCCTATGACCGAGCGGTTCCACTCAGTGGCCGACCCCTATCTCAACCAAATCATGCACAGTTCCTTAGATAAGCATCAGCCCAAGCGGTTTGGTCTACCCGAGGCCTCCCGGGCGGTTCATCCATGACCCGACCAACAGGTCGGGGAGACCACGCAGGCACGGTCCGTACAGGCGTAGTCCAGCCAGGCCCACAAGATACGCCCCAGAATATTCCAGACATTTTCCTACTCAAGTTAGAAAAGTAATGGAAAGTGCACATTGTTTCCTAATCCAATTAGGAAACTCCCACAATTAATGCTAATCAATCCTAATTGGATTATATTTCTTTATCCATGTAGTAGTAGGTCTCTTGCATCTATAAAAGAGACCACTCACCCCATAGAAGGGGAGGAGTCTTCCAGTCTGCATAGCACCTCTATAGCAATCACCATCATGCCTGGCAGACCTACGGTAGCTTCAAACTATTGTTGGTTCACCACAGGTCGCCGGCTTTTTACAGTATAGTGAACGTGCTCAGACACACACGTGGACGTAGATTCCTTCATTAACAAGGCCGAACCACATACAAAAAACTTGTCTCTCACTCTCTCTCTTCTTAAAACAGCTCTAGTTTATCTTACCAAATTTTGGCATCATCAGTTTGGCGCCGTCTGTGGGAAACGACAAGTTTCTCATCAACAAATCTCTTGGCTGGTCGTCATGCCCCGAAGAAGGGTAAAAAGGCTGCGCAGCAGACTAACCAGGATGTTCCGCCGGCCCCGACGCCGACTGCGGTAGTCCTGACATCTGAGCAGATCATCGCGACCCTCGCACAGCTCTTGAAGATCCAGCGTCAAACCCAGCAGCAGATCGAAACCCTATTGGGCCAACAAAGCAACTCTCCAGTGGCCGGGAAACAACCCGGGAACGTTGTGTACGGTCGGGAACCGATCTTGACTAGACAACGTGCCTGAGCCAACCCGTCCCGCGTGGAGGATGTCAGAGACATCAACAGTAGGAGTGTTGCCCGAGAGGAGAGGCAAGAACATATGGCCTGGGAATCAGTCCAGGGTCACTCAGTCAAGAGCCAAGGTGGCCTTAGGCATACGATCAACCGGAGTCACAGCCGAGCCCGAGCCCAATCCCAGAGGACAGCACTCCGCCATGAAGAAGAAGCCCCTTCCACCAACTCGACCAACCCCCCGGATACCGGTCTGGAAGGTGTAATGGCCCGTATCCAGAATTTGAAGAAATAGATCGACAGCATGGCCAAAGACCTGGGCCAGGATGCTTCTCATATCAACACCGAGACAGAGTCACCGTTCTCCAGCCGAATCACAAGGTTTGACCTCCCGCACAAATTTAAACAACCTCGTCTAGATTCTTACAACGACTCGGGAAGTCCGGTCGACCACATTCGAACCTATAAGGCTCAGATGGCCCTGGCCGCCAACGCCGACGAACTGCACTGCCTGGCCTTTCCTAGCACTTTGAAAGGCCCGGCTGCTCAATGGTTCTATTCCTTGAAGCCCAAATCGATCAGCAGTTTCAAACAACTCAACAAGCAGTTCATCAACCAGTTCATCGGTACGCATGAATGGCCAAAGCCTGACATACAGTTGCTGACAGTCAGGCAAAGTAATAATGAGTCCCTCAAGGAGTTCACCGACAAGTTCAACCAAGAGAAGCTCGGGATCTATGATCTTGATGAAACCGTCGCAATTACATCCTTCTGCTCGGGAGTTCAACACACCAAGTGCACCACGTCGTTTCACAGAAACCGACCGGAAACCTTGGTTGAACTCGTAGAGAGGATCAGAAAATACATTGACACTGAAGAATTTCTAGACCAAAGACCCTAGGCAAGAAAGCAACGAGCCTTCAAGAAGTAAGCGGAAGCGAGATCAGCCCAGCAGTACTGGTAGTTCTTCCAATTCACAGCGGTCAGGGTCCGGCAGCCTCGACCCGACCTCCAGTTCACGGCGGTCTGAGTCCGGCAGCCCCGACTCGACCACCAGTATGCAGCAGTCAGGATCCAGTGATCCCGACCTTGCCTCTAGCTCAGAGTAATCAGGAACCCGGTGATCCAGACCCGACCTCCTATCTCCAACAGGCCAGACGAGTCCAACTACAATGGTACTTTCTCCCGACCATGGCACAAAGCTCAGACTACCAAAGGGCTCTTACAAAGATTCGGATCGCCTATCAACTCATCGTCGATCCCCGGAGCACGCCAAAAAGACCTCGAGTTCAACTCCCGAGGCGCTAAAAAGATCTCGAGCTTGACCCCGAGGCAACCAAAAACCACTGTTACACAGTTTGCAAAAGACCTCGGGATCACACCTGAGGCATCAAAAGACCTCGGGATTACACTCGAGGCACAAAAGACCTCAGGATCACACCCGTGGCATAAAAGACCTCGGGATCACGCCCGAGGCATCGGCTTCGCTTTGGCTCATAACCTACGTTAGGGCAAATCCCCCTAGGTAGCTGATGATAACAAGTTTCAAAAGACCCTGCAACTACCAACGTTCCAGGTCGGTCGCCTACAGTAATTGTTCCCACAACGCCCACCTCAACGAAAGCTTGGGGGGCAAGAGGGAATTGAAACTACAGGAGGTCACACCAGGTATTTACAGGCTTTGAGATAACTAAGTAAAACTCTTATACAACCCGGGTGCCTATAATACTCAGAGGCACTAACTCCACTTAGGTCCAAACCGACGATAGAGGAACTCCTCTTAGGTTGGCCCACGATAGAGGAGCAAAAAAGACCCTAAAGCAACACGCTTTAGGTCAGCTCTGCCAACATGGTCAAGCTCTTCTCCCAACAGTCTTGACGAAGGCTGGCTGGGCGGAAGATTACCATCCTGGGGAGTTAACATAAAAGGACCCTAAAGCAATACGCTTTAGGTCGGCTTTTCCAACATGGTCAAATTCTTTTGCCCACAACCTTGACGAGGGTTTACGGGTAGAAGATAACCATCTTGGGAGCTAACTCAAGCAAAAGACTCCGAATTAGGCCGAGTTTCAACTTTTGGCCAATTCCCGAGCTCTAAAAGATTCCAAGCTAGGCTGAGTTTCGACTCTTAGCCAGCTCCCGAGAATTCACAAGACTCATAAGCTCCAAGGCAGCTTTCCCGAGCCCTCAAACAGTGGCAAGCGACATCGAACAGATTTCCAAACTTGCCCTGATATGGCATCCGGCCAACCTTGGAAATGGGGGGCAGCTGATACGCCCAAAATTGGCTCTATCATATGACCGAGCGGTTCCACTCAGTGGCCGACCCCTATCTCAACCAAATCATGCACAATTCCTTAGATAAGCATCAGCCCGAGCGGTTTGGTCTACCCGAGGCCTCCCGAGCGGTTCATCCACGACCCGACCAACAGCTCGAAGAGACCACGCAGGCATGGTTTGTACAAGCGTAGTCCGGTCAGGCCCACGAGATACGCCCCAGAATATTCCAGACAGTTTCCTACTCAAGTTAGAAGACTAATGGAAAGTGCACATTGTTTCCTAATCCAATTAGGAAACCCCACAATTAATGCTAATCAATCCTAATTGGATTATATTTCTTTATCCGTGTAGTAGTAGGTCCCTTGCATCTATAAAAGAGACCACTCACCCCCATAAAAGGGGAGGAGTCTTTCAGTCTGCATAGCACCTTTATAGCAATCACTATCATGCCCGGCAGACTTACGGTAGCTCCAAACTATTGTTGGTTCACCACAGGTCGCAGGCTTTTTACAGTATAGTGAACGTGATCAGACACACACGTGGATGTAGGTTCCTTCATTAATAGGGCCGAACCACATACAAAAAATCAGTCTCTCACTCTCTCTCTCCTTAAAACTGCTCTAGTTTATCTTACCAAATTTTGGCATCATCAATTTATAACCATTCAAAGTAGAGATAGGGGAAGGACCCCAAACATCAGTATGAATAATAGAAAATGGAATTGTACTTTTATTAATACTCGAGTTAAAAGTAGCATGATGGTGTTTTCCTAGTTGACATGCTTCACAAGAAATTTCAGAAACATTTTTATTAGGAACTAGAGAGGGAAATAAAAAACGAAGCAAATAAAAGGAAGGATGTCCTAATCTCTGGTACCACAGCCATGTGTCCTGGGGAAGAGTCTCTCTCTATGTGGTGTGAGCAACTTCCGTTAACTTCCCATTTGTAACTCCATCAGGCAACAGAAAATAAAGACCATTCTTCTCTCTACCACTGCCAATCGTCTTCTTCGTAGAGAGATCCCAAAAGCCACAGTGAGATAGGAAGAAAGTTACACAACAATTGAGATCTCGGGTAATTCGACTAATAGAAATCAAGTTAGTCGAAAAATTAGGAACATGAAGGACTGAAGTTAAGGCCAATGCACTAGAAACATTAATGACACCTTTACCTGAAATAGTGGAAGGTATACCATCTACAGTTCAAACCTTCTCTTTCCTTGAACATGGATTATATCTTAAGAGAACATCAAAAAGATCAGTCATATGATCTTAAGCTCCCGAACCAACTATCCATGGTGGTTGAGAATTAAAAAATAAGGCACTGGACAAATTAGCACAATTACCTTTATGGGCAAAAAAGAAGTAGAAGCACTAGTGGGAGGATCCAACTAAGCCATTATGCGTCGTTAGGTCTCCAAATCTATGTTGCTAATGGTGCTAGGTCTAGATGAAGTAGTTGGAGTAGATACCCTCTCCCGCCGAGAAGATTCTAATCCAATAAACCAGTGCGCACGCGGTCCACTACCTCTGCCACCATGTCCACCACGACGACCACCACGGCCCCCTGACATAGGAGGATGATCGTGGAGGCTCCAACACTTATCACGAGTATGTCTGGGACGATTACAATAGTCATACCATAACTTGTCCTTGTCATCACCCACTTCAGTATTAAGATCAATACGAGGTATAGGAGTCTTACCACCATGATAATTAGAAGAAATCAAGGCAGATCTGTCAGCTGAGAACTGAGAAAGCATGGCTAATCGGCAGCTCTCTTCATTTTGAGCATGAGCAAAAGGCCTCTCTCAGCGTTGGAAGTGGCTCCATGCCAAGGATCCTGCTCCGAACTGAGTCAAGTACGGGATTAAGACCAATTAAAATTTAAATATCCTCTCACTCTCAATGTTAAGTCTTGAAGCTAGCAGCATCAATTGGACAGACCGGGTGATGGTAAAGTGGAGCGATCTCCCCGTACCTCCGTTTCAACAGCTCTTCTTAACTCAATAGATTTGAACCACATTCCCTTTACGAGAATAGGTCTCGGCAAGTGTATCCCAAATATCCTGGGCAGTCTCCATCCCAAAGAACCCATCAGCAATCTCGGGCTCCATGGATCATGGTAAGCCAACTCATAACCAAAAAATTGTCCACTTCCCACTTTGCATAAGTAGGATCTTCAACGCTAGGAGCCTTGAGTGTGCCATTTACATAACCAAATTTAGAGCCAAAACGTGGTTGACTAATACCAGGATAAATAATTCTCACCATTCAGAAGTACCGTGGTGATCTTGGACCCAAGGTTCTTAGTAATGGGTATTCTCTCATTACGTACGGGAGAACTTGCAACTTCGGCAGTCTTTTGAGTCAAATCGTCCTTCGTCATATTGAAGAGGAACAGGCACAACCAACAATAATGAAATCAAGACACTCCTAGCATTCACATGCACCACTTTGGTGCTATCGTCCAATCTATAGACAAATCATGAGGTCTGAAGACGGACCGAAGGAGAAGAAGGGAAGACGGATTACGATTAGAATAGCCCAATTGTAGTGGAGTCCACCCTAGGGTTTAGAAAATTGAAGGAGGCAGAGATATAGTATACGAAATCTTAGTCCAGAGTATCGGCTGGGGTAAAATAGGGTTCGGTATGGGAAATTAGGCCAATGTGAAGGGCGGCGAGGCTGGTAGGTTCGGCGAGGTTGGGGATGGGGTTTGGAGTTGCGGCAAGGTGTGGGTAGGTATTTGTGGGCTGCGGCTAGGTGTGGGTGATGGACTGTGGCTGCGGCTAGGTGTGGAAGATGTACTGTGGGCTGCGGCGAGAGTGGAGAGGAAGGGACGTAGCGGCGGTGATGGTTCTTGGTGGTAGGATCGAGCCCCCTCTTAGGGTTGCTCTAATACCATGTTGTTTACCAAGAAAGCTTAGAGAGCTCTATCGAGCTTCTCTCTCATTTTATTAAAGAAAAGAAATAAACTAGTATAATTATTTAAACAAGGGAAAAATATAAAACCAATACACAAAGCTAAAAATAATAAACATCTCTCAACAAAACCAATATATATGAAGTTCATTCAGTGGTTGACTTTAGGCAAGAGAACGAGAAAAGAAAAATAGATGGAAGGAATTAAAAAGGAGAGCATGATCCTTGGGAGTGTTGGCTCCTCTACTTGTGTTACTAAGAAAATTGAAATGCAAAATCACCTTGAGATCATAACAATACTCTTAGGGCCTGTTTGGTTGTCGCTTGAATTTGAATAGTCTCATTCAAATTTCATGTTGAATCTTGAAGCAAAATTCATCGCCATGAATGACTCCATTTATAAAAATAGGAAACTCCACCATATTTCTTCTTATGTGGCCATTTCTACCTATTTCTAGAATGCCGAAATTTTTTATTGCGAGCATCATTTCTAAGACGAGTATCCTACTTCTAAATGGAACCATTCAAGCTCATCATCTTTTTTTTGTAAAAATCTATACAAACGATAGAATGCAATTATTGCATTCAAGGACAACCAAACAGGCCCTTAATACTCTCATCAACCTACAAACACTAAAACATTAGTAAACATACGCCTAGCTAGTCTTCGAGTTCGACAGAGGCTGTAACAATCTTCTTTCTCATCACAACGTCATGGAAGAGTAACTTGGTTATAAGAAAGACTGCCTCCTTTGATCTGGCAACCTCGATACCCACGAAATACCTTTAAACTTGGTTACATTTCATCTTAGTAACCAGTTTCCCCTGAAATTTTGTGAAAAATATATTTTCTCCTTTCAACCTCTATACCCAAGAAATATCTCAACTCACCACCTTTCATATAAACTTCTGGCTGACGTGGGCCTTGAGATTGTGATGTAGGAGGACATCTACTACTTTATTTCAAGATTTTGGTGCATTTTGGTGTATTATTTTTTAAAGCGTAATTTTTGTTTTTAGGATTTTTAGTATTTCATTTTCATGTTTTTGAGTATTTTTAGGGGTTTAGATGGTAAATTTAAGTCTTAATAAGTTGCCATATTAGTTAGGAGTGTTTTTAGAATGTTATAACTTGGTTATACAACGTGTCTAATTAGGTAGTCAAAGGTAAAAACAAGTTTGTTTTTATTTCCTAATAGGATTAGATTTCTTAGCTATAATAAGTGTAAGCCTTTCAAAGCAATCAATCAATTCAATTTTTATTCAACAATCAAATTATCAATATAATTTTCAGAGATTTTTCTCATTCTTTTTGTGACATAGAAACCCGTCCCTAGCATGATAGCTAGCTTTTTAGCGAATTTGCGGCATCATCAAGGGGTATCAAAGCGAGGTATGCCCTTGTTTCATTGCCATGAGAGACGAACACAACCTGAAAAACCTCAAGGGCTTGCCTGAGGAGCCTCAGTTTACCAACAATTGAAGAGACAATTGGGGAGATAAGGCAAGGCATGAGAGAGATGAAACAGAGGTTATTAATGGCGCTAGAGCGTCTACCGCTACGTGATGTAGCTCTTGTGCAACATTGTGGTCATGTTTCAAGAGCAACGAATCTTGATTATTACTTTAATCATGATGACGATCGTAATCTTCCATCCTTCGATGGACAATTGAGGAGTGAAGACATACTTGACTGGTTATAGAGATAATGTCGAGAATTTGTTTTATTATAGCGATATCCCGGAAGAAAAGAAAGTTAAGTTTGTTGCCTGCAAACTTAAAGGATGTTCGTTAGACTGGTGGAGAGTCATACAAGACGGTCACAAACGAGAAAGAAAACAACCTATACGATCATGGCCTAGAATGCAACGATTATTGAAAGAGAGATTTCTACCTTGAGAATATGCCGTGCATTACCAACAATGTAACAACTATCGACAATACAATCGGTATGTTCATGACTATACACATGAGGTAAGAAAATCAACCTTCAAAACTGAAGCGCAACAACCCCTACAACCTATGAGATTAAAGAGCACCACGAGGTCAAATATTGTTTCGTCTCAAGTCCCACAAAAGAAGAGCAAGGAGGAGAGTAACACGCAAACAAAAGTAAGTATTTGTACTTGCACAAAATTTAGTCAAAGAGTACTGAGGACAATACAATTCAAACACGTGAGGGTGACGATAGTGTTATTCCGACGGTGCATGTTTCTAGAAAGGTTGAAGAAAACAAACAGATTCTCGTAGTAGGGGTGAGAAAGAGGTAGACGAGCCTGTTGAAAGAATTAATGATTCAGAAAAGGTGGACATGATTATTATGGAACACCCAACTTGCTCGAGCGAGATCCCCATTCGCTCAAGCGAGATTTCCGTTTGCTCGAACGAGATTGCAATTTTAGAACCAATTAATAACTTTGTTGCGACCAAAGTTGTGGAAAGTTCTATCAAAGCCAAGGATAAGGGTATCACATTACAAGATAATGAAATTGTTTGTGACGATGATTTACTTACAATGGAAATTGATCAAACATGTGAATTAATTGACGTGGAAATGGGTGACATGCCTTACTCGGTTATATTCACAAGAGCCCAAGGGATGTCGCTACTAATGATGGAATTATTATCGAAACATGGAATTCCAAGACAGAAGATCCGCAGGATCAACTAACTATTAATGGAGGAGAAGAGAATTCAGAAAAATTGCATGGTGAGAATTCATTGGGTATCATCATTGTTGAAGAGCAAAGCAAGATGACAAGTCGTGATTATCATTCCCAAATGGATTATCATGACTTAGTTATTGTCGAGCAATATGACTTTCTCAGAGTTGAAGATTTCAATTTCATTCTCAATCCTTATTTGTTGAGTATTATCAATCAATTAAAGTTAAGGAAAAGAAGATATCGAATTTGGAAGGTGATCAAGACATCCAGAAAAGAATATATTCAAAGTATTTATTCATTTGGAAAGAAGATTTCAAGTTCAAGGTGTGAACTCGAGGGCGAGTTCTTCTCAAGAACGGTGTAGAAGGACATCTACTACTTTATTCCAATATTTTGGCGTGTTATTTTTTAAGTTGTAATTATCGTTTTTAGGATTTTTAGTATTTTATTTTCATGTTTTTAACTATTTTTAGGAGTTGAGATGGTAAACCGTAAATTTAAGCCTTAATACGTCACCATATTGGTTAGGAGGGTTTTTAGAATGTTATAACTTGGTTTCCAAGTTATACAAGGTGTGACGGTGTCTAATTTGGTAGTCAAAGGTAAAAACGAGGTTGTTTTTATTTCCTAATAGGATTAGATTTCTTAGCAATAAATAAGTGTAAACCTTTCAAGGCATTCAATCAATTCAACTATCATTCAACAATCAAATTATCAATATAATTTTCATGGATTTTTCCCTTTCTTCTTTGCGCGACAAAGAAACCGGTCCCTAGCACAATAGCTAGCTTTTAAACGAATCTGCTGCGTCATTAAATTGACATTACCTTTAGAATCAAAGAAAAATATAATTGAATCATCAGAACTACCTCTTTATCTCTTTGAATAAGCCCTCAATTCCAGCGTCGGTTTCATCTTAGAATTTTCCATTGATATGACATGCTCTTGAAAAACTATGTTATCATAGCAAATCAGAGGAGGGAATCTCTCTTCTTTGATTCAGATCAATTGGTATCAGAGCATTGGTTTAGTTCTTTTTTTGGGATAATTTGGTATATGGTTTGACACGCTTTCAGCGTAGAAAGTAAGAAAAACAATGGCAGACCAATCTGTATTAAAGAAGGTGCAACAATATCATTGCGATTAAAAGAGTTCAGAAGTCCTCATGAAACAAGGAAGCACAGACTCTTCTAAAAAGTCGACGAATCAGCACCCAATGCGCCCCCTGCACCCGCACTCGCGTGGATTCTACTTGGACGCGGCAGGGTGTTTCTAAGCGTAGAAAGTAAGAAAAACAATGGCAGACCAATCCGTATGAACGAAGGTGCAACAATATCATTGAGATTAAAAGAGTCCAGAAGGCCTCATGAAACAAGGAAGCATGGACTCTTCTAAAAAATCGACGAATCCGCACCCGATGCGCCCCCGCACCGCACTTGCATGGATTACTCGGACGTGGTTATTCTTTCAATTGTTATTATTATTATTATTATTATAAAAAATAAATGGGGAGTCTATCATAGTTTTAAAAACTTTGGTGTCAATTTAAGGATGTTGGGAGTTGGATCACACGTCAAAAAGGCTAATATTGCTTATTTATGCTTGATATTTATCTTAATTACATTAAAAAATCAAGATAATGAACCCCGTTCCTCCGAGAATGATAGAAAGCGTTCGCCATCTTTTTAGCGAATCGCCCGCACCCATATCTCTGCATCCGTATCCCCGCACCCACCCCGGTGCTTCCTAGTCGTGAAATTAGAAGTGGAGTACACACGCACATCTTAAAGGAACTGAATTCTTGAAGGTTAGTACCATATATGTAAGTTTTGTGGTCATGGCATGAAAGAATAAGAAGTGTACAAAGAAAGATGACCGATATACGGAAAAAGGAAAACTAAGGCTCTGTTTGGTTCGTGGATTTGGTGGGGGGAAATAAAAAAGAAAACATAGAGGAAACACTTTACTTTGCTCAATAAGGGACATGGTAAGGAAAATAAGAATGAAAAGAAAATATGTGAGTCACTTCCCTTCCTCATTTCTTGAATTTCTCGTATTCTAAAATTTCTAATTTCCAATGCTATTTAACCATGAAGGAAAACTCAAGTAGGAAACAGTTTCCCCTATCTTTTCGTTTCCTTCTCTAAAACTGCAAACCAAATAGAGCCCAAGGAAAAACACAGCAGCAGAGTAGAGAAGGGAAAGAAGGTAGTCAATAACCACTCGAAATAACTGTGATCACTGTATAAAAGTGGTCTTGTGAAAGATAAGTGCTGGATCCTATATCTGCAATCACACCAGAACAGCAGGAAGATAAATGAAAAGCAGAGAAAGTTTTGAAACTAGAATCCAAGGAAAGTCCAGAACTGAAAGATGCGAATGAGAACTTTCTCTCATGGGTCACGGCCAGACCTCTAGATTCACCTTTGGAGCCAGAAGGAATTTCAACTTAAAGATTCAAGTGAAGCAGAGCATCATAGAAGCAATCCCAGATTTCAATAGTCAGAAAATCTAACTTCAGAAAGACTTGTTGAGAATTTGGGGCTGCATACACAACCCTACCCTTAGTTCACATAAAGTTACACAGATATTGTCAAAGCCAAAAGGCATCATAAGACACTAACCATTAAAACAATTATGTCTTGCCTTGAATACACTATTTTCAAATATTTGGTTATCGGTTTTAACGCATCCAGCTTTCAGATTGAGCACAGGAAATTGTTATATACACATCCATATATTTTGGAAAACAAGTATCACAAAAGAGCGATGCCAGTGGTGCAACCCAAGTACCAAAAAGAACATTGTGCAAAAACAAAATTGTCTACCAACCTGCCACCATATATCTCTTCCCTCCTGCCATTTAGTAACTTCCCTCTTCATAACCGATTGATTCTCATAGGTTAAGCATGCATCTGTTAGAAAAAGAAAAGAGAAACCCGTGCATCCTTAAAAGGCAAATAAAAAAACTAAAAAGATGTAGAGGTCTATATTTATAGGTAAAAATCATGTCATATTCTGTTGGGAAGTCTAGATGTTGACTAGTCATTTTATTCGACTTGTTTCAAGTTATAAAATTTCACATTTTTCAAGGCCATCAACTTAATCTTTGCAACCAAACTCGCCTTTCATCCCAAACAATTAATTATTCTTTAATCACAAACAATTCAGTGCATAAAGTTTGTTGAATCAAGTCTCTCATACGAGTATGGAATGACGAATTTCAACTTCTTTGTGATATCTGCTGCTACATCGTGAAGTTGTAGTAGACCCTTCCTAGTAAATTTCTTCCCAAGTCAAGGGAGATTGTGGCAATCGTGATGCCCAATCAACCCTAGATTTTTATCTCAAAACAGAAATATGCAGTTGCTCCTCTTCCTTCACTATAGGCTGACGAGTTAATGATTAAGACATCTTTTATTCCTGGTCTACTCCATGAGTATTTATGTTGTGGAATTCCTCCACTAAGTGCCCATTAGGTAACCAATTATTTGAGATTGAAAATTTTAAGTCCGTTTGGCAACCAGCTGTTTGCATTACAGCATTTTCAAAAATTAAATTTAATTTAAAGCTGAGGAAAGAGATTAATCTAAAAGCAGCAATTTGAAGCTTTTCCGAAAATGCTGAACCAAACTTTCAAAAAAATTCAGTGAAATTGTCATTTTACAAAAATCTCTAGGACCCCCCAAATGGCTCTAAGTGATAGGGCAAATTCATCTCTCTGATAATCAGTTGAAATCCGCTGAAAGTTCTCTAGGCGCAAGCGGCCATCGTGTGGGCTTACTGCGACACCAAAATTGAGGTAGGATCTTTTATTGCACAATCAAACAATGAAGAATCTAGGATTAAAGGAGAAGTGGACTAAAAGGAAAATTTGGAAGGTTGAAGAGAAAAGAAAACAAACATAATAGCAAATAGGAAGGAGAAGCCCAGGCAATCACATTCTAACCTATATCCTTTCACAACCAAATGAAGGAGCACGAGTATAGCACATCTCACATATAGTTTCAAAAGTAGTTCTTCGCTGGATGTCTCAAAATATACTGGACTAGCAAACTTGATGGCAGGCAAACTATGAGACCAAGTTTGACTAGAAAACCTGAAATTTTTAAGCCACTAGACTCGCTGAATCTGCCCCAAATTAAGTATATTAGCCCACACTCAAAAGCTCAACATGTCACTCTCTATAGTCCAAACTAGACTCACCAAAATACGCTAACAAATATTTAATTAAATATAACAGCAATAAATGTAAAACTAATTAATATTCTAGGTATCCGTTGCTCCTATTCCCTTGTTGAGTGGCATTTTCTTAATCCTTCTTGCATCGTTTGCGACAATCTAACTATGAATAATTGCCAAACTGTTTCCCCATATTTTCTACGTATTTACAATCTGAGTATTTCCAATTTTCTGAATTCTTGCATGTGTGATGCTTTCAAACTCCTAAACTGGAGGTTGGAGTGACCACTCAATCGATTGAGAAAACTCACTGACCACTCAATCGATTGAGCCAGCACAGCTACCACTCAATCGATTGAGCAAGCACAATCGATTGAGAGGGTTATATCAGCCACCTGGCCGAGCACACAGAACATGCACGAATTGGCCTTGACACCTGCCCCTCTCTCTCAAAACTCTATATATATATGCATGATACACTCTCACTAAAACACACATGCACCTCACACCCTCATTTTTCTGCAGAATTTAGAGAGAGAGAGAGAGAGAGAGAGTTTCTTCCTTCTCTCTTCCTTTGCGAACATATAAACTTGCACACACCCTATCAGACTACAAGAAGCTAAGAAGAGGAAGAAGAAGAAGAAGAAGAAGAAGAAGAAGAAGAAGAAGAAGAAGAAGGAGGAGGAGGAGGAGGGTAAGGGCCTCAGAAAATAAAAGGATGAAGAGAAGAAGAAGGATCCACCATTAAAGCTAGAGCTCCAAGCTTTCCAAGAGACCACACTGATAAAATAATATTTTGGAAGAATAGGGTTAGACAAATCATCTAACCCCTTATATATTAACAATAATAAGAAGAAATAAAAATATTACATATAGACCACTAACTAACATTTAATATCCTAAGATAAGCTGGAATAAAACACAATATTCTCAACACTCCCCCTCAAGCTAGTACAAATATATCTCTCATTCCCAGCTTGCCTAGTGCAGTGTGGAAAGGTTGACTTCCTATCCCTTTGGTGAGGACATCCGCAACTTGATCACTACTCTTCACAAAAGGAATACAGATAACTCCACTACTTTGCTTTTCCTTGATGAAGTGTCGATCGATCTCCACATGCTTGGTTCTATCATGTTGGACAGGATTATGAGCTATATTGATTGCTGCTTTATTATCACAGTATAGTCTCATGGAATCAACCTGTTCAACCTTCAAATCCTTCAATAAAGACTTGACCCAAAGAAGCTCACAAATACCTTGAGCCATTGCCCTGAACTCAGCTTCTGCGCTAAATCTTACCACAACATTCTGCTTCTTACTCCGCCAGGTAACCAAGTTTCCTCCTACAAATGTGCAGTACCCAGAGGTGGACCTCCTATTTGTGATAGAACCAGCCCAATCAGCATCCGTATAAGCCTCTACTCTCATGTGATCATGCTTAGCAAAGAATAAGCCCTTTCCGGGAGATGATTTTAAATAGCGAAGAATCCTATAAACAGCATCTTGGTGTGACACCCGAGGAGAATGCATAAATTGACTAACACCACCAACTGCAAAAGCGATATCAGGACAAGTATGAGACAAGTAAATAAGCTTACCGACAAGTCTCTGATATCTCCCCTCGTCAACCAATTCCCCGTTACCGTCTTCACTAAGTTTTTTATTCTGTTCCATAGGCGTATCACACGCTTTACTACCAAGCATTCCTGTTTCCTTCAATAGGTCTAATACGTACTTCCTCTGAGAAATAAAAATCCCCTGTTTGGACCTTGCAAGTTTAATTCCCAGAAAGAACTTCAAGGCTCCCAAGTCTTTTATCTCAAACTCTATGGCTAGTTGTTTCTTTAATTTGTCCATCTCCTCTAAGTCATCGCCTGTGAGCACAATATCATCCACATAAACAATCAGTGCTGTGATCTTACCCTGTGTAGAATGTTTGATGAATAACGTATGATCGGCATGACTCTGTCTAAACCAAACCGAAGCATAGCTTGTGTGAACCTCTCAAACCAAGCTCTCGAAGACTGTTTCAGGCCATATAACGATTTTCTCAATCTACACACCTTACCCTCTGTCTTGGAATCTTCAAAACCAGGAGGAACATCCATGTAAACTTCCTCTTCCAAATCGCCATGCAAGAAGGCGTTCTTCATATCAAATTGGTGAAGAAGCCAATCTAGATTCGCTGCAAGGGAAAGAAGAATCCTTACTGAGTTCATTTTTGCCACTGGAGCAAAAGTTTCTTCGTAATCCACACCATAAGTTTGTGTGTACCCCTTTGCTACCAACCGAGCTTTACACCTCTTAATGGAACCATCAGCCCGGTGTTTTACTGTAAACACCCACTTGCACCCCACAGTCCTCTTACCTTTAGGCAACGTTGTTAATTCCCAAGTACCAGTCTTGCGAAGAGCCTTCATCTCTTCACTCATAGCATGTTTCCACTTGGGATCAACAAGAGCATCCTGAACATGGTTAGGAATACTGACAGAGGAAATTTTTGAAAGAAATGATTTATAAGAGACAGACAAATGAGAATAAGACACAAAATTAGAGATAGGGTGTTGAGTACAAGATCGAACACCCTTACGGATAGCAATAGGAACATCTAAATCATTTGGTTCTGGAGAGGGTGTATCAGAAGAGTTACCTGAATCTTCATCACTCAGAGGAAATGGCAGTGGATGAGAAGGAGCAACAGTCTCTGAAGCCTCTCTTGTCTTCCTTTTACTCCATGTTCCCCTCGAATAGACTCTTAACCTCTCTCTCTCTCTCAACCTCCTCTCCTTCAGGCTCCCCCTCATTTCTTTCTATTCCAACTTCCTCACTCTCTTTTTCAACTCTTTCCTGTTCCACTTCAATCATCATAGGTAACACAGAAGTAACAGGCATCTCTTCACACGGTGTCTCCCCCTGAAGAGATGTCTGAGTGTCAACAAAGTAGGACTGAGACTCGTGAAAAGTGACATCCATCGACACAAACCATTTCCGGGAGGAAGGATGGTAACACTTGTAACCCTTCTGTGTAGGGGAATATCCGACAAACATGCACTTAATAGTACGAGAATCTAACTTCCCACGGGTAGGTGAATGGTGGTTATGAACAAAGCAAACACAACCAAAGACATGAGGTGGAATGGACGCAGAGAAAGAAGGATGGGAAAGAATCTGAAGTGGTGTTTGTTTATTGAGAACACAAGTGGGAAGTCTATTAATGAGATTAGCAGCTGTAAGGATTGCTTCGCCCCAATAAGTACGAGGAGCATTAACCTGGAAAAGTAATGAACGAGCAACATCTAGAAGGTGACGATTCTTGCATTCTGCCACACCGTTTTGTTGTGGAGTAGCAGTGCAAGAAGTTTGGTGAACAATACCGTGAGAAGAAAAATAAGTACCCAAACCAGAATCAATATACTCACCACCTTGATCAGACCGTAAAATTTTTACTACCGCCCCAAATTGAGTATTCACCATATTGTGAAAATTTTGGAAAATATCAAATACTTCACTTTTATCTTTCATCATATATATCCAAGTAGTACGAGAAAAATCATCAATAAAAGAGACAAACCAACGATGACCTTTTAAGGACACTGTACGAGACGGGCCCCACACATCAGTACGATTAAAGAAAATGGAGCTAAACTTTTATTATCACTAGGAGCATAAGAAGCTCGAAAATGTTTTCCAAACTCACAAGCATCACAAGAAAAGGTTGAACTACCAATTTTTGCTACAAGAGTAGGAAACATATGCCTAAGTAAAGAAAAAGAAGGATGTCCTAATCTCCTATGCCAAAGGTGTAGGTCTTCAGCTTTATTCTTCATAACTATGGTATGATGAGCCACCTGTTCCCCCTCATCAAGAATGTAAAAACCATGTTCCTCCCTACCTACCAATCGTCCTCCTCGTGATAAGATCCTGAAACACACAACGAGAGGGATAAAATGTTACACATCAATTTAGATCTCAAGTTAAACGACTCAAAGATAAAAGGTTTTGAGAAAAACTAGGAACATGTAACACAGAAGTCAAGGGTAGATTAGGAGTAGCATGAATTAGACCTTTCCCAGAAATAGAGGAGAAGGTACCATCAACTATTCGAATTTTATCTTGGCCTGAACAAGACTCATAGTCAAAGAAAAGGTTAGATGAATGGGACATATGATCAGAGGCATCTGAATTAATAATCCAAGGAGATGAGACATAAGAAAGAGATGCTCTTGGTGATGTAACAACATTACCTGACTGGGCAAAGGATGAGGAGGAACTTGTGGATGTCGGAGTAACACACCTGGCCATCAATTGGCGGAGAGTCTCAAATTCGGTGGTAGACAAGGGGTTGGAGCTGGCATCAGAAGATGGAGTAGGACCACTAGAAACAGGAACAGTAGGCTCAGGAACAGCAGAATGATGTGCACAGGCAGCCTCCCCACGGCCACTAGAACGACCTCCACGACCTCCTCCTCGACCTCCCCGACCTCCCCGACCACCCGGGGGCTTGCCATGGAGACTCCAGCAATTGGCCCGAGTGTGATGGGGCTTAAAACAGTAGTCACAAATTACAACTGGTCGATCAGAAGAAGCCGGCTGCTGGGATCCATCTCTAGGTGGAACGGAAACTACGGCAGATCTCTCGGGAGGTGCATAATGAAGCATAACAGAACGACGGCTCTCCTCATTCTGGACATGGGCAAAGGCCTCCTGAAGTGTGGGAAGAGAATCCATTCCAAGTACCCGACTACGAACGGCGTCATAATCAGGATGAAGTCCCTGGAGAAATTTAAAGACCCGCTGCTTCTCTAGTAGTTTCCGATATCCCTCAGCATCGGTAACACACACAGGCTAATAAGCTTGAAGGTGATCAACACGATCCCAACTGGTAGTAAGAAACTGAAAATATTTGGTGACAGTTAAGTCACCTTGTTCTGAACAGTCAATGGAACGAAGCAACTCAAACTCCTGTGCATAGTTCCCCCGTCGAGAGTAAGTAGATGTAACAATGTCCCAAATTGCCTTAGCAGTCTTCATACGATAGAAATTTTCACCAATTTCAGGGACCATCAAATTAATGAGTCATGCTGTGATAACGGAGTTCTCAATCTCCCACTTATCATAGCCAGGATCTGTAGAAACAAGGGCTACAACACGCCCATCAAGGTGACCCATCTTCCCACATGCCTTCAGATACAATTCCAGTACATGTGACCACTTCAGATAATTTTGGCCATCGAAGGGCGTGGGAGTAATCTTAAGATTGGGATCTAAAGGAGCAACCACGATATGAATTGTGGTTGGTGTCAAGGCTTCCGATTTACTTGGGTCGGCCATCGATTTAGAGAGGAATGGAAAACCCAACAATGAGAAGGAAAATGGTGAAGATGGGAATCACAAAAGAACTCTTAAATTCATATCAAGGGTCCATAACAGGACCTAATCAACACAAAAAGAAGAAGGAACTCAAAACAACAACCAACTTATTGTTGCTGAATAAAATCAGCCACTTTGGGGCTTGAGGAGCCAAGTAACAAGGTAAAGGATGATGGAGTAATCAGTCCAGGGTGTGAGTAGGGTCTGGAAGGCTTGGGTATGGTGTGGCGCAAGGTGTAGAGGGGGGCAAGAGCTTGCGGCGCAGGGTCTGGAGGGGCAAGGGGGCTACGGCGCAGGGTCTAGAGGGGCAGGGGGCTGCGGCGAGGTTGGTAGTGGGTGTTGGAGGCAGCGGCGAGTGGTGGGGTGGTTGTTCAGGCGGCGGCGAATGGTGGTGTGGTGGCTGCCGCAAGGTAGGTGGGTTAGGGTTGAAGGTGTAAGTCCATAGGCTCTGATACCATGATAAAATAATATTTTGGAAGCATAGGGTTAGACAAATCATCTAACCCCTTATATATAAACAATAATAAGAAGAAATAAAAATATTACACATAGACCACTAACAAACATTTAATATCCTAAGATAAGTTGGAATAAAACACAATATTCTCAACATCACATCCACACATCATCCACACTTTGGTGAGTGTTCTAACTCACTTACATGCCTTTATAATGATGTTTGGGAGGTAAAAATAGTAGCATGCAAGACCCTTTAGTTTTTGTGCTTCGCTGACAGTTTCGGTGTAGAAGACGACCACTCAATCGATTGAACAGATTAATTGATTAAGTGAGACTTACAATAGAACTCAATCGCTCGCGTTACTCGATCGATTGAGTGAGACTTACAGCAGACCTCAATCGCACATGCCACTTAATCGATTGCGAGAGGCTTTTTGCATTACTCAATCGATTGAGTAATTCAATTGATTGCATAATTATGTTTTCATGCTGAATATGACCGAACCTTATACTTCTACTTAGGCATGTTGTAAAACAGAACTTGCAGTTCGAAGTTAAGATGTCAATTCTCGGCCCCTTTAGGCGATGATGACAAGTCTGTGTAGATGTCAATTCTCGGCCCCATTAGGCGATGATAACAAGTCATGTAGATGTCAATTCTCAGCCCCTTTAGGCAATGATGACAACATCCGTTAAGATGTCAATTCTTGTCCCCTCTAGGCGATGAAGACAAGTCAGTCGTAGAATAAAGATTGGACTAAAAGTCAAAAGTTCGAGTTAAGAATGAAATCAGATATGTGTTCGTCGCAGAGTTATATTTGGCATCGCACGCCAATGAATACACTTGATTTATTTGAGACATATCAACTATTTACATACTCTCCTGTTAAAAGATAAGTGTTTTGATTGACTACTCTTATGCTCATTATAATCACACGTAAGTATAAAGTTGGATCAGTCACTCAGCTTTCATAAGTTGACGGCATACTTCCCTTGGATATTCGAATGTCCAAATTTTACAATGGCAGGGAACTTGGAAGAGGAGTACGCCGAGAAAGGCTATGGCTTCGCAAGCTGATGTGACGAGCACATAGACGAAGACCTAGTCTTTAGTTTATTATGAATTATGTATTTTAGGACACGTAGTGTCTAGACCTATGTTTGTATTTGGCATTGTTGCCTAAAGCTACTTTTATTCTCTTAACTTGGATTTGATGTCCGTAATATATTTAATTTTAAAGTCGTGAATGTTTAATGCTATGCTTAGTTCCACCGTTTCATATTTAGCTTTATCCTGTTATAGAATGATGAATGAACAATCAGGTGATACAACTTGTCACGACTTACAGTCTGAAAAAGAAATTTTTAATTTCCCCTAATTTTCGCTACCCCGGGGCATGACAGTTTTCAAAGTTAATACTAATTCAAATGAGATTCGAGACATTCAACTCTTTTTGGAACTATACAAAACTTAGTAACTTTGGGCTCCGCACAAGCTTGGTGAGGTTGATCTGCATTTAAATATAAACCTGTGGCACATATATCTTAGACTTTACTGTATTACATAAACCATTTAGACTTTACTTCACAAAGTATGTCAAATTTAATCGATTAGGAACATATATGTCATGCATATAAATTTAGAGAAAAGAAAAAGTAACGAGCATAAGGATCATCTACAACTCAGTTCATTAGAGCTTTGTATATCAGTCTGAGACACTAAAATACAACTTTATAAATAATATTCATCACGTACCCAGTATTTGTACGAATAGTAATGTGGGTGTATGAGACATGAATTCTTATCTTTTTACTACAGAAATCAAATATTTCCCAATCAAGAATAGAAATGCAAGTATATTGCACTCGAGCCCCGTAAGGATTTAGCTTCCTCACCTACAGAGATCCCATTTCGGGCAGATTCTAGAAGGGCAACATCGACTATGTCTTTGAGATAGATGACCTTAGGCCCTCTGCTAACAGCATTGCAAGTTATAACGAGCTTCGGTTTGCAGTCCACGATCCTTTGCGCAAGAGATTCGGCAGAGAATCCAGCAAAAACGACCTAAAATAGGAGAACATTGTAAAATCATTTATGCCAAAGACGTATATGAGGAAAAGAAATAAGTTGGAAAACTATAGAATACTGCTGGGTAATACCGAGTGAACAGCACCAATGCGAGCACATGCGAGCATTGAGATGGGAAGTTCCATAAGCATGGGTAAGTAAATCACAACAGCATCACCCTTTCTAACACCAATATCTTTCAAGTAATTTGCAAGCTGTTGGCAAGATACATGAAAACGACATTTTCATTCATATAAATAAGGATGGAATTTATTCTTTTCTTTTGGTTTGATTCTTATGTGGGTGGTTTGGGGATTTAACCTGGCAAACTCTCCCCAGAAGCTGGCTGTAGGTTAAACTGGCATCCACACCAAGCTCATTTCCTTCCCAATAAATAGCAACTTTATCACCATTACCAGATTCAATGTTTCTGTCCAAACAGTTGTAGCAAATATTGGTCATGCCGCCCTTGAACCACTGGTTAGAAACACAAAAATTGAAAAGTCAAATTAAAGAAGTCATCAAGTCCAAAGGTGAAAGGAAATCTGATAAATTAAATCACAACCATTTTAAGTAGGAAAGAGAAAAAAGAAGATGGGAATGTAAACACCTCGACATTGATGTTCCCCTTTGTGATATCCATATTCTCAGAGTAGACCTGCTGGCCCCATTTCTCTTTCCAATAGAAGTCCAACGCAATATCGGACCAAAATCCAGCCGGGTCCTCAATTGACCTTGTATACATCTCCAAATACTGATGGATGAAAGAAGGAATTGAAGCGTTGTAGCCATGGGTGTTATGTTAGACAAACCAACTAACTAACTACTAACAAAGAGAAGGATTAAAAATAAAATAAAAAATAAAAAATGGGAGCTTAAAACCTTTTGGGGAGAGGGAACGAGAGCCTGTTGGGAAAAGTGGTGGCTGGGGAAGACAAGTTGATCCTCTTCGGAAGCAATTGCCTCTCCAAGTATGACAGCGTTCAATGTGGGGATATTGCCCGCTCCTGAAGGCATAGTCTTCATGGGCTCCACATGTCGCAGGTGATTCGAAGGAGTATCCATCATCGTCACCAAACCACCAAAACAACCACCACCGCCTTTGCCTTCTGATCGGAACGACTGAATATGATGATGATTGCGAAAGTCAAATCTCAACGCCCAATAATAAGCGGAAGATGGCGTCGGAGGATGAAAATGAAAATATGAGTCACGCCCACGCGATGACAGCTCTACGTTGACCCACGATTTGTAGGAACGCGAGGAGGAATTAATGAAGACCTGAAACGTGGTAGTAGTAGTAGTAGTTTGATTTGCAAATCTGAGAGTAATATTATTAAACGTATGAGTAGCGAGGGCCACGGCCATCCTATTCCTTCCTATGTACTACAGTTCTACAGTAGGAGTATTTATTTACCTATAAATTCTCTCTCCATATATTTTGCGTTACAAAAAAGACTTTAATGGAAGGATTGATTGATAGTCAACGCTCGGTTAGACAGTTACGTGCGCTGCTGTTCCCAAACTCTCAACCCCTCTTGTTGAAATCGAGTTAATAATAAAGGGGTTTGGCTGTGATACGGAATGGTGGTATTTTCGTAGGGTGCGGACAAACAATGAGGACAAGATGGATTCGGCTATACCATCTAAGGGTCACAAGGTTATTGACAGCATGTACTTTATAGTTTGCACATTAAATGTGTCTTTATTGACCACTAAATTGGTACAGTCGGTTGTTATAATAAGTTGTAATATATTTCATTCCTTGTGTAAAAAATTGTGTTCCTCTATAATAAGAATTGTTCTTTAGCTTCATTTGTTGTACTTATAATGTACTGTAATATTTTGTTGTACCATACCAACCATGTAGAATTTAAGGTTGTTGAAGATGGCTGTTTATTAAATATGAGCAGGCTGTTTATTAAATAACACATACCAACCACATTATTTATTGAATAACACAAATGTTATAAACAACCTAAAACAAAACACACAGATTATTCCTTTCATATATTTTTTTTTCATTTGTTGCTTATCATTTCAAGCATAAACAAATTATTCATTTCATTTATTTGAATTTTCATTTCAAGCATAATCCAAGTATAGACATTTGGATTATAGTTGAAGCCATTTGGATTACAGTTGAAGTCATTTGAAGCTCTCCCTACGAGAGAAAACAATAGTGCTTTGTGAAGTAGGTAATATTTGTATTTGATGAAGAATTTATCATATTAATTTTTTTTTTTTTTTTTTTGAAGTGTTCATCCTTTATTGTAGGTATTTGTTTCAACATTTTTGAAGTTACTTTAGTGTAGTGAAATAAAAAATGTGATACTTACAACATTTTTTTATGCATTCTCTTACAAACATGATGTGAAAATAAATGTGATATCCCACTCGTAGAAACATTTGTAGTAATATGAGTGTTTTTACATGTATAGTGAATAGTATACATGGAACAATAAGGGTACAATATTTCTTATTTATGGAACAATATGGGTACAATTTTTCTTAATTGTGGAACAATGCGGGTACAGAATATCTTTATCATAGAACAATAAGGGTACATAATATATTAATCATGAAACAATAAGGATACAAAATTTCTTCATCACAGAACAACAAGGGTACAAAATATATTAACCATGAAACAACAATGGTACATAATTTACTAATCATGGAACTAAAAGGGTACAGAATATATTACATGCATACTTAAATAGTTCACTATATTGTCTTGAAAAAACATACTTAAAGCTAAAAAAAAGCATACCGTAACAGAACTAATCATAAAGGAGGTCCAAACCTGATAAATCGCCATAGTATTCATAACAACAGAAAGGCTGCCCATCATCTCTGATTAGATACCCAGGAAGAAAACGTTGAAAATCCCTATCAACATCATCTTCAGTATAATCTGGCAGATTGGGATATACATCAGCATAAGATGGATCATCTTCAATATCTTATATAGCAAAAACTAGGGGGTCATAATATTTTCTTACATCTTCGATTGCGTGAAAACGCATCAATCGTCATTTCATCTGTCGAATCTCTTGCTTCAGCAAATGTATGACTCGATCGTCATCCCTATTAGGATTTCACATGAAATCAGGAGCGCAAGAAATCGGTACTGGTAACCCGTGCCATCGACAATATACTTCGCACTCACACCTTATGCTAAACAATTTCTTCCATCGCAGATCATCTCCAATAAGAATTGCATTGTTTGGTAGTTGATTGTGAGTGTCACTAATGGTTATGTGTCCAACATTTGAGAAAGAGAAATTATAAGGTATTGGGGTGTTGACAAAAGAACGTCTTTTTCCATATCAAGTTTGAGCTTTAGGATCTCTGTAAGAGCAATATATATGCCATACATCGCTAATTGAAGGAGCATTACTAGCTCTTCTTCCCCTTCCTCCACTTCTCCCTCCACCTCCACCTACTCGAATGCGCTTAATGAATGTGATGAATGTGAAATACCAAATGAATTGCAAAAATTAATCAAAAAAGAAAAAGAATCTGCATGTAAAATCATTGAGAACACTATAACGATTAATCTAGGAAATGAAGATAATCCTCCAAATATTTTTATTGGCTCTACACTCAGCAAAGAAGAAAGCAAAGAATTAATCAATCTATTAAATGAATTCAAAGATGTTTTTGCATGGTCTTTCAGCGATATGCCAGGTATCGATCAAGAAATAGTCGAACATCATATCCCTTTTTTTCCTAATTCAAAACCTGTAAAACAAAAATTGAGACGAATGAGGCCTGGATTGGCACTCAAAGTCAAAGAGGAAGTTGAAAAGCAATTAAGAGCCAGGTTCTTGATGGTCACCGAGTATCCGGAGTGGATCACCAATATAGTGCATGTTCCGAAAAAGGACGGTCGTGTTAGGGTCTGTGTCGACTTTCGGGATCTGAACAAAGCCAGCCCTAAGGACGATTTCCCTTTACCTCACATTGATGTATTAGTGGACAATACAGCGGGATATGAACTCCTATTTTTTATGGATGGGTTCTCAGGGTATAACCAGATTCTAATGGTGCCCAAGGCTAGGGAGAAAACCACTTTCATCACACCATGGGGCACATACTGCTATAGGGTTATGCTGTTTGGGCTCAAAAACGCAGGCGCAACTTACCAGCGGGCCGCTACGATGTTGTTGCGCGATATTATCCATAGGGAGGTAGAAGTGTATGTGGACGATATGATTGTGAAATCTAAGGAAAGGAAAGGACACTTGGATGCGTTGAGAAAGTTCTTCGGAAGGTTAAGAGAATTTAGGATGAGGCTGAACCCTCAGAAGTGCACCTTCAGAGTCACTACCGGAAAGTTGGTGGGGTTTCTCATCACTCAGAGAGGGATAGAGGTAGACCCGACCAAAACAAAGGCTATAGTCAAAATGCAGCCGCCCAAGAATGAGAAGGAGTTAAGGGGATTTCTGGATAGAATACAGTTCATAAGCCATTTCATCTCAAAACTCACCCTAACCTGTGACCCTTTATTTAAGCTGCTTAGGAAATGAGAGAAGTTTGAATGGGATACCTTATGCCAACAAGCCTTCAAAAAGGTCAAAACCTACCTTCAAAACCCACCTGTCTTATCGCCACCCTTACCCGAAAGACCTTTACTGCTGTACTTGTCTGTGTCCGAAGATTCGATGGGGTGCATGTTGGCCCAAGAAGGAGAAGAGGGGCACGTGGAAAGAGCCATTTATTATTTGAGCAAGAGAATGACCGGATACGAACTGAAATACTCACCCTTAGAGAAAGCATGTTGGGTCCTAGTCTGGTGTACTCGTCGTCTTAGGCATTATATGTTAGCCTTTCTTGTAATCCTGATCTCCCAAATGGACCCACTTAAATACATGTTTGAAAAACCTATTTTAACTAGTAGAATCTCCCGGTGGACCATGATGTTGGCTGAATTCGACATCAAGTACGTCACTTCCAAATCAGTGAAAGGAAGAGTTGTCGCCGAATACCTAGCCGACCTTGCCATAGAATCCGGAAAAAGAGGTGAGTTTCGATTTCTAGATGAAGGGGTGATGGGGATAGAGGAAAACTTGTGGAAAATGTACTTCGATGGAGCAGCCAACCAACTGGGCTACGGGGTTGGAATCATCCTTGTAGCACCAGACGGGACCCCAACCCCTTTAGCCGTCAAGTTGAATTACAACTCAACCAACAACACGGCAGAATATGAAGTGTGCATAATTGGAATGGAAGCGGTGTTGGCCTTAAAAGTTGAAAAGATCGATGTTTTCAGGGACTCTAATTTGATCATATCTAAAGTTCGTGGTGATTGGGGGGTGAAGCATGAGAAATTGAAACCCTACCACGATTATCTGGAGAGTTTGAAGGTGCGGTTTAAGAAAATATCGTTCTATTACCTTTCTAGAGAAGAGAACCAACTGGTCGATTCCTTAGCAACCTTAGCCTCGATGATACAAATCCCTTTAGGAGTCACCATGATCCCGCTATCCATAGAAATAAAGAACCAACCATCATTTCAGATAGTCCCAGCCTAGAGAATAAAGGGGAAGTGCCTTGGTACTAAGACGTATGGAAGTTCATTAAAGAAGGGAAATACCCCGGGGGAGCCTCAGAGAAGGACAAGAAGGCAATCCGGAGATTCTCCGCTCAATTCGTGATCTATGCGGACAAACTATGGAAAAAGTCGTATACCGGGTATAATTTGGAATGCTTGTACGGCAAATGAGGCCAAGAGAATGATGGAAGAAATACGTGAAGGAGTTTGTGGACCCCACATGAATGGGCATATGCTGGCAAAGAAGATAATTCGACAAGGTTATTACTGGACAACCTTGGACAAAGACTGTTGTGAGTATGTTAGAAGATGCCATAAGTGCCAGATCCATACGAATCTGATGCACACCCCGCCATCTCAGCTCTATAGCATGACCACTCCCTGGCCATTTTCCGTCTGGGGCATCAATCTCATCGGCGAAATAGTTCTAAAAGCTTTCAATGGGCACCAGTACATAATCGTGGCAATTGATTACTTCACTAAGTGGGTAGAGGCTGCGTCATACACAACTCTGAAAGCTAAGGATGTGGTAAACTTCATCAAGAAGAACATAATCTGCAAATACGGGGTTCCAAATGAGTTGATTTCAGATCACGACAGTCATTTCCAAGGGGAAGTCATCCCACTATTAGAAAGGTATAAAATTACCCGTCATCAGTCATCTCCATATAGACCTCAAACGAATGGGGCAGTAGAAGCGGCGAATAAGAATGTCAAAGCAATCTTAGAGAAAACGACGGACACATATAAGGATTGGCATGAGAAGCTGCCATTTGCTTTATGGGGATACCAGACTTCCGTGAGAACTTCTACAAGAGCTACACCGTATTTGCTAGTTTATAGGATGGAAGTCGTCCTTCCCGTCGAGGTGGAGATACCATCTCTAAGGGTTTTGGCTGAATGTGAAATAACTGAGTTAGAGTGGCCACGGGGAAGGTATGAGGAATTGATGCTGCTCGATGAGAAAAGCTTGGCCGTAATAAACCATACTCGAGGATATCAGAAGAGGATAGCTTGTGCTTTCAACAAAAAGGTCCAACCAAGGAAGCTTACTGAGGGTGACCTGGTCCTCAAAGAACTGAAAGTGCATGTTTATGACCCCAGAGGAAAATTCAAACCCAACTGGGTCGGGCCATATATCATTAAGACTCTCCTCTCTGGAGGAGAGGCCTATCTTATGGACCTAGACGGGGTTGAATTTAAACAACCAATTAACCTCGATCGCCTCAAGAAATACTTTGCTTGAAACCACTTCTTTCAAAACCTCCTACGTTGATGAACTATGCTTGACCTGATTCCCGCTAGGGGATACGTAGGCAACCTACTTGGTTTGGTTATTAATAATTTCCTGAGTGGCACCCTCTGTCAAGCCTTAAAACTGAACTACTGTGGACCTGATACCCGTTCGGGGATAAGTAGGCAGGGCTCTTAAAAGCCTTCGGTCCATGAAAACCCAAAGAAAAACCCTATGCTAAACTAGGGGCAAACTAGCGTTTGCCTAGAACCACTTCTTAGCCCCAAAACCAGGGGCAAACTTCGCTTGCTATCTAAAGAACCCAGATATTTACTTTAAACTCGTCTCTGGATCTCCTGGATATTAAAATGAGTACTATAAAAGAACAAACAGAAATTCATGGTATAGAGTGATTACAACTTTAGGCAAGATTTAAAGAAAAATGATAAAGAGCCAAGAAAAGACATTAAAAGGAGAATTTTCACGAAGAGATTAATCGAAAAAGTGAGCACTTTGATTAAACATACTAGAACATTTTTTAACAAGAACACTCTTTGGGAGGAAAAATAAGAAAATCACATTCAAAAGCGTAAAGGATAGGCAGGACTTGTCTGAAATTTTGTAAAATAAAGCTTTGTCCTGTCATTTTTACTTTCATCCATGTATGTATACGAAGTCTTTCTATGGACCAAAGTCTGGATCTGAAAAAGGTACTCAGAAGTAGGCCCGACCGATGCAGGAACCCTCCGGAAGGGAGCTGACACCCTGTCATGCCAAGCCTCTGTAAAAGCCTTCACAATGGAAGGGCGCATGATCGAACTCCTCGTAAAATCTGCAGTAATGTCCTCAGTAACGTCTTGGAGAAGTCCATACTGGCGAACCACCAGGCCAGGAATATAGAAAGTGGTAGCATGCAAACCAGGCAGCCAAATGCCAGATCGCCCAGGAAGGCGTATTGCAACAGAACAGTAAGTCCACTACGGGCAGACCCAGTAGATATCACCGGAAAAAAGACCCTGAAGCCAACCGAACCAGGCATTGGTAGAATGAAACAAGTGATGGATCTCCATATGATCATAAGGAAGGGACTCCCATAGGTGCGATGGGTGTATAAAGAGATCTAGACGCTCCATAACCCAAATTTGTAGGACGAAAGGCGCTCCCACAGACAACATAGCCTCAGCAGTATAGGCACGGTCCAAACCAATCAAGGTTTCGCCAAGGATCAACATAACGGCGCTCTTATCTCCCGCAGACCATGAGCGATGGGAATGATAACATCAGAAGATGAATGAAAGAAGAAGTAAGAGAGCATAGCTACCAACAGTGCACTACGCTGAATGATCTGATACCCACCATCATAAGGGTCCCCCATGGGAGCATAAATAGAGGAAAGGCACTCAAAATCAATCTATATATCTATCACGAACAAAAATGCTCATTGTGTTCTGAGACGTTTAGATAAGAGCGGCCAAATCCTAAACATACCCGGCTTGAACCAAGGGAACTGTCAACTCGACAGAAGGATCAGTGTGAAGAATGGCGCTGAATTCCTCGAACAAGGGGCAGACCTTCTGTGAGCCGAAGCAGAAGACATAAACTAAGGGATCCCAACACTGAATAGTAGCTTGAAGCAAACCTTTGTTCAAAATCATCCGTTGAAAAGAATAGAGGTCGTTCAGTCTAAAACACTCGAAGTTGAGCAAGTTGATGCCAGAGAGAGCATCCATCCACGGGAAGAGGATTTGGGAACTAATGGGGGCCATTTGAGAAGGAAGTGAAGGCAGGAAAAGAGTGTTTTGTGGAGTGTTGATGAAAGGGGGCTATAAATAGGAGTGGATTTGCCCAGAACACTGGGCAGCACTTGATAAAGTAGATCGGCACCCGATGAAGTGCTATGCGGCAGTCCTTAAATATCGTACGACATTCACTGCCTGCCGCTGTGGCATTCACTGAGTGTCGTTCAGACCTAACCGAGTACCGCGTGAAACTATTTTTGACCAGGATCTGTTTATAATGTTTTCAGCCCACCTGCAAACAGAAAATTGAATATATAATAAACGTGCGGATCATGCAGCACGTGCAACATGACCAAGCTATGGTCACGTTCATTCATTCATTCATACAAAAGAAAAAAATAATGAAAATAAAAAAGTTCACTTATCGCAGAAAGTTAAAATAAAAGGACCAAGCCATGGTCACTCATACGATGAACAATTAGTAAAAGGAAGAAAAAAAAATAAAAGTATGCAAAAAAATAAAAGATAATGTGAATGCCTATCCTATCCCGGCTATCCAAGAGCCGTCATCAAAATAAATACAGTCATCCAAATAAAAGTCTATCCTCCCTAGAGGGGCTCCTCCTCTGACTCTGTCCTACTCGCTCCACCCCTGCCCCCGCCTCGGCCTCCACCTCTACCTCCACCGCTGCCTCCACCTTGTCCAACATCGCTACCTCTGGGAGCTTCGCTAAAATCAATGTCGAACTGCTAAAGCCACTGCTGAAGCTCCCTCACTTGCAGGACCAAAGCTCTATTCTATTCCTCCTGAACGGAGGAACAGATTGCATAGCCAAGTGTTATTTAAAGATCGCAAAATGCTAAAACAAGTGTAAAGAATTAGTAGAAGTTTTACCAGAGCTCTCGTGTGAGCCTCAGCAGATACCCGCACCTTGTCAGCCTAAATCAGAAAATCAATAAGGAAGAGGTTAGAATATCAAAAGAAGGATGCAAATTTTAAACCAAAGGCAAGTTTCAGGGATTACCCTCCACTCTCGACCATAGATCCATTCTCTCACGCTATGAGCATAGAGCAAGCCCTCCTCCGCATAGTCTCGCGGGACGTGCTCATATTGGAGTGGAATAATGGGGAGCGCCTACCTAGTATCAGGGGACCGTGGTCATTACCTACTCGCCATAGGAGACTGTCCGGAGGCTCCAATCCTAAGGTGGTAGGGCTGAAGCCCGAGTCGTGGCAGGAAGAGGCTGCAAGAAAGGGAAGTGAACTTAATGAGAGAATATATATATGCGTGTGGTAAAGAACTAAAAGGAATATTTGAAAGTTAAGAGAAACTTACCCGAGTCACTTCCATCAGAGGGAAGTTCGGCATCAGCTTGGCAGAACGGAAGGCCTCGTACCAGTCTGGGGGCTCCAGAAATCCTGAATGGAGAGCCTAGCTAAGGCAACTGCAAGCGCTGGACCCTAGCTCTCATCGACTCGGGTGGAAGATGCAGCACATAGAATAAAGGAGCCGCCAGCGACTGCCTGGTCACCCTTTCCCCCAGATACCATGCCTAAGCGTCTGGACCGTCCAACAATATCCTTTGTGGGCCATACCTAGCCGACTGCCGAATCCCCGGAGAAGCGATGGGAAGCACGTCGAGCCAAGGCTGCCATCGAACGTGTGGCTCTCGTAGATTCATCAAGAAATTCCTAAACGAGATGAAGTCATGAGCCCCAGTCTTCCACCCAACCCGCTCCTTCGCCCATCTCAGTCCCCGGGCATGATGAGGTCATCTGCTCATCGCGTCTTAGGCGACATCATTTGTAGATACTCATGAGACCAGATCTACAAGAAAGAAAGAAGAACATAAGTCTCAGTGTACATAAATAAGGAAATTGAAAGAATTCAAGGCTTGAGTTCAAAGTAAGAATTAATAAAAGGAGAGATGTACCTCCCAAGCCCTCCAAAAGCCGTCGGTGGAGCACGGGCGATCCCGGGAAATGTCCCCCATATGCTTGTACAGGATGGCTAATCCTGCACTAGCCCAGTCGTACTGATAGATCTGTCCCATGTCCTCTAGGGACCCCACCAATGCCACGGAAATCTGATCCCCCCTCGTGCTCAGCAGAGAACACCCCAACATGTACATAATGAAGCCTCAGGCCGTCTGCTCGTCCGTGAAGCCCTACTTGCCCTTAAATGTATCCATAAACCATTTGGCCGTGACCGTGGTCTCCTCAGGAATGACTTCCAGTAGCGACAACTCCCGATCCCACTCCGTCACTGTATCGAGGTAGCGGAGGCACTCCCCCCCGAAGGGGATCCCTGTGATCATGCTAAAATCCAGCGAGGTCATGGTCATCTCCCCGAACGAGAAGTGAAATGTGTTGGTGGTATCCCACCACTGCTCGGAGAGAGCATGAATTTGTCGTAGGTCATTGGAATTCTTCGTCAAGAGTTTGACGTAGTGTCCAAAGCCCACCGCATCAATGTAACCCCGCACGGTCCCGTTCAGCTCCTCATACCAAGCAAAGCCATGGGCCAGGCTACCATGCCCCTTCAGCACACTGGGCTGGAGCTGCAAGAATCACAAGATACAGTATTAGTAAATGAATAAAAGAGCGCTTGGAACAATGCTCGAAAAAATTCATAAGCATAGTAGTCGTATCCATGAGGGAATGTATAAAGCTTCGATTAAAATGCATTACATTCATAAGTCTTGAAAAAAATGGAAAGGAAAATAGTAAAGCAAGTTGAGGGACGGTAGAAATAAATGAATAAGCACCGGTGCAATTGAAACGCTCGAAAATTCTACAAGCATAGCATTTGAATTCATAAGAAGGCATGTGAAGTTATGTTGATTGTGCATTGCATTCATAAAGTTTACAAGGAATAAGAATCGCAAGAAAATGAACTAGAAAAGGCGTGTATACCTCTCGGCGGAAGGCCCTGGCAGATAGGTGATTGTCTGGATCCCGGAGCAATAATGTAGGGTCAGGATGATGAGTGGCCACATACTTGGCCTTCTTTCTGCTGCCTGAACCACTCGCCATATCAAAATAATCTGTGAAAAGAGAGTGAACTGAGAGTTAAACCTTCAAAAGAATTCAAGAAAACAACAAAAATAAAGAGAATTTTAAGATTCTGATCAAGAGGAACTGACCTGTAGATCCTATAGATCAGTGCGAGAAAAGGGAAAAAAATCTCCAGAGGATTTCAGATTAGAGAAGAAATGAGAATAGATTGAAAAATGAATTAAAATCTGCGTATAAATAGTCTGCTACTTAAAAGCGGCACTCGATTTTTGTGCACGTCATTTGATGAAGTACCGTACGGCACTCACTGAATGCCGCAGTGGCACTCCAAGAGTGTCGCACGGCAGTCATAGACTGCTGTTGTTTTGAGTGTGTGCCGCGTTTGAGGCGGTTAAGAGATATTTTGTTTTTTCCCCAAAATTCAAAATTGGGTCCCGAAAATTGAATTTAAACCCCCGAAATTTGCCCTCATTACACTTTTGGCCCCCAAAGATGATTTCCAGGACCATATTGGTTCCCAAATTTGGAAAATTAAAATAAATTTGAGTTTGTTCGATTCCAAGTTTTGAAAATTGAGAGAATTTGAGTCTGTTTGACTCCAAATTTTGAAAATTAAAATGAATTTAAGTCTGTTCGACTCCTGGTTTTGAAAATTGAGAGAATTTGAGTCTAACTGACTCCTGATTTGGAAAATTGAAAAGAATTTGAACTTGTTTGACTCCAGAATAATCTGAATATGTTTTACTCTTAAATTTCGAGAATATAATGGATTTATATTCTCAGTCCTTGCAACAGATTTGTGTTAGCCCCGCTTTTGATAATATAACGAATTTATATTCTCGGTCTTCGCAACATATTTGCATTAGCCCCGCTTTTGAGAATATAATAGATTTATGTTCTTGGTCCTCGTAACATATTTACATTGGCCCCGCTTTTGAGAATATAACGGATTTATATTCTCGGTCCTCGCAACAGATTTGCGTTGGCCTCACTTTTGAGAATATAACGGATTTATATTCTCGATCCTCGTAACATAGTTGCATTGGCCTCGCTTTTGAGAATATAACAGATTTATATTCTCAGTCCTCGCAACAGATTTGTGTTGGCCCTGCTTTTGAGAATATAATGAATTTATGTTCTCGGTCCTCGCAACAGATTTTGCGTTAGCCAGTCTCCGAGAATCTTCTCTGGTAACCGCACCACGCATCATGCAATAAACACATGTAATAGAGCAAACATATCCGACAAGACCGAAGGGCTGCAGATTTCTTTCAGACCAAACATATCCAACGGGCCCGAATGGGCTGCGGATTATCAGAGCAAACATGCATTAACACCGGGGCTTAAGTCGCGAAGCGCCACCCAGTCGATTACACTCATTTGTACGCTCATAATGCATCAACCTGAGGGTTACAGGAACTCAAAATTCTAGTAGCAACTCATCTTTAAGTTGAGTCAACCATGAACATTAGATAACATAGAACATAGATTGCATCTAGGCACGTCGGGATGGCTTGATCTCGAACCATGTCATTTGTAGAGCATGAAATTGCACTAACCACTGTCATTTGCATATACATGTGTATCACGATAGGATAGGTGCATTCATCCATTTGGCTAGTTGTGTTTGTATGTTTGACCCTTTCCTAAACTACGTCTTGGTCAGATTCCTGAGTGGATACGTAGGCAGCTCACCATTGAGCACGACCGACTAGAACTTGGCCGCTCGCCCATTTTCTTTTTGCAACGCATTTTGTTTTACCTGGATCCGATAGTTTGGTCAAAGGCTTGTCTTTACACAGACTTCGACATTCACTTGTGACACGCGTTGCTCCACAAGCTTTGTCGAAGAAGGGCTAACTGTAGACACCCCAATTTTGACCAAACGTCAAAAAAAGGGGAGTATCACCTCTAAGATCCAATGATGACAATGTCCGACTAACTTAGGGCTTCTAAAGGTAATTCAAACTTTTCAAAAGGCTCTTCAATTCAAACAAAAAATAAAGAGAATGAAGAAAAGAGAAAAAAAAAGAGAGAGATAATAGAGAAAATAGCACATGATATACTTCTGCGACAATCTCGGGTTGCTGGTGCGGCACTCTCTGACTGACGTTCGGCAGTCAGTAAGTGCGGCAACGGCAGTTAGTGACTGTCGTCAATTTCATTCAAGTGCCGCAAAATTTAAGAAACGACAGTTCCTGGAGTTGTCTGCGGCATTCAGTGAATGCCGTTACGACATTCATTGAGTGCCGTACCGGCTGTCACTGACTGTCGCTTCCATCTCCAGTAAGTGCCGCATTTTCAGGCAGATAGCTGTAATACATCGTGTTTTGTACCATCAAAAGGACATACGAAATCAGTGTTTTTGCCCATAAAATGACTAAAATACCCTTTTAAATTTGCCTATATAAAGAGGGTGAATATCCCATTGTATGAGGATGAGCTTTTTGAATCTCCCAACCTTATCTTGATTCTTCTTCTTCTAAATCTCTAGAAAATTTTCTAAATATACTTAAGAGTTCCTTTTGTAACTTCAAGAAGAAGTTTGTGTGTAAGTTAGAGTTGAAGAGCTTGATTAACTTGTGGAAATCCTCCAAATCACTAAGTTGAGGATATTTAGAGGTAGACTCTAGACTAAGTTATTCCTTAAATACATGTTAATTTGGATAATGTTTGAACTTTGAGTCTCCACTTTTTATTGTATTCATCTCTTGGGATCTATGAGACCTTCAATGTCTCATTCGAATCTCTTGATTTGAAACTTCTTGGTCTTCTTATAAGTTCATGGTTTATAAGAAGATTAGAATTGATAGTTAGCATGTTTGGTTGACAAGTACTCAAATCCATTTTCATGATTTGGTCTTGTTATCCAAGGACTTTATGAAGTTTCTTCATACTTCATTGAAGTCTATCAAGTGTAGGAGTCATTGGTCTCCCATGACCATCAAATAGTAGGAGAATTAGTTTAACTTAAGCCAAACTTAATGGCTTAGTAGTTAAAATTAATAAGTGAAAGATGAACTAGATAAAGATGCAGTGAGTTTATAAATTACTTTTCATCAAAGATTTTTAGTTAAACATCAAACCGTTGGAACTGAATGAAACCAATGGGAAAGTGTCCTTAACTCAAAGTTCTACCACTATAATTTTTGTTTTAACAAGATCCCTTGGTTAGAGTGGTTTGGTCATGAGTTTTGTGAAACAATGACAATCTGTCCAGAGTTTCAGAACAACAATACCCTTTTGAAATGAGTAAATCTGAGCCTTAATCAAGTGTTGATAATCCCAAATAATTTTTTTATGAAGTATAATGTGTTAACAAGATCCCCTAAAAAGATTAGAGACTTTTAGATTTTTTTTACCATTTTTAGAAAATCGTACAATATCTCTGGACAGAAAGTTGGAATTTCTGAGTGATGTGTAGTGTTCGTTTAATTCCTAGAGATCTAACCGTTGGAACTTTGATTTTCTTTTTGGGTTAGAAACTAGACTCATAAAGGTACCTTGTGAACAAAAATCATTAAGATCAAACCATTAGAAATATACTTTTCAAATTCTTAAAGTCCGGGTCTACTCTATGGAATTTCTAGAATTTTGTGACAGATTTGGTAAATTTTGTAAATAATGACTCAAATGGTGTTTTCATGAGTTAAAGGTTAAAACATGTCTCAATAATGATTAGTTAAGTTTGAAGTCAAAGTTTAAGTGACCCAAATTAGTGAATACTTCATAATTTACTCTTATTCATGTATACATTCATCCACGTGGCTCGACGTTTATGCTTAGGATTCGTTTGCTCTAGATTTGATTACATTTTATAGAATCTAAGCTAGAAGACTAGGATTGTCATCTAACTTTATATATTATGTATCATGTGTACTAACCCTTGTTTTGTAGCACCGATGAGGTATGATCTTTTGACTCTCCCTTAGCTTAATTATCCATTAATTTTATTGATTTTTTCGACCCCATGTGCGACACGTTAGAATTAAAATTTGCCTTATGTGTATATGTGCGTATTGGAAACTCTCTTATTAGGATTTCAACTTTTGTATGCATAAGTTCTCTAGTTCTCTATTTTGCATATCATATTACTTGCTAATAGAACTACTTGGTTTTGAATGATATTTTGTCATTAGCAATTTTACACCATTTCAACATGCTTGTGTGATGTATATTTATATCTAAGTATTAGTTGAGGGCATGCTTAGATTAATAATTTTATTGAAAGGATGATGAGTAGAGGCCTATCGCGAGATAGGATAAGAGAGGGTGTTTTAGTCCGAACGACTCCTTCCTCTCTCATTCCATAATCCCCGAACCTAGTTAATCTCTGGTTTCTCAAAAAAGATCAGCTTGCTTTAAAATGGTTTCTTAATTTTTCCTAAAAAATTAAGTGGTGCCTCTTTTGTGTTTTGAATTTGAAAAGGGTTTTAAATGCAAAAGTTGTGGGTAGGATAAAATTGCGATATCCACAGGGGGTTGACAGTAATGACCCAGAAGATGTACATAGTAATGTCGTCCAACAAACCTACGAATGTGGTTCAGATCAAGCACTGCATGAAATGACCGAAGATGAAGTCCTTCGCATGACATTCAAATCCGAGGGTGAAGGGGCCAAATTTTACAATAGTTATGCAAAGGTGGTGGGTTTTAGTGTACGAAAGGATGAATTAAAATACGGAAGGGACCAAATAGTCGTATCGAGACATTGGGTATGTTCTAGAAAAGGGGAAAGATGCCAAAAATATTTAGACCGTGAAGACAGGTCGAGGGAGCCCAAGGCCCTTACTATAGTTAAATGTGGTGCATACATCCATATCCGATTGGATAGAGCTAAGCAATATTATGTTGTGACAAATTTCGTTAAACACCATAGTCATCCGCTATGTCCTCCTCAATGTGTGTCTTTCCTTTGGTCACACCGGCAAGTCCAGAATTTAGATAAAGCTCAAATTAGTTCATTGCGCAGTGTCGGTATCAGACCTAGTAAGATTATGGACTACATAGTACATCAAGCCGGTTCATATGAGAAGGTTGGATTCATTCAAAAAGACTTGTACAATTATGTTGATGTTAAACGTACATCGGAGCTTGTAGATGGTGATGTCGAGGGAGCACTGGCATATTTGTGTTCTAAAGGTGAGATTGATGAACAATATTATTATAAGTTCGAGGTGGATGAGGAACATCGATTGTCCATGTTGTTTTGGACAGATGCAAGATCCCGTATCGACTTTGACAGATTTAGAGATGTCCTAGCATTTGATACAACTTACCGAACAAATACCTATACAAGAAACCATTTGTCATACTTGTAGGCGTCAATAATCATTTCCAAATTGAATTCGTGTGGGAATACTTTCAATGGGGAATACCCCTCAACTAACATTTGACCTTGTGTTCGAGAGAGAGTTTGAGCTATCGCATGACTGGAAAATGGGAGTGTCTATTTTGTTGGATACACAGCTGATGATCCATATGGATATCCTTTACTTCTGCTGTTGCCCAGTTCAATATATTTTGTGTGGTGTATCAGTTTTTTCCCTTCTTAGTGAAGTTTTTAGCTACGAATGATTTGAAAAGTTATGCTTGGTTTTTTAATAATTTCAATGATTTGAAACCATTTTAATAATTAAATTCACGATTAATATGTTAACTTTGAGATGGTTGGGTCTCATCTTCCTTTGAATTCTGTAATTTGTTTGAACTGTATATTATTTACAGGAAACTTTAGAATCTAAAGCTTTGTCTACTCTCGTCAACTTTCTTAGGGAAACTTGACCCTAAGGTTGAGAAAGTGAAGCCTGAACCTACTGCAAAACCAAAGGTGACACTTGTTGAGCCAAGCAGAGATGATGAGTTTGATGATTCCAACGATGACGATTTTGATGTGGAAGATGATAGTGGTGATGATTTTGATGAAGGAGAGGTAACTCATCCAATCTAGTATTGAAAAAGCTAGTGGCTGTACTCTGTCTTGTTGAAATTGATAATTGTTTTCTCTTTTTGGTTCGAAATGACATTAGGGAGTGAATCTCGCTGTTATACCACTTCCCTGTCTGAGAACACCATTACAAAATGGAATTCCTAACTTGTATGTTTTAGGTGTAAAAATAATTAGTTGAGCATTTACAAAGATGTTAATTTTAGCGTTTCTCGTGGATTACAGTTGCCAATGAGTTGAGTGTCTAGTGGTGGATAACAATTAATGCATAAGATTTTACCCTAAAACTTAGTCCCGAGGATAAATGCTGGATTATGATGCGCTTCAGTCTAAATGCGGTATGGGTCTCCGACACATGTCGTACATGGACACGCTTGCGGCACGCCATAAATGTGTCATGTTTTTTTATTTTTTATTTTAAAAAAAAATCAACACGGCAGCGTCATGGTGTTGACACTTCGCCGACACGTTACATTTTTTTTTCCCAGAAAAGTTTTAGATTATGAGGTGAATGTGTTAGTGTGATATTTTTGTTTACTTTTAGTTTTGTATTGCAGTTGGATACTTATTTTGAATTGATGTAGATATTGAAGTGCTTTACCTTATATATGTGATATGCTTCAGGTTGCTTTATGGATGCTATAACTGTAGTTGCTTTTGTAATGATGCTTAAATGGTAGAGTTGGTAGTGTTATGATATTTTCATGTTGTATTGTTGTTTGGAGTTAATTTATTTTACATCTTAGGTCTTAGTTTTAAAAAAAGTAATGTTATTTTCAGTTTACATGGTTAAAAAAATAATGATTCATATTTTTGCTATGTTGTCATTGTTCCCTGTCCCATTTTTTGGGAACCATATCGCCTTCTTGTGTCCGCGTTGTGGTACTTCCAACGCGGTATCGGTGCTTCGTATATGCTAGGGGTAGGGTTGCGTAAGAGTAAATCAAGCTGAACTGTTCAGATTGTGTTCAGTTTACTTGTCTATTGACATGCTAAAAGCTTTGTTACTTTGGCCTAGTCATTTTGGCTTGCCATTTTTTAGTACAAATTTAAACTTGTTGATAGAGTCTGTTTGGTAAGATTATGATATGATAAATTGATAATAACAATTTGAAGCTTAGTTCTTAACTGCTATGATGCGTTTCTCATACTTCCAGAATTTGATAGTAGTTTTCTTTATTAAAAGAGGTCAATGGTCTGAAATGATCGAGATGTGAACCGAGAGGACACTTTCCACTAATATTGGCTTTTTCAGCTAACTTTGCTGCTAAATGTTATTTGGAATTTGAATTTTTCTTTCAATGCTAAAGTCCAAACATATTTAACTTCTCTATCTATCTAGAGTAGATAGTAGATAGTGTGTTTGAACATGGTTGGTGGAGAACTAGCCGCTGGGATCAAGCCAAGTTTAGACACTTCTTGTAATCAGTGTAGCTCAGACAGTTCTTGGCTCTACTTAGCTTGTTTATACGTATAGGGTGGTTGTAGCACCACAAAGAATTGCAGGTACCTATTGACATTGGAACATGTGTATTCTTTTTACAACAATGTATTTGGTTTCTCTACGTTCTCAATTATCTTCAAGTTTCATCAGTTTTGCTTTGAATTAATAGCATTCATTTGCAGTCCATCAAACTTAAAATTTGATCCTTACAATAAAAAAAAGCTTTGAATTAATATCATCTCCTTCTTTGCTGAAATTCAGCCCCTTTTTGGTTGAATGACAAAGTTCTATGAGAATAAAATAAAAGGAAACATGAAACAATTCCTTATATTGTGTCACACCCCAACCCACCCCCGGCGGATTAGGACACGTGTAACAAGAGTAACCACACCCAAAACACGCACTAATTAGAAAGAAAATGTGAATAATCCACTTTAAAGAACTCCATTGCGACAAAACAACCCCCAAGGCAAAATTGTCATTAAGAAAGTATGTAAAATTTTTATACCAAAAGTTATATTTTTGAGTCGCGGTTCCAACGCAACAAACGGCGCGCGAATCCAAATTTTCTAGAAAAAGTTATGCACGTTTCTGTAATAGCGGAAGTGCTGTGAAAAAAAAACAAGCGGATCGATCCCTTCATAAAACGCGGATCGATCCATTTATATGAGTCTCTCGCAGAATGTTCCCTTAAAAGACCGGATCGATCCCTTCATAAACGCGGATCGATCCGCAACCTGCAGAACAGGTTCCTGCTACTAAATTTTGCTGTCAAACAAGTTTTAAACTTTCCAAAACACAACCAAATCACATGGAAACCTTATGAAACTTTGGGAAAACATATCCAACACATTTCCAACCACTTTTAAACTTAAGTCAAGCTTGGATCACACAACACATTCACAATTTGATCAAATCAATTAATATTCTCATTTCATTTGATCCAAAACGACCTTTGAACTTTAAAACTCAATTCACATCCAAAGTTTATAAAACTTGCTAGACATGAACCCAAGGTTATAACTAACATTAAACATACAAGTTTAACTTGTCAACAATACTTGCGACTCATCCGGACTTGCCGAGATGGTCTTAACTACTAACTTGTACCAATCTTGAACAAAACAAGAGAGATTATACATTGGTTCTCAAATTCACTTCCAACTATCAAAATACAAGTTTAGAATCCAAACTCTTTTTCCACAACTCGAGTATTAACATTAACATGAAAGACACCATAAGTTATATCATTTTACAAGTTCAAAGAAGTTCTTATGCTCAAGATTCCAAATCTCTCCCATCTCTCCCATCTCTCCCAATGCGCATCATTTCCTCTCCGGATAAGGCTCCGAACCTGCGGTGGTTGTTATGTACCACAACAGAAATAGGAAAACGGTTTTCTTAAGCATTACGCTTAGTGAGCATTAACATGATTGTATGTTTAACACGTGCAATGCTATAATTAACACACAACATAAACGTAGTCACCGAGTCACCGGTTATATGGTTCATTCAGACCCGAAGACCTCCCTTGGTCCCGTGGCCACTTCTATTCCTTGGACTTCTGTATTTATCGGATTCTTCCTCTACACCACCCTTATTACTCCCAACAATGAACCATTTCTCCGGTGCTCATTGACTACCACATAAATATATAAGCACATAAACACATATTCATGTATCAACATATACTTTTCATAGAATTGACATGGAATTCACAAATTAACAACAAAATAGCCTTTAGCATGAGTAGTTATTCCTAACATCATCAAAGCATTGAACCCATTAAACACAATCATTTGGTTTGTATAGAAAACTCACCTTATACACAGATTTTACTCAATTTACACCTAGAAGATGCTGAATTTCACCAAATTGAACCTCAATTTCGACTCCAACAAGAATCCTACAAGAAGTTGGTAGACGACGTCTCACCGTTAAGTATGAGCTACCAAAATCCAGCAATTTAAATGTAAAGTAAAGGTATAGAAACGTTCATCTCACCTCCACGAGTCCGAAAATGGCTTCGATTCGTGAATCCGACGAACGGCGACGACGGAATGGTGGAAAAACGACGTCGCCGTCTCGTCTCCATCTTTCTCTCCCGGCTCTCTCTTGTTTTGTTTTAATTTGCTGAAAATGGAGACTTCTCCATCACTTTACACACATACATGCATTGAGCATGAGGTGTCTTCACCTCAATTTTCTTCTTTTCATTTATACCCCTGAAATCTATAAGGTTCTCATTATGAAATCCCCCAAACATTCCATTAACTACCCAATTACTTAATGAATGTTTGTCTAAGTTTTGTATGGGTCCCAACGTGGGTCCCACATATTTTGTGAAATTGTTATCGCACCTACTAATTTTAAATCCGTTTCATTTATACCCTTATAACACCAAATACTACACATATATCACCATGTAATATGAAAGCATGTAAACAAATAACCATGTAAACACATAAAATGCATTTATTTATTTAAAATGCAAATTACCAATTTACCATTCGCTGGGTTCCATTTCAATACCTGTCCCACCTCACTGGGGACTTTTCCAAATGGTGTTCTTCTCTGAACACTTTTCATACGGGCGAGTCCAAGCATCCCCTTAATCCGTTTTATATACTAATTATATTAATTAATGCATATTAACAAGTGATTAACCCGTTTCCCGGTTACGGGTGTTACATATTGGTATAAAAGTGACTGACCTTCTTCTTAACCTGCCCCTCGAAAACGGCCACCGGCACTCCCCTCTTCCTTGGCTTTGACGTACCGGCAGTGTACGGAAAGTGTGTATATCTGCTAGGTTAATGCTTGTCTTGTACACGTGTGCGAGGGGGGGGGGGGGGGTTGAGGTTACTTCATGTTCATCCTCCATTTTTCGCGTGGCTTTTTTTTGGGGGGATCGTCGAAGTTGAATGGTGTTTTCTAAACCCTTGGGTGGGGGGTGCTTGCGTTTCTTAGTAGCTAGGGGATTGCTTGACAATTCATCTATAGGAGTAGGAGCTTTAGTCACCTTCTCTACTGGCCTCAATGAATCGAGGTCAATCTCATACCTCTTTCCTGTAACTTTGGCCAAATTATTAAAAAAACCGCACAGGGTAGAGTACTTGCTTTTTTTAGCAACTGGGGGGACTGGAGAATAGAATCGTTCATTAGGAAATGAACGTGACTGATTTCTTTCATATTCTTCACTTTTTGGTGATTTCCAAAATGATGGTGATTTCTCTCTTTCACGTTGTTGTTGGTGCCCACGGGCCCACCAAATTATTCACCACCCTGATAGTGTCACCCAATTCCTTTTTCACAGAATTGAAGTTTTCTAAAAGAGATCGAATGTTCCTTTTCATTTGGATAAGTTCAATGTCAACCTTGTCCATCTAAGTTTGCAGCCCATCCTTTTGAGGGGTATCCTTCAATGGTTCGGTTACGATCGGCGGGGTATCCTTTGGTGGTTGTTCATTGGGCGTCACCAACAAAATCTGTTATTCAATTCAGAATATTAAATGATGTATACTTAAGATAATGTATGTAAACATCTAAGTATTACTAACAAATCGTTCAACGAATGGTACATTATTATACCTTTTTATTGGTAAACAATCCCTTGTTTTGAAGAAATCTCACTCGGGCATTTACTTCTTGATTCCCCTACATCCCTATCAATGGATACGAAGTAGTTTTGGTAAAAGATGAAGGCAGCCCAACAGGAATAAAATTTTCAAGGTAGAACAACTACAAATATTAGAAAAATTCAAAACTTAGTTAGATTTAGGTTAATTTACTTTGAATGGATACATCAATAAATTATAACAGGACATCGAAAGAATGTTACCATCAAGAAGAGCACGCAACCAATCACTCCGACTTGTTTATTTTCCTTGTAATTGTGGATGCCCCTCACAAGAAAGTCCAACACTAACTTCGCCCAATTCTTCTTCGACAAACTCAATACATCCAGTAGTACGTGTAGAAAGTTTTGCTTAATGCCCGGCTTTATGCTCGGGCATAAAAAGCCTCCCAAGGCAAGCAAAGCGACCTTAACCTTGAACTCATCGCCATGTTCTTTAGTTGACTGTAAATCTTCCCTCAAGTCTTTTAGACTCAACAACCCACTTTTGAAGCCATACTTTACACTCATTTCAGTGATGGCATTTGATGAAGCCCTTCTATAATTACTTCAGACCCTTTGGCACTAACACCCATGATGTGCTCAACATCGAGAGGGGTCACCATAAGTTTTCTGCCATGTGCAATCAACGCACATTCTGCGGGATCAAAATTATTCACCAACCACTCACAAATATGGTGGTTTACTCTTGTACACCGAAGGTGTATGAGAGAACCAAATCCAATGGCCTTAATTGCCTCCAATTGTTGACGTGTAAACTTTGACACAGTGTTGACAATTACGGGCAATGAAATTCGTGTCTCTATCATAGATTTTTTTCTATTAAGTATTGCTTAATAGAAAAAAAATCTATGATAGAGACACGAATTTTGATCTATAGAAATTGTATGATAGAGACATGAATTTTGATCCATAAAAAAATCTATGATAGAGACACGAATCTTGTTTGGATACGTTTTTCGAAAACTCATTTTTGGGAATTTTCATAAAAAGATGATAAATCATACTTTTGATCCATAGAAATTGTATTAGACGGACTTCTGTGTGTTCTTTGTGCTCGGGTTTTCTTTGGAACAATTTGAGGAGTGTTAATCGAAGGTGAGTGATTCAACTATGTGTTTCAGAATGATTTCTTGACATGTATTCATGTTTTGTATGAAAAGCATATGTTAGTACATAGATATATACTATTTAGTTCATATTGGGTGACTATATTGATAAGTAGGCCCAATTGCATGGTAAAATGTTTGACTTACTTCGAAAGCACGGTAAAATGTGATTTGAGCATGTGCAGCTACTATTTGGGTCAAAGGAGCACGTGGTACCAAGCCATTTGTAATGACGCACCTCCCTGCCTAGCAACAATATTGTCCGCTTTGGATCTAAACACAAAGAACTTCCTAGGGGATAACCCATCCCTGGTACTGCTCTGGCATCAACACGCTTAACTGTGAAGTTCTTTCATGTTTAGCTCCCTCACGATTTTAAAAGACCTTGTTGCATAAGAGGGGTGATTAATCCTTATAAACTAGTCCAAGAACTTCATCCCAGGTGATGTGAGATAAGCCCCCACACCTGACCTCACCTCTTCGTCCATCTTGGCCTTCCTGCCTTGATCGTCACCCCATTGTTGTGGAGCCATTATAGGCATAAGGTCGCACATTTAAAGAAAAGAAACATGGATCTTACATGGTCACGTTAACTTATTGGCGACGAGTCGTGGACTAAGAGTGTGGACCATATATGTGAGACTCCAGAGACTAGTATGAAATGTAGTGATGCGAATGCGTGCATGTTTATCATTCATGTGCATCGTTATTTTATTCACTAAGCGTTAGCTTAAACAAATCGAAACATGTATGGTCATTCAAATAACCATTGCAGGTGTGAATGCCAGTGAGGAATTGGAGAAGTGATCACGGGGTATTGGGAGTGCAATTAGAAGGCAACTGAGCATGTTTATCCTGTAGTTTTGAAATAGATATGTTGTAATAAGGATTTCATGACTTTTAAACTATATTTAACTTGGTATCTTAGAACGAACCTGTGATGTTGTAATAGATAGTAATATTTTGTAATTATGTTTTGTGACGTTATAATTTAGTTAGGATCACTTTGGAATGAGTTTGGAGTGTGTAAGTAGTCTTTGAATGAACCCAGAAAACCTTTAACTTGGAAATTCTATAGAATGTTCTACTATTCTGCTGCTATTATCTTTTAATTGAATTGGGTGAGCCTCGATGGGTGCCACGGGCTTCGGTTCCGCTATTGTGGGACTGGGCTGTGACAAGAATGAACTAGTTCATGGATAAACTACTATGAATAATATAATTCATGGATAAGAACATGAATTAGACTACTATACAAGGACACAAATTAAAACACGGATACCCTACTATTCCTATTAATATGAATTATAACATTATTTCTACATGAATGCTCTAAATCGAGACTTGTAGATTCAAATTAAGGTTTCATTATTGTCGGGGATCGGATATCCATGGATTGGATACCAACCCCATAGGCTTCATCTACCACATCACTACGGGTAGAGTTCGCTTACGATAACTCAACTTTAATAAGGATACTACAAATAAGGAATTAAAATTTTCCTATGAACTTTAAAGATCAAAACTAATAATATTGAAGAACACAAAGAACGAACAAGAAATTAAACATAGAATTATGAAAATAAAGATCAAAATAATAAAATAAAGTAAAAGATAAAAAGAAAAGAATAAAAACTTACCCCAAGAACTTCCCTCAGAATACTCCTCTGGCAGAGCTCCGCTAGTACGGAGGACTCTAAGACTCGAATCCTAACTCTAAAACTTATAATTTCAAAGGACTTTCTAGGTGTGCTTTGGAATACTCCTGTCACGCCCCGGAGTAGCAAAATTAGAGAAAAAAAAAATTTCTTTTTGGGTCCATAGGGAATGACGAGTGAATGTCACTAATTTTCCACACCACATAGTACTAGTCCAACAAAATAAACAGAAATAGTAGACAATTGAAAATATAATAACGATTGTATCAATTACAAATATCAGAGTGGTCCTCAGGATCACAACAGGTCTGGAGACACATATGCCAAAGTACCCGTTCTAATAAAGTGCAACAGTAATAACAGAAATGTATCTATAACTTCTTCTTCTCTAGCTGGTGTAAGGGTAGTCGTCAGCGTAATAGTCTTCTCCGGCATAACCTGCATCAATGGGATCACCCTCTGCATATTCCCCTTCAGGGTAGTAGCCATCGTGATAAGCTCCATCACCTGCATTGTTAAGAACAGGGTAGTCTGGATGAAGAATGTCCAGGCAATAACGGCCGTCAGCTTACTAAGAGCTGAGTGAATAAAAACTCTCAAGGTATCAATTATTCAACGTAATACAATTTATGGAAGTCATAAGATATAGTTCTACTAAGTAATATCTTCTCTGTATTCAAACGTCATTACTCAACCCTTATCGTCTTTTTATCCTGAGACTGATAATCGACACGGCAACTGACGTACCTTGACTGAGAGAACAGACTCAATCGTTAACCTTATATAACATACCATCATTCTGTCCATTGCTCGTTAAGGATATATACCATCTGTGGATATCGTAGTTTTACCCACTTTTTAAAACGTTTTCAAATTCAAATTCAAATACGAGTCACCACTTAATTTTTGAAGGAAAATTAAGAAACAATTTTAAAAGCAAATTGATCTTTTTGGAAACCAGAGATTTCTAGGTCCGGGGATTATGGAATGAGAGGAGAAGAAGCCCGGCGGACTAAAACACCCCCTCTCATCCTATCTCGTGATAGGCCTCTACTAAATATCTTTTTAATCGAATTAATAATCTAGGCATGCCCTCAACTAATACATAGATATAAATATATACATTACAAAAGCATGTCAAAAGGGTGTAAGATTGCTAATGGTAAAATGGCATATAAAACCACATATTTCAAATAGCAAGCAAGATGACATGCAAATAGGGAACAAGAAAATTTACCCGGGATCCAGCCGCGAATATTAAACGTGCAATGCATACAAAAATAGAAAACCTAAGAAAAGGTCTCTAACATATATATACACATAAGGCAACCCTAATCTAAGGTGTTGCGGATGAAGTCGTAAAATCAAGAAATAAATAAACTAAAGAAAAGTCAGAAATCATACCTCGGTAGTGCTACAAAACAAATGTTAGTCCACATGCTTTGAACAAGATATACTGTAGAATTCTAAATAATGTACTTAAATCTCTAGCTTAAATCTACCAAGCATAGAAAGAGTTGATATAATTATAAATTCCTTCTAATTAGTTGGAGATACAACACTTCTATAGATATACAAGTCTCAACGAGGAGCCAATTTAATGTCCATATGTAAAAATCCTAGTTCAATCTATGAATTGTGATTGAATTATGTATAATAAGTATAAGAATAGGGATTTAACCTCTCGATCTTTTCAGGATTTTTCTCTAAGAACAAACCCAATTTTCAAAATTCAGATTCTCTCTCTAAAATTCAAGTCTCATCTTCAAGGTTCAAGTCTCTAACCCCTCAAAATGAGAGAAAATGGGGTTTTTTTTTTATAGACTTTCCTTTTCTTAGGGGCTAAGATAAGGGTAGATAGGTCAATTAGTTTAACAATTGACCCCCTTTTGACCCGTGACTTTTCACTGGGTCAACTGTTGACTTTTGATGACTTTTTGATACTGAATTTCTCTCCTTTTAAAAAATGGTTTTAAGATGCTCCGAGAACATTGCTGTGTTCCTATACGTGTTCAAAACTCATGGTCTACAAGGTGACGGGTAAATGAAAATTTTGGTCTTTTTGGCTGAAAATGGCAATTTTGGACCGAGATACTTCTTGGAAGAGTATCAGATTGCTTGTAAGAGTCTTGATTTTGATGAGACATATTCATCATTTATCCCCAGAGGTAAATCCCCTAAGTCTAATAGTTCGGTCAAAATTGGGGTGTCTACACCATCCACCGCATATCATGGACACCACGTCAGTCCATCCCCTGCTCGTTAAGGATATATACCCATCCATCGCATATTAAGGATATGACACTTTGAACAACATCACATTAAATCTATTACCACGACTCATCGATGTCTACCAGTGATTCCCATCCACCGCTCGTTAAGGATATAACCCGTCCATTGCTCGTTAAGGATATAACATGGATCATCTGGCTATCTTAGGACTACAGGGTCCTGCTCACTGCTCGTTAAGGATATAAACCATCCACCACATGTGAAAACACATCATGACCAGGCGTCCGCCCCGCGTACAATTTCCAGAACTTATCAAACCTACTTATGATCTGTAATAACATTGATACATGACTTCCCACTGTGGCCTGACTACTTTGATTGAAATGAACAGATATCGAACTCATACATGAACCGCATAGCTTCTAACATCATCACGTTTATTTATTATTAATCGTACTTATTTTTGTTGTCACATTGTCCCTGATCAACCCATAATCGCATAGTGAAAGTCCAAATCAAGAATTGAACGTCCGAATCTCGTATAAAATAAACAAAATGAATAATCCATGTTCAGTTAAGTTCGATCGAATGAAACCATTTCAATCGATTGGAATAAGTAAAGCTCAAGCGATCGAAGTCCTTTCGATAGATTGAACTTTCGATCGATTGAACCCAGTTCAATCACTCGAGAGTCATCTTCTCCAGAGGTTCTGAATAGTGAACGTTCAGATGGGTTAAAGCGTGTTTGGGTCCATTTATCTACATCCAAAACTTGTAAAACATCATATTAAAGGTTGGAGCGTGTTTGGGTCCATTTATCTACATCCAAGTGAGTTTAGAACTCACCGAACGTTGTAAGGGCGTGGTTGGCAAAGCTTTGGCTCCGAGCTCTCCAATAGCCTCTTCTCTCTCCTCCTCTGTTTCTCTATCTTGTCTTCTCTCTCTTTCTATCTATCCCTTCTTCTTCTTCCTTCTTCTCTGCTTCTCTCTCTCTCTCACAGTGTGTATATATATAATATGAATGTATATGTGTATATAACAAGATATATATATCTCTCACAGCTCTCTGGTTTAGCAACCCTAAAAACCAACAAGCATAACATGTATATATAGAGAAGAGGGGGTGTAGGTCCAGCGTACAAACTGAGCTAAAATATCCAGACACGTTCGATCGATTAACTTTACTTCGATCGCTTGAAAGCAGATCTGTCACGACCCATCCCGCTACGTGAAGGAATAGGACACGTGGCATGCCACCAAGGTTCATCCAATTCCATTAAAGTAAAATAGCAATGGAAAATATATGTAAAATACATTAAAATCAGAGTTATAAATAGTTTTGCTCAATTGGAAAAGTTCCAAAAAGAATTCAATTTTGAAATAGGGTCTAGTCGACTGATTGAGGGTCCGGTCGACTAGAGGCCAGAAGCAGAGAGTTAAAAAGTTCAACAACCCTATCTAGTCGACTGTGACGTGGACTTAGTAGACTGGGACCTCAAATTATCAGTCGATTGAAGTTTTATGGTCGATTGGGATACTATTCAAGTAGAAAGTCATGTTCTGGGACCCAATCCAGTCGACTGTTCTCTCAACCCAGTCGACTGGTCCCTCAACCCAGTCGACTGGTCCCCAAACATAACAAAGCAGTGTTTAGTTCAACACAGTGATCCAGTCAACTAATTTTCAAATTAGTTAATTGATTGGCATTAGCACACTAAGCATTATGCAGAATTTCAAGCTTAAGTCCCTCGATTCCAAACCAACGCAAACACAGAGATAAATCGACGATTTTAAACATAACTACAAGAGTTCACTGGTGATCAGAATACTCATGAACTATCCCACGATTCTATTACAACATATTATAAATTCCAATTCTTATTACAAGTTTGGAATGGAAAACAAAGTATAAACAAGAGTGTTCCCCCGGCATTCCTCGGCCTCACTCCTCACGCTTCTTTTTTCCTCGCCTCTTATCATCTGCAATGGAGTAAATCTCCACTACTTAGCTATATGCTGAGTGTACCATTCTACATGTATGCTTATATGACAATTCATGGCTTATAACATCCAAAACACATAGAAATAGTCTCTAGGGTGAGTGGTACGCATTCATATGGTAAATGAGATCGATGTCGTGGCAGGCACACCTCGCCCCCGCATCCCGTACACTTGTTGGGCCGTCCTCCATACCAGGTACAGTGTCCTGGTTGGGCCTTCCTCCATACCAGACACTACCACAATCAAAATCGTCAAATCCTCAAGGTTCGAGGAACATACAACCCCGGATGAAATTGAACCTAACCCCCCTTTGACCCAAGTAGACACATAGCATGCTCACATAAACAGTTATACATGTTTTTATCGCAGTTTCACACGCATAATTAACGGGCCTAATTAACAAATGAATTTAGCCCATATCCAAAATATCAAAGTCAATATTTAAAACATGAAATTTTCATTTATTTCATAGATCTAGAATTCATACCTCGTGCGATCTCTTCGAAACTTTGAAGGATCAACTAGAGGCCCGAATAAATGTCGGATCTTAGGTTATACGCAAATCCTATAAGTTTTACTAGATTTTTCCCAAATTCCTAGAAATTATATTTTTGGAAAAAGTTGCCATACATGGCTTAAGAGGTATCAAATCGAAACTCTTACCTCTGAGAGTTCAAATCTAAAATATGGAGAAAACCTGACGGACGAACGGTCGTTGATCGGCGTCGTGAAGTCATAGCCACCAAATCTCCTTTTCTCTCTCCTCTCTCAAGATATTTTTAGTGAGTTTTGACTAAAGAAAATCTCATCCTCATCTATTTATAGGCACGAGTTTCGTAAATTACGCTTACCTCCCCACGAATTTCCAAAACTTCTAATTAACTCCTGAAACGTCACACACGTCCATTTTATGACTTAACGAGTGAAAACTAAAAGTTATAAAAGTTTTCGACTAAGTTCCGTTTGGGTCAAAAATCGGGGTCCAAAATTAAATTCTGTGGAATATCTACTCAACCTACCTTTTATTTAACGTGTCACTCACGTTCTCACCACAGTCTTCAAATGATATAAAACTATACCAAATCTATCATAAATTTACTCTACACAGGTAAATTTACTATTAACAAGAATACCAGATATCTCAAATAACATTTAAATAATATAAATGTCATTTAATCATGTTAATGCAATATGAAGTTCCATGTTTCCGTGTCCTCACTGACACCTTACCGTTGACTCACAGTCAACCTCATTCACCATTATCAAATAACATTGATAATTCACAAAAATCTAAACATGCATGATAAAACCATGAAATTTTGGAACGGGAGTGACAACTCTCCCCTCCAAAAAGGAAGTTTGTCCCTAAATTTATACCTAATATGTCGAACAGATATGGATATTCATCTCTTATTTCTTCCCCTTTCTCCCACGTAGCTTCCTCTACTGAATGACTATACCATAGCACTTTCACCATTGGTATCGTTTTCGTTCGCAATACTTGCTCCTTGTGATCTAGGATCTCTACCGGTTGCTCCACGTAAGTCAAGTCTTCCTGAATTTGCAACGGTTCTGGTACTATGATGTTACTCACATCCATCATATACCGTTTCAACATCGACACATGGAAAACATTATGCACATGCTCTAACTCTGACGAAAGAGCTAATTGATAAGCCACTGGTCCTACTCTCTCTAGGATCTCAAACAGTCCTACAAATCTCGAATTGAGCTTTTCCCTCCTTCTGAATCATACAATGCCTTTTGAAGGCGATACTCTCAAGTATACAAAATATCCCACTTCGAACACCATAGTCGTCGTTAGAGTCTGCATAACTCTTATAACGACTCTAAGCTACCTTAAGTCACTCTCAGATTAGCTTTACCTTTTCAGTAATCACCTGTATTAACTCAGGTCCTAGTAACTTTCTTTCTCCAACCTTGGTCCAACAAACCGGTGATCGACACTTACAGCCATACAAAGCTTCATACGGTGCCATTCTAATACTCAATTGAAACCCGTTGTAGGAAAATTCGATTAATGGTAGATGTTTCTCCCAATCACTTCCAAAGTCTAATACACACAATCGCAACATATCCTCTAATGTCTGAATCATACGCTCTGATTATCTGTCGGTTTGAGGATGAAATGCGGTACTGAAACTCAACTTTATACCCATAGCTCGTTGTAAACTTCCCCAAAATCTCGATGTAAAACTACTATCACGATCCAATACTATCACTGCTGAAATCCCGTGTAGTCTCGCAATCTCTTTCATAAACAACTCTGCTAGTCTAGACGGCTTAGTCATCTTGATCAGTAGAAAATGAGCTGATTTTGTCAATTGGTCCACTATAACCCAAATCTTATCATTCTTGTTAATCGAACGTGGAAATCCCGAAACAAAATCCATCGTGATCTCGTCCCATTTCCACTCTGACATAGGTAATGGTTGTAGCAGTTCTGCAAGTACTTGTCTTTCTACTTTCACTTGCTGACATGCGGAACACTCAGAAACATACTTAGCCACTTCCCACTTTATACCTTTCCACCAAAAGTTATCTCGTAAGTTCTAGTACATCTTATTACTTCTTAGATGAACTGAATATCTAGTACTATGAGCTCCTCTAAAAGCCGTTCTTTCAGGTCCTTCACATTCGGTACGCATAACCGATTCCCAAGCATCAATACTCCTTGTTCTAAGGTAAACCCTGGTCATTTCCCCAAAGGTATCTCGTCTCTCATCTTGCATAAATAGAGAACGTAAAATTATTCTGCCTTGATTTCACCAATAATGTCTGGGTGAGCTATGATCGCCATCATTAAGCCACCATTGGTCTCTGGAATCACATCTAATTCCAAACGTTCTATGTCTCTGGTCAATTCCTTTTGACTAGTTAGCTCGTCAGCTAAGTTCCTTGGCAATTTCTGGCTTAATGCATCGGCTACTACGTTATCCTTTCCCGGATGATACTCAATAGAAAGGTTGTAATCCTTCATTAACTCTAACCATATCCTCTATCTCATGTTCAGGTCTCTTTGCGTTAATAGGTACTTTAAACTCTTGTGGTCTGTGAAAATCTCGCACTTCTCTCCGTACAAGTCGTGTCTCTAAATCTTCAAAGCATAGATTACTGCGGCCAATTCAAGATCGTGAGCCAGATAGTTAACCTCGTATATCTTCAACTGTCTAGAAGCATAGGCAATTACTTTACCCCCTTGCATAAGTAGGCATCCCAAACCTTGATGTGACGCATCACTATAAATCACAAATCCCTTAGTTCTAGATGGTATTGTCAGAATAGGCGCTTTTGTCAATCGTGACTTCAACTTTTGAAAACTGTCTTCACATGCTTGACTCCATTCAAACGTAATACCCTTCCTCATCAACGTAGTCATAGGCAATGAAATCTTTGAGAAATTTTCTATGAAACGATGGTAGTATCCCGCTAAACCTAAGAAACTTTGGATTTCTGATACGAATGTCGGTTTCTACCAATTCGATACTACTTCCACTTTGTGAGGATTAACTGAAACTCCATTCTTGTAGATCACATGGCCAAGAAAAGTAATGCTAGGTAGCCAGAATTCACACTTCTTAAATTTACCAAATAGTTACTTCTCTCACAATCTCTGAAGTATCAATCTTAAATGATTCTCATGCTCTAGCTCACTCGACGAGTAGACAAGAATGTCATCGATAAACACTATCATAAAATCATCCAAGTAGTCCTTAAAGACTTGGTTCATAAGATCCATGAACGCGGCTGGTACATTTGTAACGCCAAAAGGCTAACTAAGAATTCGTAGTGTCCGTAGCCCATTCTGAAAGCTGTTTTCTCTACGTCTTTAGTCTTCACTTTTAACTGATGGTAGCTCGATCTCAAGTCTATCTTTGAAAATACTTGTGCTCCACAAAGTTGATCAAATAGGTCGGTAATCCTCAGCAATGGATACTTGTTCTTGATCGTCAACTTGTTTAATTCTCGGTAATCAACACATATACGCATTGAACAATCTTTCTTCTTCACAAACAACACTAGAGCTCCCCACGGCGACATACTAGGTCGAATGAAACCTTTATCAAGTAATTATTGTAGTTGGGTTTTCAGCTATTTCAATTCCACAGGTGTCATTCTATTCAGTGCTTTTGATACAGGCCTTGCGTCTTGCATGACTTCAGTAGTAAACTCAATCTCCCTATCGATAAGGACATCTGGTAAGTCATTTGGGAATACATATGGATACTCTCGTACTACTGGAATATCCTCTACTTTCAATTCGGTTTCTAAAGTATCAATTACTGAATATAAAAATCCATGGCATCTCTTTCGCAGCAATTTACCCGCTAGGATTGCTGAAATCAAATGCGACGGCGGTGTAACTCCACTTCCCTGAAAACAAAAGTCCCCATATACCGGTGATCAAAAATTAACTTCTTTCCGTTCACAGTCTATAGTAGCTTAGTTAAGAGCTAACCAATCCATTCCTAGTATTACATCAAAATGGTTCACAATAATCGGTATAAGGTCTACAGTCATCGCCTTCTCACCTAGTTTGATCTCACAATTCTTATAAATCATAGACGTTACCACCGGTTTACTAAGCGGCACGACAATGGATAAATTATATCCTAGCAGCGCGGACTTAACATTCAAATGTCCAACAAAATTATGCGATATGAATGAATGCGTAGATCCTTGTCAACAAGTATGCGTGCTAAGTGCGAACATACAAGCACCATACTTGAGACCACTATATCAGTAGCAGCCACATCTCTAGGGTTCATCTGAAAAGATCTTCCTTCACACTGTTCTATCTCTGGTCTCCTCTCATTTGACTGCTGAGGCTTCAAACCACTGGAAGCCATGGAACTCGCTCCTTGTTGAGGACGCTTCCTCAGACAATCTTTTGCTCGATGTCCCAAAGTACCACAATCAAAACACTTAGAGTTGCGGATAGGATGCAAAAATTACACTATTTTTCCCTCTAGTCTTAAACTAGGAGTTAGTCAGAAAACATTGGCCAGTGTATAGTCGATTGCAAAGCAAACACAATGGTATACTACTGGGTGTTCTTTGAGAATCACTCAAACTAGAACCAGAGCCTCGTGAAAACGACCTCTTAAAAGATCCACCCTGGTGTCGGTCACTACCCTCATAACCCCGCTTGCCTTGTTGATTCTGCCTCGATCTTTTTCATTCACTTTCCACCACAAGTGATGTTTGTTGCACTACGCCGACGGTCGAGTGTTCATACGGTTCCACTCTGAGACGAATGTTCTACTTCAACCCTTCTTCGAACTTCCTTGCTCTATCCTCCTCCTTCGGCATTGAACCCTTATCGAATCTCAATAATGCGTTGTACTTGGAAGTATAATCAGTTATAGTCATATCCCCTTGCTTAAGATTATCAAACTCTCTCTTTTTTGCATTGTGAGTGGCTCGCAGAAAGAATCGGCGATTGAACTCTGCCTTGAATCCTTCCCAAGTTATCGGTGCCCCTTGGTCCAACACATTTATCCACCAATTCTGGGCTTCACCCTTCAGCACATCACTTGCATTTTCTATCTTTAGTGTACCGGACATTGGAATGGTCTTGAGTATCCTCTCCATATCCATAACCCAATGCTCTGCCAACGTCGTGTCAAAAGTCCCATGAAATTCTATCAGATTCTTTCAAGTAAATTATTCTGACACAGATCTCGTACCTCTACTCTCGGGTGCATGTACTATAACTATTGGTGCTACTTCGATTGGAGGTGTTGGAGGCAACCGTTCTACTATATTTCGTATTATATCTCCCATATTCCCAATCATTTCAATCATTTCATTCATACGTCGGGTATGAGGCAATAATTCTCGGCCGTCACTCATGATTACTGATGCATAAACACTATGCATGTATGATAATAACCAAAATCATGTATGCACAATGACATACATATGCATCAAACATCTCTATAATGAATGAATGCAACATAGAATATGTCCAATTCACTCAACACTCCACTCGTCGTCGAACGCTCCCAAAGCTTTGTTACCTATAGCTTTAATACCAATAAATGTCATGATCCATCCTGCTACGCGCAGGAATAGGACACATGGCATGCCACCAAGGCTCATCCAATTCCATTAAAGTAAAATAGCAACGGAAAACATATGTAAAATCTATTAAAATCAGAGTTATAAAAAGTTTTGCCCAATTGGAAAAGTTCCAAAAAGAATTCAGTTTTGAAACAGGGTCCAGTCGACTGATTGAGGGTCCGGTCGACTGGAGGCCTTAAGCAGAGAGTTAAAAAGTTCAACAGCCCTGTCCAGTCAATTGGGACCTCAAATTATTAGTCAACTGAAGTTATCCGATCGACTGGGATACTATTCAAGCAGAAAGTCATGTTCTGGGACCCAATCCAGTCGATTGTTTTCTCAACCCAGTTGACTGGTCCCCAAACATGACAAAGTAGTGTTCAATTCAACACAGTGATTCAGTCGACTGAATCGAAAACCAGTCAACTGATCGCCATCAACACACTAAGCATTATGCAGAATTTCAAGCTTAAGTCCTCCAATTCCAAACCAACGCAAACACAGAGATAAACCGACGATTTTAAACATAACTACAAGAGTTCACTGGTGATCACAATACTTACAAACTATCCCACAATTCTATTACAATATATTACAATTTCCAATTCTTATTACAAGTTTGGAATGGAAAACAAAAGTATAAACAACAGTGTTCCCCTGGCATTCCTCGGCCTCACTCCTCACGCTTCTTCTTTCCTCGCCTCTTATCAACTGCAATGGAGTAAATATCCACTACTCAGCTATATGCTGAGTGTACAGTTCTACATGTATGCTTATATGTGTAGACACCCCATTTTTTCGGCTATCAGATTTAGGAGACCCATAGCTTGGTGGTTCACAATGATCGTAAAAGACTCAAAAGAACTCCTGGAAGTCAGCTCTATCTCTCAGAATGCTCAGAGTGACCAAAATGCCCCTAAAAGCCCGAAAACTCCCAGATTTGGTCCCGAAGTTCTGAAAACATGCTTTTTTGTAAGAAAAATGATAAAATGAGTTTTTAAGTAAAACCGGATGAAATCGTCAGCTCCCAGAGACCCCCGGAAGTCCCGGAAGTTCCCCGAAAGTCCCCGTTGACCGGTTTGACCAGAGTTTGACCAAGTTTGACCAAGTTTGACCGAAATCGTCCGAATTCACCGGAATCATTAGAAAAGTATTCAAATGATGTTTAAAAGAGAATCGAGCGAAAACGTCGGCTCCTGGAAGCTCCCTGAGGTTCCCAGAACTTCCCGGGAATCCCAGGTTTGACCAGTTTGACCAAGATTTGACTTTGGAATCGGGGCACCGAAACAATTTTCAAATATTTTTCATGAATACTAGAGGTCAATAGCTTTCCAATGGTATATCGCACATAATTCCTGGATTTAAAACGAATTTATTTTGAATTTCCGAAGGCGAAAAAGGCGATCAAATCAGCTTTTATCGTGAATACCGCAAAACTTTTCAAAGTGACTGTAGACACCCCATTTTGTCGGCTATCAGATTTAGGAGACCCATAGCTTGGTGGTTCACAATGATCGTAAAAGACTCAAAAGGACTCCTGGAAGTCAGCTCTATCTCTCAGAATGCTCAAAATGACCAAAATGCCCCTAAAAGCCCGAAAACTCCCAAATTTGGTCCCAAAGTTCTGAAAACATGCTATGTCGTAAGAAAAGCGATAAAATGAGTTTCTAAGAGAAATCGGGTGAAATCGTCAGCTCCCAGAGACCCCCGGAAGTCCCGGAAGTTCCCGGAAAGTCCCCGTTGACCGGTTTGACTAGGTTTGACCAAGGTTTGACCAAGTTTGACCGAAATCGTCCGAATTCACCAGAATCATTTTAAATCATGAGATAAGTGTTAAAACAAGTTCCAAAAGAAAATCGAGCGAGAACGTCAGCTCCTGGGAACTCCCGGAGGTTTCCAGAACTTCCCGGGAATCCCAGGTTTGACCAGTTTGACTAGAATTTGACTTTGGAACCGGGGCACCTAAACAATTTTCAAACATTTTTCATGGATACTAGAGGTCAATAGCTTTCCAACGGTATATCGCACGTAATTTCTGAATTTAAAATGAATTTATTATGAATTTTCAAAGGCGAAAAAGGCGATCAAATCAGCTTTTATCGCGAATACCGCAAAACTTTTCAAGGTGACCTATCCCCAAACTATTTTTTATGTAAAGTAGACTCCATTACCTTTCCAACGGTATATCATAACCTCAATTTGGAGTTCGTACGCATTTTCTGTGAATTTCAGACGAAATAGGGCCTTTTCGCGAATACCGGAACTTCAGGGGGGCTAAACAGCATTATCTGGACGAAGGGAGGAGCAGTGCCGCCGCGGCACTGACCCACTGCCGCCGCGGCACTGGCCCAGTGCCGCCGCGGCACTCCCCTCCAGAACAGTGAGTTTTTGTAATTTCTTTTGGGGTCCCATTTTGATTAATTAAAAACCAAAACGACGTAGTTTTGATTCCCAGCTTATTTTGGACCAATGGGAGACCATTTTAAACTTTTTAAAACTCCATTTACCACCCCTCCTTTGCCTATAAAAGAAGCCATTTACTTCCATTTAAGGGAGAGATGGAAGCTTAGAGAGAGCTTAGGAAGAAACTCTAGGGAAATATAGAGAGAGAAAGAGAAGAAGTAGTCTTCTTCTTCCATTTTTTCTAATCAAAGTGAGTTCTAATCTTGTTTTCCTCTACCATTCTTCTATATACTTCATCATCAACATACCCAATCACCATTTCTCTAAGCATTTTTGAGTTAGGAAGCTACTTCCATGTCCAAATGTCTATATCTATGAGTGAAACACCAAGCTACAAGTTCAATACATTATGAATATCATCTATTGATCATTATCTACTTGCTTGTTTATACAATGTTCATCTCTTCTTACCTCATTTCTTTTTTACTTTTCTTTATTTACTTACTAGTTCATCATCATCTAAATGATGACATGAAGTTTGAGGTGAGTGAATCCTTATGGATAGTAGCTCTTGACCTCAAAAACATGTTTGATAGATGATGATCATAACTTCAATACCTTCAAGGTATTCTTGAAGTTATGTTCAAAATAAAAATGAATCTCTCCAATAATATTGGGAGTTATTCAATGATTCAAGGTTGGATGAAGTTCTAAGTGGTCACATGGTCATCTCAAGAGTTTAAGTTCATGCTTTGAACATCTATCTCAAAACCCCCAATCAAGAACTCAAACTCTATTTCAAAACCCAAATCCATTTTCTTCAAGAATGATCCAAAACAGTGAGCTGTTCAGATTCAAAGATTTGTTTTGAATTAAATACTTGAGTTATGATGATGAAACCACTTGGAAAATCTTCCTAAGACATCATAGTTTGTCTCTGATTTTTCCCATCAATTATAGAGATATGAAAGTATTTGTTTTGGATGTGAGAAGTTAATATTCATAATCTGCCTCTGTTCTCACAGAATGTTCACCCAACTTCTTGCACTTATTATGGATATTTTCGTCACTGTACATATATCTTTTCTATTTTTTTTTATAAAACTTGGGTGTCTTAGGAAACTTTTGGTATATAATGGGTCATCATAAACCTTTTCTTTGATTTATGAAATATCATACAAAATCAGTCAACAGTGCAGCTTTTTGTTTCTGAGTCATGTGTACATTCTGATTTATTTCTTTTAATCTGTGATAGCTATTTATGTTTGGCTTTTTGGGTTATTTTCTAGACACAATAAGGATGATCTCTGATTTTTCTTACATTTTCCTAGATACGTTTGACCTCCCATTATAATGTTACAAAGTAATGCATACAGTCTGTCCACTATTCACAGCATTTCACTTTTTGGCTTTCATACTTTGATGCAACACTCTCTTGTATCTAGATGAACCCATATCACATGCACATGTTCTTTACCACTTTTAGTATGCTATATCATATCATGTATCATCTATCCTCTCATGTATCATACTCCCATAGATTCTTGAGTTTGATTTCCAAATAAAACCATGGTTTGCAAATACTTGGGAAGTTCTTGAAATAAGTTAGGAATTGATATTCCAAGTGGTTAGAATATTTATCCAAGATCTGGAAGTATACTCTCAAAACCCTCATTTCAAAACCCCCCTCTTAAACCCCTCATTTTGATTTCAAGAAATAAACCTTGTTTTTCTCAAAACCCTCAAAACAGTGAGTCATTTAACTTCAAGGAATTATTTTGAGTTCAATACTCAATGTATGAATGCAAGACCACTTGGAAAGTCTTTCTAACTCACCATAGAACACCCATGATTTTTGGCTTGACTTGGAAGTACTTGAAAATGGTCCATTTGGACCCAATCATTCCTTCCAGACATTCTGTCTTTTCTATCACAGCAGCTAGGTCCACTTCCAACTTGTTTTACAGAACACTTTTCCAAAAGGGGTGGTCCTAACTTATTTTTCCCTTAAACTTCAATGTCTTAGGGAACTTTCTGTATAAAATGGGCCTCTAGATCATTAGTTTTCATTTTCTAAGATTTTTCAACATTTCAGTCGACGGTACGGACTCTGTTCCTGATCATTGTTTATATGATTTCTCTCAATCTGTGATAGCTATTCAAGATTTTCCTTTTGGGTTGTGTTCTAAACACAATAAGGAAGATCTCCATAAAAAATCATGCATTGAAAACATTCCTAACCCCTCTTTTCAATTTCCAAAAGATGATGCTACTGTTCTGTCCACTATTCACAACAAGCACATTTTAACTTTCATTCTTTGATTTGATGCTTATATGCATTCCAAATTAGTTCATATATTAGGAAGTAGTTCATACTACATTTGTACATATCCCACATTGATTTCATCCATCCATTCATACACATTTTAGACTTCTATGTCATTCTAGGAATCCATGAACACAAAACACACTACAACCTTGGCACACTCTAGATACATACATTGCATCCATGCAAAGATTTGGGGTTTTTGTAGCTCCTAATCTAAGAAGATTATAAGGAATGATCATGATCACACGTTCATGCCCCCCTCGATCTAATCGTCCTTTCTCATCCGTCCCGGGGATTGAGAAATCTTCTTTTCTCAAAGATTAACATGCATCATACTAGTTTGCTAAGTATATTTTACTTTCTTTGATTTATTTGTTTAAAGAACAATTCATGTCCCTTTAGATTAGGAAAACTTTATTATCTGATGAATGATTAGACGATTTTTCCTAGGTTTATTTGTGTGATCTTTCACTTTGCATTGTGTGATATTTGGCTTAGATCTTATGAATGATATCTTATCTTTAGATCTTCCATTTCAAATCTCCTTATGTGATGTAATATACTATCATAGTATTATCTGTCGAACCATACATAGTATAAGATGATTATTTGGATGCTAATTGAGGCCCGTCGAAAGACGGGGCGAGTTGAGGGTGTTTTAGTCGCGACAAAGGCTCCTTCCTCTCTCGTACCAAAACCCCGAACCAAGTTCTTTGGTGATGAAGGGCCGGTGCCCTTATCCGCTTGGGTGAGTCAAAATTAGGTTTCTTGGTTCCTTAAAGACCAAGTGGTGACTCTGTATCTGTTTTCAACAGACCTTTCATTTTCTTCCTTTGATCAATTTCAAATCAAATTTCAAACAAAACAAAAAGTGGTGGAATCCCGGTGTCCACAGTGACCTATCCCCGAACTATTTTTTATATAAAGTAGACTCCATTACCTTTCCAACGGTATATCACAACCTCAATTTGGAGTTCGTATGCATTTTCTATGAATTTCGGACAAAATAGGGCCTTTTCGCGAATACCGGAACCTCTGGGGGCCTAAACATAAATTTCTGGGCGTCTGAGGAGCAGTGCCGCCACGGCACTGGCCCACTGCCGCCGCGACACTGGCCCAGTGTCTCCGCGGCACTCAACCCTCGCAGAGTCCATTTTTGTAATTTTTTTGGGGGTCTAATTTGATTAATTGAAAACCAAAACGACATAGTTTTATGTTCACAGATGTTTGGGACCAATGGGAACACTTCTAAAATCCCAAAACCACCCCAAATTGGCCTATATAAACCCCCCATTGCTCTTCATTTTGGGGGGGCCAAGTGCAAAAGCTTGAAAAGTTGTGGAGAAGAAGAGAGATAGAGATAGGTTTAGAAAAGAGAAAATGAGCTTCCTCCTACTATTTTGCTATAGAAAGTGAGTTCTAATCTTGTGTTCTTCCATTACCTCTCTTATACTTCACATCCCAAACACCCCCAATCACCATTCTTGAGCATTCTTGAGTTAGGAAGCTACTTCCATGTCTAAATGTCAAAATCTATGAGTGAAATACCAAGCTACGAGTCCAAAATCACATTGATTATCATCCATTGATTGTTATTTACTTGCTTGTTCATATTATGTTCATCTCTTCTTACCTCATTTCTTTTTATTTTTCTTTATTTACTTACTTGTTCTTCATCATCTAAATGATGACATGAAGTTTGAGGTGAGTGAATCCTTATGGATAGTAGCTCTTGACCTCAAAAACATGTTTGATAGATGATGATCATAACTTCAATACCTTCAAGGTATTCTTGAAGTGTATTGAAGTTATGTTCTAATAAAAATAAATCTTTCCAACAATCTTGGAGGTTCTTGATGATGAGTTTGATGTTGAAATTTCAAGTGGCTATAATCTTCATTGAGTATTGAAAATATGATTTCAAAACATCTACTTCAAAACCCCTCTTAAAACCCCTCATTTTAATCTCAAGAAAGAAAACTCTAGTTTTTCCCAAAACTTTCAAAACAGTGAGTCAAAACAGTGAATAATCTGAGTTCAAAGATTTTCCTAGAACTCAATACTCAACATATGGATGCAAGGCCACTTGGAAAGTCTTCCTAACCCATTGGATAACACCCATGATTTTTGGTTTGACTTGGAAGTACTTGAAAATGGTCCATTTGGATCCAAACATTCCTTCCAGACATTCTGTTTTTGCTGTCACAGCAGCTAGGTCCACTTCCAACCTCTTTTTCAGAAACCTTTTCAAAAAGAGGTGGTCCTAACTTATTTTTACCTCAAACTTTAATGTCTTAGGAAACTTTCTGTATAAAATGGGCCTCTAGATCATTCGTTTTCATTTTCTAAGATTTTCTAACATTTCAGTCGACATTACGGACTCTGTTTCTGAGTGACCTTTGTTGTTTATGTGATTTCTCTCAATATGTAGTAGTTATTAAAGATTGGATTTTTGGGTTGTGTTCTAGACACAATAAGGAACATCCCCATAAAAAATCATGCATTGAAAACATTCTTAACCCCTCTTTTCAATTTTCCAAAGATCTAGTTACTGTTCTGTCCACTATTCACAGCAAGCACATTTTAACTTTCATTCTTTGATTTGATGCTTGTATACCTTCCAAATTAATTCATATCTTAGGAAGTAGTTCATACTACATTTGTACATATCCCATGTTGATTTCATCCATCCATTCATACACATTTTAGACTTCTAAGTCATTCTAGGAATCCATGAACACAAAGCACACTACAACCTTGGCACATTTTAGATACATACATTGCATCCATGCAAAGATTTGGGGCCTTCATGGCTCCTAATCTAAGAAGATTATAAGGAATGAACTTTATCACACGTTCATGCTTCCCCCGATCTAATCATCCTTTCTCATCCATCCCGGGGATTGAGAGGTCTTCTTTTCTCAAAAATTAACGTGCATCATACTAGCTTGCTAAGCATATTTTGATTTCTTTGTTTATTTGTTTCAATAACAATTCATGTCCCCCTTTAAATTAGGAAGTCTTGATTATTTGATACATGATTAGACGATTTTTCCTAGATTTATTTGTGTGATCTTTCACTTTGCATTGTGTGATATTTGGCTTAGATCTTATCAATGATATCTTATCTTTAGATCTTCCATTTTCAAATTTTCTTATGTGATGTAATATACTATCATAGTATTATTTGTCGAACCAAACGTAGTATAAGATGATTATTTGGATGCTAATTGAGGCCCGTCGAAAGACGGGGCGAGTTGAGGGTGTTTTAGTCGCGACAAAGGCTCCTTCCTCTCTCGTACCAAAACCCCGAGCCAAGTTCTTTGGTTATGAAGGGCCGGTGCCCTTTATCCGTTTGGGTGAGTCAAATTTGGGTTTCTTGGTTCCTTAAAGACCAAGTGGCGACTCTGTATCTGTTTTCGAAAGACCTTCTTTTCTTCGAAATCAACCTTTTGTTTTCTTTCAAATCAATTTCAAAACAAAGGAAAATCAATTCCGAAACCCCGGAAACAAACAGGAAAAACCGGGAGTGGACGACGGATTCCGCGTGTCCACAATCTGGCGACTCTGCTGGGGATTTTTATTTTAAAACAAAATAATACAGAGGTTTGACTCATGAGAAACATCCTTAAAATCATCTTTTTACTGTGTTTGGTTCACCTCATTGCACTTCTGCATTTCCCCTTCGACTGTGTCTGAAACGCGGCGCTGACATTGTTCAGGTCTTGCTGTGCCAGGGCACAAGTCACCGTTGATATTGTACCTTCCAAGGTATATCAAAAAGAGTAAAAACCTCCGTACTGTCTCTCCGACGGTATATTGGAACTCTCGTCAACGGACCCTCTTTGACTAAACCCAGCCTTTGCATATAGATTCCGGTAGAGCCTTTCATAGGACTGTTCATTTATCTTTTCAGATAGGACAATGTGATATAACTGCTGTATGCCCTGATGGGATTACCTGAGCGGTGTAGATGCTTATGTGGCATAGAACAGAACTTCTTTCTTATGATCCCCAAGGCAATCACTCACATGTGATCACATTGAGTTGACCTGCCTAGGCACCATGACAAGGATGTCTGCTCCATGCTCACAAAGATATACACTGCAAACCTTGTTTGTCGGTCCTAAGACATAGGAGTATGAAAACCTGCTAGACAGTATGATCACTATCACCATTTTAACCAGTTTCTCCCAGAAACTCTGTCCAGATATCCCAGATATAACCCATCTCTCTCAGAAACTCTGTCCAGATATCCCAGATATGACCAGTTTCTCCCAGAAACTCTATCCAGATATCCCAGATATAACCGTATTAACCAACTTCTCCCAGAAACTCTGTCCAGATGTCCCAGATATAACCTATACTAACCAATTTCTCCCAGAAACTCTGTCCAAATCAACCATAAATGCCCAGTCTCTCCTAGAAGCCTGCATAAAACCTGGAAACCCCTGTTATCCCTTGGTGATCATACTGGAAAGTAAAGTTGGCACACTCTATATGGTTAGGACCTTATTTGCTTAACTGCTATCTGTTAAAAATAAGAGCATCATATAGATTAGGGCCTACATCTGTATGCTTGCCTCATTTGCATACACCATTCCTATCGGTCTGCATGCACTGTTTCAGTCAGGTTGTACACGAGTCAGTCCACGTTTGTTAACATCACTATAGTTGTCATCTCAATCATCACTGTTAAAAGTCTTACACAGTCTTTTCACACCTATATGTCAGTACAAGTTTTGAGCACCCAGGATCTGCATTTGTGAGTCAGAGGATTAGGGAGTCACCTTGTCAGAATCACTCAGCCGAAAGTCAACTTTATGGATCCAGAAGGTTTGGAAGCAACAATGACAGAAATGATCAACCAACAGTCTGACCGGTTGGCCCAAGTTTTATCCTTCATGGAGGAATTGAAGCAGCAACGGCCGCAACCTCCACCTAGGTTTGAACCACCCCTACATGAGAACGGCGGAGAAGAAGTATGGTTTCAAGGGGTCCCGCCGCCTGCGTATGAGAAGAAATTTCAAGAAAAAATGGACAGGGTTGACAAGCTAGAAAGCGTACTGAGGAAAAGCAAAGGGATCGATGACTACATGCTAGATCTGGAAGGCCTTTTTGAGCCTGTTAAGCTGAAACTGCCGGAAAACTTCAAGATGCCTGAAATTGATCGTTTTGATGGAACTGGGAATCCGAAGAGCCATGTAAAGTTCTGCATGAGTATTTTTCAATCAATGGGCTGCAGCCATGAGCACATCGCAATGTTGTTCCCTCAAACCCTCGCCAAGGCTGCTCTATCTTGGTTTCTGACCTTGGAGGTTTCTAAGACGCGGACTTGGGAAGATATAGTCCAGGTCTTCGTTGATCATTACTCCTACAACCAAGAGCTCGATGTCACCATCCGAGATTTGGAGACTACCCGGTAGAACTTCAATGAGTCCTTCGCTGTGTTCTTGAGTAGATGGAGAAACAAAGTGGCCCAAATGACCCACCGACCGATCGAAAAGGAACAAGTCCGGATGTTGATCAAGAATCTACTACCGTTGTACCATGAGAAACTCTTCTACCAGTCCATCTCAACATTTGAAGAACTATTTGAGATTGGGACTAGAATTGAAGATGCAATCAGGGAAGGGAAAATCAAGAATGAAGAATCATAAAGCCAGTCCAAGAGGCCCGACTACTCCCCGAAACCCTCCGGATGTCAACGCCCTTAGTAACCAACCCATAGCCTATTCTCCCCGATCATACCAGCACACAAACCAAACCAGCTCACCTAACCGCCCTTACCAAAATAGGGTACCACATGAATTTTCCAAGCTAGATATCTCTCCCTCCGTAGCCTTAGGCCGCCTGCTAAGAAAGGGACACCTCTAACTCCTTCAGCCTCGTGCCGATCCCCCACCACCTAACTGTGACCTGTCCAAACGATGTGCCTACCACCAAGGCCCAGGCCATGACACCGACCGATGCATACGTCTCCGCCATGATATCCAAGACCTCATTGGTCGAGGAATCATCGAGCCACCACCCATTCAACCCCACGTCACCTAAGCCCATGGCCTGTCCTTTCAAAGGATCCCTTTTATTGACACCCATGAATGTTGAATAGGTGCAGTGGAGCGATAGTGTTTGGAACTTCTGCTAAAAAAAAAAAGAAATAATAATAATAAATGGGTCACAAAGACACTCCATTTGAGACCAAGTTGAGTCTGTTCTATATTTTGAGTCTATTTCAAGTTTGATCTTGTGGTCGAGTCTGTTTGTCGTCGAGTTGTTGTGAGTTTGTATCGAGTGATGTAATCATTCTCTTGTGATGAAATGAAGTCTCATTTTGCCTAATTTGATGCGTGTAATCATAAGTGCATGAATCGCTGAACTGAAAATGTCACTTTTCAAATTACCATGGATATTACTCTGCTAATAAATTTTTGCATCAAACAAAAAAGAACCCTGAAAAGGTCAAAGTCGATTTCACACTGGCATCGATGAAGAGCCGAGAATTGAATAGTCTTACTTTAAGAATTCAAAGATGCTTTTGCTCAAATCTCGAAAAGACATACTTGGAACTAATTTGGGGCTTACCCAACACCCTTTTCTACCATTTTTGTCCAATGCAGACTTAGTCATTGTTGGTAGCCAAACATTTCAATGAGTTTCTTCCCCCTTAAAAAAAAAAAAAAAAGGAAAGCTCGCTAGGTTGAAAACCTGAAAAGGGCACCTAGGCAAAAGTGAGAGCTAAAAAGGTATTGATTTCCAAGATCCGACCCTATCCAGTCAAAATGATTTTACAAATGAGAGAATAGTACACTTCAAGGTACATCATAAAAATGTGCCTAGATCACATTTCATAGGCTCGGAACGACCACACATAAATCCCGAGAGCTGACGTGCACATTCCAGAATTTTGAAATTGTGATCAAAAGATCTCACAAAAATCAACCACATGAAAAGTAAAATTGACTGGCTAGGCGAAAGTGAAAAGGATCAATCCTAAAAAAAAAAAAAAAGAAAAGAAAAGAACGGGAGACTGAAACTGAGTTTTTTTATTCAAGGCTACCACAAGTGACCTAAGTTTGAACTCCTTTGACGATTGGTTTGAAAAACCCTCAACCGATTTCATTCAAGACCTTGACTTGAACTATGCTCGACCTGATTCCCACTCGGGGATACGTATTCGATCGCCCCACTCACAAAAAATAACTGATTTCTTTCAAGCCTTGACTTGAACTACGCTCGACCTGATTCCCACTCGGGGATACGTAGGCAACCACATCGGTTCGGTCGCCCCACTCACAAAAAATATAACTGATTTCTTTCAAGCCTTGACTTGAACTACGCTCGACCTGATTCCCACTCGGGGATACGTAGGCAACCACTTCGGTTATGTCGCCCCACTCACAAAAAATATAACTGATTTCTTTCAAGCCTTGACTTGAACTACGCTCGACCTGATTCCCACTCGGGGATACGTAGGCAACCACATCGGTTCGGTCGCCCCACTCACAAAAAATATAACTGATTTCTTTCAAGCCTTGACTTGAACTACGCTCGACCTGATTCCCGCTCGGGGATACATAGGCAACCACAACGGTTCGGTCACCCCACCTACCTAAAAATCAACCCGCTTCTTTTTTACCATGGCTTGAACTACGCTCGACCTGATTCCCGCTCGGGGATACGTAGGCAACCACAACGGTTCGGTCACCCCACCTACCCAAAAATCAACCCGCTTCTTTCCAACCATGGCCCGAACTATGTTGGACCTGATCCCTACTCGGGGGTACGTAGGCAGACTTTTAAAAAGAAAATAAGGATGGCTCGCTAGGTCAAAAATCTGAAAGGACGTCTAGGCAAAATTAGAGCTAAATCCAAGGCGAGCAATAACAAAAGAGAGAAAAGAGCTCGCTAGGTCACCTCACTGGTGCCTAGGCAAAAGTTATGAGCATTTGAGAGATCAAAGTCACGGTCCTTGCCTCAAGCCAGAAATCACCTTCCATACTAGGGGCAAACTTTGGCTACTCGCCTCGTTTGCCTAAATTTTACTGTCTACCCTTCATACAAGGGGCAAACTTCGGTCACCTACCTCGTTTGCCCAAAACCTCCAATGAACCTTCCTCCAAACTAGGGGCAAATTTCAGTCATTTGCCTCATTTGCCTACCAATCCTACTTCATGCCCTTCAAACTAGGGGCAAACTTCGTTTGCCACCCGATCCCTATACACCAATGGTAAGCCTTCAAGTCACAAACATTGTCTTGAACAGATGGAAATGGAGCATCTTTTATTCCACAAGCTAAGGCACTAATTCAAAGCACATCTTGGGAGAAGCAAAGAAATTGATTAGATCAATAGGGAGGAATTTTCAAAATAAGATTCACCATCAAAGTGATGCCACGTTAAGGTGAGAAGTAAACACAAAAGAGAAATGGTACATCATTTATGACAAGAGCACATTAAGTTTTGGCAAGTCGAGCTTGTTTCGTTTCAGTGTCGAATGTGTCACCCTCGCGTGTCGGTGTCTGTCAGTTTTGAGTCTGTCATAGTCTTTTTCAGGAAAAGAGTCGGTCGTATTCTCAAATGTGTAAGTCAATAGTGACGAATAATGAATTTTTCAAATCAAGTTATAAAGAGCATTCTAATGAAAAGCAAGCAGGAGTACCAAACACTATTACTGCACCAGTCAAGGCGTCAGCATGAGAAGCGTCGAAACTTAGGGAAAATTTCATCCCTTTCCAAACCGCCAAAAGTTAACCATCATCTTCTAGCAACATAAGTCCATGAGTGGCTGTTGATCTTTCATCTTTCTTCATGCAACATAAGTCCATGAGTGGCTGTTGATGATCTTCCTTTCTCCTAACAACATAAGTCCATGAGTGGCTGTTGATCTTTCATCTTTCTTCATGCAACATAAGTCCATGAGTGGCTGTTGATGATCTTTCTTCCTTCTAGCAACATAAGTCCATGAGTGGCTGTTGATCTTTCATCTTTCTTCATGCAACATAAGTCCATGAGTGGCTGTTGATGATCTTCCTTTCTCCTAGCAACATAAGTCCTTGAGTGGCTGTTGATCTTTCATCTTTCTTCATGCAACATAAGTCCATTAGTGGCTGTTGATGATCTTTCTTCCTTCCTGCAACATAAGTCCATGAGTGGCTGTTGATCTTTCATCTTTCTTCATGCAACATAAGTCCATAAGTGGCTGTTGATGATCTTCCTTTCTCCTAGCAACATAAGTCCATGAGTGGCTGTTGATCTTTCATCTTTCTTCATGCAACATAAGTCCATGAGTGGCTGTTGATGATCTTCCTTTCTCCTAGCAACATAAGTCCATGAGTGGCTGTTGATCTTTCATATCTCTTCATGCAACATAAGTCCATGAATGGCTGTTGATGATCTTCCTTTCTCCTAGCAACATAAGTCCATGAGTGGCTGTTGATCTTTCATATCTCTTCATGCAACATAAGTCCATGAGTGGCTGTTGATGATCTTCCTTTCTCCTAGCAACATAAGTCCATAAGTGGCTATTGATCTTTCGTCTTGCTTCATGCAACATAAGTCTATGAGTGGCTGTTGATGATCTTCCTTTCTCCTAGCAACATAAGTCCATGAGTGGCTATTGATGATCTTCTTTCATCTGTCCAACATAAGTCCATGAGTGGTCGTTGATGACCTTCTTTCATCCTAAAGCAACATAAGTCCATCACCCTCCTCTTTCAATATCAAAACCTTAACTGCCACAGAGATTCCCCGAGAACCCCGCATCATCCCCCGAGGACAGAAGCAGAAAGATACCAGCTCCCGGAGGCCCCGACCGGCCCTCTTGGATTGAGCACCGCAAGATTTGATCAACCGTGAGAGATTCAGAGATGGGTCCTGGTTCCCGATCAAGAAAAGAGATTCCCCGAGAACCCCGCATCATCCCCCGAGGACAGAAGCAGAAAGATACCAGCTCCCGGAGGCCCCGACCGGTCCTCTTGGATTGAGCACCGCAAGATTTGATCAACCGTGAGAGATTTAGAGATGGGTCCTGGTTCCCGATCAAGAAAAGAGGTTCCCCGAGAACCCCGCATCATCCCCCGAGGAGATAAGCATAAAGATACCAGCTCCCGGAGGCCCCGACCGACCCTCTTGGATTGAGCACTTAAAGATCTCGATGAAATCAAATTTTTGATCAAGAGAAGCAGTTGAAGAGAGATCCCAGAAAGAGTCGCTTCATCCCCAGCAGATTCAGATTAATCCTCAGCGGATTCGTACACCGTCAGTTCAATCGTAACGGTCACGGTAGTCCATTGTCGACTCATCATCTCGATTCAAACATCGTCGGTTCATTAATCATCATTGCTCTCATTCAAAATATGCCATCTTAGGCTTGTATCAATGGGGCTTCCATGATCATCGCTTGACATCTCAGGATTTCATGTCCATCACTTGACTTCTGTGTCCGTCTCTTAATTCCCAGGGCATTCGTATCCGTCGATTAAACGGCATCTCTGATTATAGTCCTCTGGGACCCCACGTTCGATTACATCCGCTTGTAAAGCACACTTCCCAAATTCCAGAAGTTTGCCCCTAGACCCAGAGTCTTCTAAACTTTGATGTCCTTATCCAAGTCATCCACCACATCACAATTACAAACACAAGCACAACACCAGCCCACTCGGAGTGGCACACCCCACAGCACCTGCTCATACTAGGATCATAACACTAGACATGATAGGACTCATGACACAATTCATATCACATCCATGCATTGCATATCATCCTCATAGCATAGCATCCGCATGTCTTGTAGTGCATGTGTGATTTGTTCCTTTGTGCCCCAAACTACGTTCTGGTCTGATTCCCCTTGGGATACGTAGGCAGCTCACGCAGAGCACGACTAGCACTAGCCTCAGCATCATTGCATCTTTTGCAACGCATTTTATCCTAAATCTATAGCCTCCGAAAAGTCCTGTCTCTTCAAAACTTTGGAACTCGCTTCACTTGCGACATGCGTTGCCTTGCAAGTTCCTGCCAAAGAGGGGCAAACTGTAGACACCCCATTTTGTCGGCTATCAGATTTAGGAGACCCATAGCTTGGTGGTTCACAATGATCGTAAAAGACTCAAAAGGACTCCTGGAAGTCAGCTCTATCTCTCAGAATGCTCAGAGTGACCAAAATGCCCCTAAAAGCTCGAAAACTCCCAGATTTGGTCCCGAAGTTCTGAAAACATGCTATGTTGTAAGAAAAATGATAAAAATGAGTTTTTAAGTAAAACTGGATGAAATCGTCAGCTCCCAGAGACCCCCGAAAGTCCCGGAAGTTCCCCGAAAGTCCCCGTTGACCGGTTTGACCAATGTTTGACCAAGTTTGACTGAAATCGTCCGAATTCACCAGAATCATTAGAAAAGTATTAAAATGAGTTTTAAAAGAGAATCGAGCAAAAACGTCGGCTCCTAGGAGCTCCCGGAGGTTCCCAGAACTTCCCGGGAATCCCAGGTTTGACCAGTTTGACCAAGATTTGACTTTGGAATCGGGACACCGAAACAATTTTCAAATATTTTTCATGGATACTAGAGGTCAATATCTTTCCAACGGTATATCGCACATAATTCCTGGATTTAAAACGAATTTATTTTGAATTTTCGAAGGGGAAAAAGGCAATCAAATCAGCTTTTATCGTGAATACCGCAAAAATTTTCAAAGTGACCTATCCTCAAACTATTTTTTTATGTAAATTAGACTCCATTACCTTTCCAACGGTATATCATAACCTTAATTTGGAGTTCGTATGCATTTTCTGTGAATTTCGGACAAAATAGGGCCTTTTCGCGAATACCGGAACCTCTGGGGGCCTAAACATAAATTTCTGGGCGTCTGAGGAGCAGTGCCTCCGCGGCACTGGCCCACTGCCGCCGCGGCACAGGCCCAGTGCCGCCGCGGCACTCAACCCTCGCAGAGTCCATTTTTGTAATTTTTTTGGGGGTCCAATTTGATTAATTGAAAACCAAAATGACGTAGTTTTAGGTTCACAGATGTTTGGGGCCAATGAGAACACTTCTAAAATCCCAAAACCACCCCAAATTGGCCTATATAAACCCCCCATTGCTCTTCATTTTGGGGGGGCCAAGTGCAAAAGCTTGAAAAGTTGTGGAGAAGAAGAGAGATAGAGATAGTTTTAGAAAAGAGAAAATGAGCTTCCTCCTACTATTTTGCTATAGAAAGTGAGTTCTAATCTTGTGTTCTTACATTACCTTTCTTATACTTCACATCCCAAACACCCCCAATCACCATTCTTGAGCATTCTTGAGTTAGGAAGCTACTTCCATGTCTAAATGTCAAAATCTATGAGTGAAATACCAAGCTACAAGTCCAAAATCACATTGATTATCATCCATTGATTGTTATTTACTTGCTTGTTCATATTATGTTCATCTCTTCTTACCTCATTTCTTTTTATTTTTCTTTATTTACTTACTTGTTCTTCATCATCTAAATGATGACATGAAGTTTGAGGTGAGTGAATCCTTATGGATAGTAGCTCTTGACCTCAAAAACATGTTTGATAGATGATGATCATAACTTCAATACCTTCAAGGTATTCTTGAAGTGTATTGAAGTTATGTTCTAATAAAAATAAATCTTTCCAACAATCTTGGAGATTCTTGATGATGAGTTTGATGTTGAAATTTCAAGTGGCTATAATCTTCATTGAGTATTGAAAATATGCTTTCGAAACATCTACTTCAAAACCCCTCTTAAAACCCCTCATTTTAATCTCAAGAAAGAAAACTCTAGTTTTTCCCAAAACTTTCAAAACAGTGAGTCAAAACAGTGAATAATCTGAGTTCAAAGATTTTCCTAGAACTCAATACTCAACATATGGATGCAAGGCCACTTGGAAAGTCTTCCTAACCCATTGGAGAACACCCATGATTTTTGGTTTGACTTGGAAGTACTTGGAAATGGTCCATTTGGATCCAAACATTCCTTCCAGACATTCTGTTTTTGCTGTCACAGCAGCTAGGTCCACTTCCAACCTCTTTTTCAGAAACCTTTTCAAAAAGGGGTGGTCCTAACTTATTTTTACCTCAAACTTTAATGTCTTAGGAAACTTTCTGTATAAAATGGGCCTCTAGATCATTCGTTTTCATTTTCTAAGATTTTCTAACATTTCAGTCGACATTACGGACTCTGTTTCTGAGTGACCTTTGTTGTTTATGTGATTTCTCTCAATATGTAGTAGTTATTAAAGATTGGATTTTTGGGTTGTGTTCTAGACACAATAAGGAACATCCCCATAAAAAATCATGCATTGAAAACATTCCTAACCCCTCTTTTCAATTTTCCAAAGATCTAGTTACTGTTCTGTCCACTATTCACAGCAAGCACATTTTAACTTTCATTCTTTGATTTGATGCTTGTATGCCTTCCAAATTAGTTCATATCTTAGGAATTAGTTCATACTACATTTGTACATATCCCATGTTGATTTCATCCATCCATTCATACACATTTTAGACTTCTAAGTCATTCTAGGAATCCATGAACACAAAGCACACTACAACCTTGGCACATTTTAGATACATACATTGCATCCATGCAAAGATTTGGGGCCTTCATGACTCCTAATCTAAGAAGATTATAAGGAATGAACTTTATCACACGTTCATGCTTCCCCCGATCTAATCATCCTTTCTCATCCATCCCGGGGATTGAGAGGTCTTCTTTTCTCAAAGATTAACGTGCATCATACTAGCTTGCTAAGCATATTTTGATTTCTTTGTTTATTTGTTTCAATAACAATTCATGTCCCCCTTTAGATTAGGAAGTCTTGATTATTTGATACATGATTAGACGATTTTTCCTAGATTTATTTGTGTGATCTTTCACTTTACATTGTGTGATATTTGGCTTAGATCTTATCAATGATATTTTATCTTTAGATCTTCCATTTTCAAATTTTCTTATGTGATGTAATATACTATCATAGTATTATTTGTCGAACCAAACGTAGTATAAGATGATTATTTGGATGCTAATTGAGGCCCGTCGAAAGACGGGGCGAGTTGAAGGTGTTTTAGTCACGACAAAGGCTCCTTCCTCTCTTGTACCAAAACCCCGAGCCAAGTTCTTTGGTTATGAAGGGTCGGTGCCCTTTATCCGTTTGGGTGAGTCAAATTTGGGTTTCTTGGTTCCCTAAAGACCAAGTGGCGACTCTGTATCTGTTTTCGAAAGACCTTCTTTTCTTCAAAATCAACCTATTGTTTTCTTTCAAATCAATTTCAAAACAAAGGAAAATCAATTCCGAAACCCCGAAAACAAACAGGAAAAATCGGGAGTGGACGACGGATTCCGCGTGTCCACAATATGACAATTCATGGTTTAAAACATCCAAAACATATAGAAATAGTCTATAGGGTGAGTGGTGCGCATTCATCCAGTAAATAAAACCGATGCCATAGAAGGCACACCTCTCCTACGCATCCCGTACACTGGTTGGGTCTTCCTCCATACCAGGTACCGTGTCCTGGTTGGGCCTTCGTCCATACCAGACACAACCATAATCAAAATCATCAAATCCTCAAGGTTTGAGGAGCTTACAACCCAGGATGAAATTGCACCAAACCCCTCTTTGACCTAAGTAGACACATATCATGCTCACATAAATAGTTATACATGCTTTTATCATAGTTTCGCGTGCATAATTAACATGCCTAATTAATAAATGAATTTTGCCTGGATCCAAAATATCAAAGTCAATATTTAAAACATAAAATTTCCATATATTTCATAGATCTAGAATTCATACCTTGTGCGATCTCTCCAAAACTTTGAAGGATCATTAGAGGCCCGAATAAACGTTGGATCTCAGGGTATACACCAATCCTACAAGTTTTACTGGATTTCCCCACATTCCTAGAAATTAGATTTTCAGAAAAAGTTATCAAACATGGCCTAAGAGGTATCAAATCAAAGCTCTTACCTCCGAGAGTTCAAATATAAAATCTGGAGAAAAACTGACGGACGAACGGTCGTCGATCAGTGTCATGAAGTCGAAGCCACCAAATCTCATCTTCTCTCTCCTTTCTCAAGATATTTTTAGTAAGTTTTGACTAAAGAAAATCTCATCCTCATCTATTTATAGGCACGAGTGTCGTAAATTACGCTTACCTCCCCACGAGTTTCCAAAACTTCTAATTAACTCCCGAAACGTCGCACACGTTCATTTTATAACTTTACGAGTGAAGACTAAAAGTTATAAAAGTTTTCGACTAAGTTCTGGTTGGGTCCAAAATAGGGATCCAAAATTAAATTCCATGGAATCTCTACAAAACCTACCTTTTATTTAACGTGTCATTCACGTTCTCACCACAGTCTTCAAAACGATATAAAACTATACCAAAACTATCAAAAATTTACTCTACACCGGTAAATTTACTATTCACAAGAATACCAGATATCTCAAATAACATTTAAATCATAAAAATGTCATTTAATCATGTCAATGCAATATGAAGTTCCATGTTCCCGTGTCCTCACTGACACCTTACTGTTGACTTACAGTCAACCTCATTCACCATTATCAAATTACATTGATAATTTACAAAAATCTTAACATGCATGATAAAACCATGAAATTTTGGAAAGAGTGTGGCAAGATTGGTCAGGTTCGATCGATTGAGATCGATTTGATTGATTAAACAAGGGAACACATAATAAATTCATGTCAATAGGGTTTCGATCACTTGAAAGAGGTTCGATCGATTGAAGTTGAGACTGCTCAATTGCTTGAACGGACTTCGGTCAATTGGATGTGAAATTTCAAGTATGGTCAAGGGAAGTATATCGAATCTTATGTATCATTGTAAAATCCAAAAATACAGGGTATTACATGTCACAACCTGGTCGTACAATAGCGGAACCGAAGCCCGTGGCATGCCACCGAGGCTCTTCCTACTCATTTAAAAGTTGTAGCAGCGGAAAACTTTAAAGATAACAATGAGTAATCGCTCCTTTGAAACAATATACCCGAAGTTAGTAAAATACGGGCAAATTTGAAAACGTGATTATATTTTGAAACAAATGAATTTATATTCAAAGGGATCCCAAAGGTGCCCTAAGAACCCATCAAAACATTTAAATAATTCTCGGAAGGGGTATAAAAAGTTTTCATGCAGGGGTCATTTCGACCGGTTAAGATGCCCCGTTCGACCAGTCGGATGACCCCTCGGCAATAATCCTTCACAGCAGAGGGCACTTCGACCGGTCGAGCTATCCCTTTCGACCGGTCGAATGACCATCTAGCAGCATTCCATCTTGTACTAGGATATTACTGAGGTCAAGCGACCTTGGCAATCGTTAACTACATCAACATTAAACCAAGACATGAAGTCGACAAGTAAAATATTTCAAAACATGAACTCTAGGTTCAGATTCATAATAACTTAACCAACCCATTCCATGTTCTCCAAGTCAATACAAAACATAATTCTAGATTACTCTAAAGTAATTCCTTACATCAAAAAGAAATAAACATATATAGGGCTATTATCCACTTCTATTACAAACTATGAGATAGGCATGACAAGTCGCCTTCTAAGTGAACTCTTGACATCTCGTGATCACTTCCCCGATTCCTCGTTGGCATTAACACCTGAAATGGTTATTTGAATAACCATACATATTCGATTTGTTTAAGCTAACGCTTAGTGAATAACACAACAATGCACATGAATGATAAACATACTCAGATTTACATCTCTACATTTCATACTTGTCTCCAGAGTCTCACGTGTACGTTCCATACTCATAATCCGCGACTCCTCGCTAATAAGTCCACACGAAAAGGTAAGACCCATGTTTCTTTTCTTCAAACGTGCGACCTTAATGACTATATCGGCTCCACAAGGTGGTTTGGTACCACGTGCTCCTTTGTCCTAAATAACAACTCAACATGCTCAAATACATTTCACCATACTTTCGACATAATCAAACATATCACCGTGCTATTGGACCTACTTAGCAATATAATCGTCCAATATGAACTACACAATATACATCTATAAGTTAACATATGCTTTTTATACAAAACATGAATACGTGTCAAGAAATCATTCCAAACATATAGTTGGATCACTCACCTCCGATTTATGCTTCTAAAATACGATCCAAGGAAAACCCAAGTATAAAGATCGTGTAGAAGTTCGTCTACTACGATTCCTATCGATCAAAAATCCAATTATCAATTTTATGAAAAATTCTAGAAAATGAGTTTTCGGAAAACTTAGCCAAACAAGTCCTAACGTATATCAAAACGAAGCTCTTACCTCTAGGAGCTCGAATGTGAAATCTAGAAGAAAGTCAACAGGCAGAAGTCCGTCGATTGTCGTCGTGAAGCTCTAAGCAACCAAAATCTCCCTTTGGCCTCCTCTTGAAACTTAGGTTAGAAGTTTTGTAAAAATATCAAAGTCATCTCTATCTATATATAGGCAATACTTTTGGAAATTATGTTTACCTCCCCGCGAGTTCTCAAAACTCCTAATCAATCTTTGAAACTTTCTACACAGTTACTTCATAGCTGCACGAGTGAAAACTAAAATTTAATAAAGTTTTTGCCTAAGTTCCATTCGGTTGCTAAAATGATGTCTTACATGATTTTACGAAATTGCTAATTAGCCTACCAAATTTGTAGCGTGTTAATCCGTCCTCACCAGGATACTAAAATTAACATCAGAAATATATTCTAAGCCAGAAAATAATACAAATAGTGAAATACGCAGGTAAACATTTATTTTCAGATAAACATTTAAAGTATTCCACAATGACCATCTCAATCTCGAAGAGACGTCACAACATCAAAACATTCACTTCACACTGTCTCAGAGGGTTCTCTTACGCAGACACCCAAATTGACTCGTGAGTCAAAACTCACTCACACATATGCCAAAATGCACAACAAATCACATTATCATGCATGACAATGAAATGAGCAATAACACGATTATGGGTGTTATAATACTCTCCCCCTTAAGAGAAGTTTGTCCCCAAACTTTTACCTTATGTATAGAAAATGTGCGAATACAGAGTACGCATATCATCTTCTATTTTCCACGTCATCTGTTTCGTCGTTTGGCTATGCCATAACACTTTCACCTTTGATATTACCTTGTTTTTGCAAGACTTGATCCTTCTGATCCAAGATCTCTACCGGATACGCAACATACGCCGAATCTCTCTAAATCTCATTTGGCGTCGGAGTCATCACTTGTTCTCTATCTTCGGCTAAGTCTTTACGTAACAATGTGTAGACACCCCATTTTGTCGGCTATCAGATTTAGGAGACCCATAGCTTGGTGGTTCATAATGATCGAAAAAGACTCAAAAAGGACTCCTGGAAGTTAGTTCTATTTCTCAAAATGACCAGAATGACCAAAATGCCCCTGAAAGCCCAAAAACTCCCAGATTTGGACCAAAAGTTTTGGAAACATGCTAAGTCGTAAGAAAAAGTAAGAAAATGAGTTTTTAAGTAAAATCAGAAGAAATCGTCGGCTCCCAGAGACCCCCAGAAGTCCCGGAAGTTCCCAGAAAGTCCCCGTTGATCGGTTTGACCAAGGTTTGACCAAGTTTGACCGAAATTGTCCAAATTCGCCGAGATCATTCTAGATCACGTGAAAAGTATTAAAATGAGTTTTAAAAGAAAATCGAGTGAAAACGTCAGCTCCTAGGGGCTCCCAGAGGTTTCCAAAACTTCCCGGGAATCTCAAGTTTGACTAGTTTGACCAGAATTTGACTTTAGAACCGGGGTACCGTAATAATTTTCAAATATTTTTCATGGATACTAGAGGTCAATAGCTGTCCAACGGTATATCGCACATAATTTCTGGATTTAAAACGAATTTATCATGAATTTCCAAAGGCAAAAAAGGCGATCAAATCGGCTTTTATCGCAAATATCGCAAACCTTTTCAAAGTGACCTATCTCCGAACTATTTTTTATGTAAAGTAGACTCTATTACCTTTCCAACGGTATATCACAACCTCAATTTGGAGTTTGTATGCATTTTCTGTGAAATTCGGACGAAATAGGGCCTTTTCGCGAATACCGAAACCTCTGGGGGCCTAAACGTAAATTTTTGGGCATCTGAGGAGCAGTGCCACCGCGGCACTAGCCCACTGCCGCCGCGGCACAGGCCCAGTGCCGCCGCGACACTCAATCCTCGCAGTCGCGGCATTCAATCCTCGCAGAGTCCATTTTTATAATTTTTTTAGGGGTCCAATTTGATTAATTGAAAGGCAAAATGACATAGTTTTATGTTCACAGTTGTTTGGGACCAATGGGAGTACTTCTAAAACCCCAAAACCACCCCAAATTGGCCTATTTAAACCCTCCATTGCTCTTTATTTTGGGGGGCCCAAGTGCAAAAGCTTGAAAAGTTGTAGAGAAGAAGAGAGATAGAGATAGGTTTAGAAGAGAGAAAAGGAGCTTCCTCCTACTATTTTGCTATAGAAAATGAGTTTTAATCTTGTGTTCTTCCATTACCCTCTCTTATACTTCACATCCCAAACACCCCCAATCACCATTCTTGAGTTAGGAAGCTACTTCCATGTCCAAATGTCAAAATCTATGAGTGAAACACGAAGCTACAAGTCCAAAATCACATTGATTATCATCTATTGATTGTTATTTACTTACTTGTTCATATTATGTTCATCTCTTCTTACCTCATTTCTTTTTTATTTTCTTTATTTACTTACTAGTTCTTCATCATCTAAATGATGACATGAAGTTTGGGGTGAGTGAATCCTTATGGATATTAGCTCTTGACCTCAAAAACATGTTTGATAGATGATGATCATAACTTCAATACCTCCAAAGTATTCTTGAAGTGTATTGAAGTTATGTTCAAATAAAAATAAATCTCTCCAACAATCTTGGAGGTTCTTGATGATGAGTTTGATATTGGCATTTTAAGTGGCTATGATCTTTATTGAGTATTGAAAATACATTTTCAAAACCTCTATTTCAAAACCCCCTTCAATCCCTCTCATTTTGATCTCAAGAAAGAAAACCTTGTTTTCCCCAAAAATCTTCAAAACAGTGAGTGATCTGAGTTCAAAGATTTCTCTAGAACTCAATACTCAATGTATGGATACAAGGCCACTTGGAAAGTCTTCCTAACTCATTAGAGAACACCCATGATTTTTGGTTTGACTTGAAAGTACTTGAAAATGGTCCATTTGGACCCAAACATTCCTTCCAGACATTCTGCCTCTACTGTCACAGCAACTTGACTAACTTCCAACTTCTTTTTCAGAAATATTTTCCAAAAGGGTGGTCCCAACTTATTTTTCCCTCAAACTTCAATGTCACAGGGAACGTTCTGTATAAAATGGGTCTCTAGATCACTCTTTTTCATGTTCTAAGATTTTTCAACATTTCAGTCGACAGTACGGACTCTGTTTCTGAGTGACCTCTGTTGTTCATATGATTTCTCTCAATCTGTGATAGTTATTAAAGATTGGATTTTTGGGTTGTGTTCTAGACACAATAAGGAAAATCTCCATAAAAGATCATGCATTTAAAACATTCCTAACCCCTCGTTTCCATTTTTACAAGATCATGTTACTGTTCTGTCCACTATTCACAGCCAGCACCTTTTAACTTTCATTCTTTGATTTGATGCTTATATGCCTTCCAAATTAGTTCATTTTTTAGGAAGTAGTTCATACTACATTTGTATATATCCCATGATGATTTCATCCATTCATTCATACACACTGTAGACTTCTAAGTCATTCTAGGAATCCATGAACACAAAGCACACCACAACCTTGGCACATTCTAGATACATACATTGCATCCATGCAAGATTTGGGGCCTTCATGGCTCCTAATCTAAGAAGATTATAAGGAATGAACTTGATCACACGTTCATGCTTCCCCCGATCTAATCATCATTTCTCATCCATCCCGGGGATTGAGAGGTCTTCTTTTCTCAAAGATTAACATGCATCATACTAGTTTGCTAAGCATATTTTGATTTCTTTGTTTATTTGTTTCAATAACAATTCATGCCCCCTTTAGATTAGGAAACTTGATTAATTGATATATGATTAGACGATTTTTCCTAGGTTTGTTTTGTGTAATCTTTCACTTTGCATTGTGTGATACTTGGCTTAGATCTTATGTATGTTATCTTATCTTTTGATCTTCCAATTTCTTATGTGATGTAATATATTACCATAGTATTATTTGTCGAACCAAACGTAGTATAAGATGGTTATTTGGTTGCTAATTGAGGCCCGTCGAAAGACGGGGCGAGTTGAGGGTGTTTTAGTCGCGACAAAGGCTCCTTCATCTCTCGTACAAAAACCCCGAACCAAGTTCTTTGGTTATGAAGGGCCGGTGCCCTTTATCCATTTGGGTGAGTCAAATTTGGGTTTCTTGGTTCCCTAAAGACCAAGTGGCGACTCTGTATCTGTTTTCAACAGACCCTTTTCTCTTTCCTTGATTCAAATTTCAAACAAGTTTCAAAACAAAACAAAGCGGTGGAATCCCGGTATCCACAACCTGGCGACTCTGCTGGGGATTTTTATTTTAAAACAAAATAATACAGAGGTTTGACTCATAAGAAGCATCCTTGAAATCATCTTTTTACTGTGTCTAGTTCACCGCATTGCACTTCTGCATTTCCCCCTTTCGACTGTGTCTGAAACGCGGCGCTGACATTGTTCAGGTCTTGCTGTGCCAGGGCACAAGTCACCGTTGATATTGTACCTTCCAAGGTATATCAAAAAGAGTAAAAACCTCCGTACTGTCTCCCTGATGGTATATTAGAACTCTCGTCAACAGACCCTCTTTGACTAAACCCAGCCTTTGCATATAGATTCCGGTAGAGCCTTTCATAGGGCTGTTGATTTATCTTTTCAGATAGGACAATGTGATATAACTGTTGTATGCCCTGACGGGATTACCTGCGCGGTATAGATGCTTATGTGGCGTGAGGCAGAACTTCTTTCTTATGATCCCCAAGGCAATCACTCACATGTGATCACATTGAGTTGACCTGCCTAGGCACCATGACAAGGATGTCTGCTCAATGTTCACAAAGATATACACCGCAAACCTTGTTTGTTGGTCCTAGGACATAGGAGTATGAAAACTAGCTAGACAGTATGATCACCATCATAACCTGTTCCTCCCAGAAACTCTGTCCAGATATCCCAGATATAACCATATTAACCAGTTTTTTCCAGAAACTCTGTCTAAATCTCCCTGATTTCCCAGATATACCAGTTTCTCCCAGAAACTCTGTCCTATCTCCCAGAAACTCTATCCATATTTCTCAGAAATACCCAAAATACCAGTTTCTCCTAGAAGCTCAGTCCAAATCAACCAGAAATCCTTTTTTCTCCTAGAAACTCAAATGACTTCTAGAAATTTCTCCGAATCTTCCAAACCCACGTTTCTCCCAGAAACTCTATCCGAAATTCCCAAAGTATCCCGGAAATCCCTATTATCCCTTGGTGATCATACTGGAAAGTAAGGTTAGCACACTCTGTATGGCTAGGACCTTATTTGTTTAACTGCTATCTGTTAGAAGTAGGGGCATCATATCGATTAGGGCTTGCATCCGCATGCTTGTCTCATATGCATACACGATTCGTGTCAGTCTACATGCGCGCACATCTTGTCAGTCTCACATATGTCAGTCTCTGCACATCAAGCGCGTACATGTCATCACCCTCACCCATCTCAATCATTGTATAGAAGTCGTATACATACTGCAACCATCATCAGTTCACATCGATAAATTCTTTGAGACTCTGATCAGCTCTCCCCCACTAAGAGTCCATAAGAAGTACTTCGCGCCTCTGCTAATTTGGGCTTTTACTTCTGCTTGCAGAAAATCGTAGCCCTGAGTACGAACCCTTCTGTACCTCCCCGAATTCATTATCGTGATTGCGGGCTAGCCTAGGCTATCATAATGGCCTACCAAGCTCTCGAAGGGAAAGTGAACAAACTACAAACCACTGTTGAACATCTAAGTTAAGGATAAGCTGGTTTGAGAAGATGGTGCAGAGCATCAATAAAGGGAAGTACGGGTTGTCCGATACCGTCCATCCAAGCCCATTTCCACATCTGAATCCCTACTTGTATCCAAGTCCACACCCTTAACTGGGTAATCCTATTTCATATCCAAACACAAGAGCCACTCTGAGGACCCACTTGAACTCAAAGTTTAACAAAGCCCGCAACCCAAGAAGCTTTACCAACCTGGGTATGTCGTTGTCCGTTATCCTTGATAACCTCATTACAAAGGGGCACCTCCAACTTCTTCAGCCTCGTGCTGGTATCCCTTCACCTAACTGTAACCTATCCAAATGTTGTGCCTACCACCAAGGCCCAGGTCATGACACCGACAGCTGCATGCGCCTTCGCCATGATATCCAAGACCACATCGATCAAAAAATCATCGAGCCTTCACCCATTCAACCCTGTGTCAACCAAAATGTCAGCTTCATCGAACCTAAAGCTCCTGGCTTATCTGTTCAAATGATCCCCTTCGCTGAGGACCATGAATGTTGAACCTGTGCCGGTGAAGTGATGGTGTTTGGGACTCTTGCTAGAAAACCAAATGAAGATGCTCTTTAAAAAAAAAGGAAATAAAAAGAATAAGTGAGTCACTGTGACATTCCATTTGAGATCAAGTCGAGTCTAGTCGAGTCTGTTGTATGTTTTGTCTATTTCAAGTTTAGTCTTGTGGTCAAGTCTGTCTGTCACCGAGTTGTTAATGAGTCTGTAATCCTTCTCTACTAATGGAATGAAGTCTCATTTTGCCTAATCTGATGTGCCTAGTCATAGATGCATGAATCGCTGAACTGAAGTGTCACTTTTCAAATTACCATGGATATTACTGTGCTAAAAAAAAAATTTACTCAAAAAGAATCCTGAAAGGTTAAAGTCGATTTCACGCTGACACTGATGAAGAGCTAGAATTGAATTGTCTTACTTTAAGAATTTAAAGATTCTCTTACCTCGATCTTGAAAAGACATACTTGAAACTGACTTGGGGCTTGCCCAACACCCTTTTTCCACCATTTCGAAGCCTTAAGCCCAATCCAATTGGGAGCCACGCAATCTGTCCGATTGAAAGCAATGCAAGCTTAGCCCTTGATGGTAGCCAAACATTTCAGTGAGTTTCATCTCCACTTTAAAAAAAAAAAAAAAACCAAAAAAAAAACAAAAAAAGAAAGAAAAGAAAAAGCTCGCTAGGTTGAAAACCCGAAAGGGCACCTAGGTAAAAGTTAGAGCTGAAAAAGGTGTTGATTTCCAAAATCTGACCCTAGCCAGTCAAAATGTTGGAGAAAATTTTGATGAAAACAAATGAGAGAATCATACGCTTCAAGATACATCTTAAGAACGTGCCAAGATCACATTTCAAAAGGCACAGAATGACCACAAATAAATTCCGAGAGCTGACATGCACATTCTGGGATTCTGAGATTGCGATTGAAAGATCTCACAAGAATCGACTACATTAAAGAGCAAAATTGACTGGCTAGGCGAAAGTGAAAAGGATTAATCCTCAAAACAAAATAAAAAGAAAAAGAAAAAGAAAAGAAAGGGAGATTGAAACTCAATCCTTTTATTCAAAGCTACCATAAGTGGCTCAAGTTTGAACTTCTTTGGCGATTGGTTTGAAAAACCCTCATACCTCAAACCCCTTATTTCAAGACCATGACTTGAACTACACTCGACCTGATTCCCACTCGGGGATACGTAGGCAACCACATCGGTTCGGTCGCCCCACTCACAAAAAATAACTGATTTCTTTCAAGCCTTGACTTGAACTACGCTCGACCTGATTCCCACTCGGGGATACGTAGGCAACCACATCGGTTCGGTCTCCCCACTCACAAAAAATAACTGATTTCTTTCAAGCCTTGACTTGAACTACGCTCGACCTGATTCCCACTCGGGGATACGTAGGCAACCACATCGGTTCGGTCAACACCATCATAATCAAACCAATTTCCTTCAAGCCTTGCTTTGAACTACGCTCGACCTGATTCCCGCTCGGGGATACGTAGGTAACCACAACAGTTCGGTCACCCCACCTACCTAAAAATCAACCCACTTCTTTTCGACCATGGCCCGAACTACGTTGGACCTGATCCCCACTTGGGGGTACGTAGGCAGACTTTCAAAAAAGAAAAGGAAGGATGGCTCGCTAGGTCGAAAATCTGAAAGGACGTCTAGGTAAAAATTAGAGCTAAATCCAAAGTGAGCAATAACAAAAGAGAGAAAAGAGCTCGTTAGGTCACCTCACTGGTGCCTAGGCAAAAGTTATGAGCATTTGAGAGATTAAAGTCACGGTCCTTGCCTCAAGCCAGAAATCACCTTCCACACTAGGGGCAAACTTTGGCTACTCGCCTCGTTTGCCTGACTTTTACTAACTACCCTTCATGCAAGGGGAAAACTTCGGTCACCTACCTCGTTTTCCCAAAACCTTCAATAAACCATCATCCAAACTAGGGACAGACTTCGGTCACCCACCTCGTTTGCTTATGAATCCCACTTTGTACACCTCAAACTAGGGGCAAACTCCGTTTGCCTAACACAATCCCTTCACACCGAGGGCAAGTTTTCAAGTTACCAAGTTGTTTTGAAAATTTTGAAATAGAGCATCTTTTACTCTAAAAGCTAAGGCACTAATTCAAAGCACTTCCTGGGAGAAGTAGAAAATTGACTAGATCACTAGGGAGGAATTTTCAAAAATCAGATTTATCAGCAAAGTACTACCATGTTAAGATGAGGGGTGAACACCAAAAGAGAAATGGTACATCGTTTATGACAAAAGCACATCAAGTTTTGACAGGACGAGCTTGTTTCATTTTTGGTGTCAAATGTGTCATCCTCGTGCGTCAATGTCTGTCAAGTTTTTGAGTCTGTTGTAGTCTCAAATGTGTAAGTCAACAGTGACTAATAAAATTTTCAAATCAAGTTATAAAGAGCATGCCAATACAAGCAGGAGCACCAAACACCATTACTGCACCGGTTAAGGCGTCAGCAGGAGAAGCGTCCAAACTTAGGGAAAATTTCATCCCTTTCCAAACCGCCAAAAGTTAACCATCATCTTCTAGCAACATAAGTCCATGAGTGGCTTTTGATCTTTCTTTCTTCATGCAGCATAAGTCCATGAGTGGCTGTTGATAATCTTCCTTTCTCCTATGCAACATAAGTCCATGAGTGGCTGTTGATCTTTCATCTTTCTTCATGCAACATAAGTCCATGAGTGGCTGTTGATGATCTTTCTTCCTTCCTGCAACATAAGTCCATGAGTGGCTGTTGATCTTTCATCTTTCTTCATGCAACATAAGTCCATGAGTGGCTGTTGATCTTTCATATTTCTTCATGCAACATAAGTCCATGAGTGGCTGTTGCTCATCTTCGTTCATGCAACATAAGTCCATGAGTGGCTGTTGATGATCTTCCTTTCTCCTAGCAACATAAGTCCATGAGTGGTTGTTGATGATCTTCTTTCATCTGTCCAACATAAGTCCATGAGTGGCTGTTGATGACCTTCTTTCATCCTAAAGCAACATAAGTCCATCACCCTCCTCTTTCAATATCAAAACCTTAACTGCCACAGGCCATCCCTGAGAACCCCGCATCATCCCCCGAGGACAAAAGAAGAAAGATACCAGCTCCCGGAGGCCCCAACCGGCCCTCTTGGATTGAGCACCGCAAGATTTGATCAACCGTGAGAGATTCAGAGATGGGTCCTGGTTCCCGATCAAGAAAAGAGATTCCCCGAGAACCCCGCATCATCCCCGAGGACAGAAGTGGAAAGATACCAGCTCCCGGAGGCCCCGACCGGCCCTCTTGGATTGAGCACCGCAAGATTTGATCAACCGTGAGAGATTCAGAGATGGATCCTGGTTCTCGATCAAGAAAAGAGATTCCCCGAGAACCCTGCATCATCCCCCGAGGACAGAAGCGGAAAGATACCAGCTCCCGGAGGCCCCGACCGGCCCTCTTGGATTGAGCACCAAAAGATCTTGATGAAATCAAATTTCGATCAAAAGAAGCAGTTGAAGAGAGATCCCAGAAAGAGTCGCTTCATCCCCAGCAGATTTAGATTAATCCTCAGCAGATTCGTACACCGTCAGTAGTCCGTTGTCGACTCATCATCTCGATTCAAACATCGTCGGTTCATTAATCATCATCGCTCTCATTCAAAATATATCATGGCTTCTATCAATGGGGCTTCCATGTTCATCGCGTGACATCTCAGGATTTCATGATCATCCCTTGACTTCTGTGACCGTCTCTTAATTTCCAGGGCTTCCGTGTCCGTCGGTTATTTTCCAAAAGGCGTCTTCGATTATAGTCCTCTGAGACCCCACACCCAATTACGTTCGCTTACGAAGCACACTTCCCGTAATTTGAGAAGTTTGCCCCAAAATCCAGAGTCTTTTCAGACCGTGGTCGGCCACTGTATCATAGTCAGAAGCACTAGCACAACACAAGTCCACTCAGAGTGGTACACCCCACAGCACTAGTTCATACTAGGATTAAAATACTAGACATGATAGGACTTAGGACAAAATTCATATCACATCCATGCATTGCATATCATCCTCATAGCATAGCATCTGCCTGTCTCGTTGTGCATGTGTGATATGTTCCTTTGTGCCCCGAACTACGTCCTGGTCTGATTCCCCTTGGGATACGTAGGCAGCTTACGCAGAGCACGACCAGCACTAGACCTCAGCATCATTGCATCTTTTGCAACGCTTTAATCCTAAATCTATAGCCTCCAAAAAAGTCTTATCTCTTCAAAGCTTTGGCACTCGCTTGCGACATGCGTTGCCTCGCAAGTTCATGCCAAAGAGGGGCAAACTGTAGACACCCCATTTTGTCGGCTATCAGATTTAGGAGACGCATAGCTTGGTGGTTCATAATGATCGAAAAAGACTCAAAAAGGACTCCTGGAAGTTAGTTCTATTTCTCAAAATGATCAGAATGACCAAAACGCCCCTGAAAGCCCAAAAACTCCCAGATTTGGACCAAAAGTTATGGAAACATGCTATGTCGTAAGAAAAGTAAGAAAATGAGTTTTTAAGTAAAATCATAAGAAATCGTCGGCTCCCAGAGACCCCCGGAAGTCCCGAAAGTTCCCAGAAAGTCCCCGTTGATCGATTTGACCAAGGTTTGACCAGGTTTTACCAAGGTTTGACCAAGTTTGACCGAAATCATCCAAATTCGCCGAGATCATTCTAGATCACGTGAAAAGTATTAAAATGAGTTTTAAAAGAAAATCGAGCGAAAACGTCAGCTCCTGGGGGCTCCCAGAGGTTTCCAAAACTTCCCGGGAATCCCAAGTTTGACCAGAATTTGACTTTAGAACTGGGGCACCGTAACAAGTTTCAAATATTTTTCATGGATACTAGAGGTCAATAGCTTTCCAATGGTATATCGCACATAATTTCTGGATTTAAAACGAATTTATCATGAATTTCCAAAGGCAAAAAAGGCGATCAAATCGGCTTTTATCGCAAATATCGCAAAACTTTTCAAAGTGACCTATCCCCGAACTATTGTTTATGTAAAGTAGACTCTATTACCTTTCCAACGGTATATCACAACCTCAATTTGGAGTTCGTGTGCATTTTTTGTGAATTTCGGACGAAATAGGGCCTTCTCGCGAATACCGGAACCTTTGGGGGCCTAAACGTAAAATTCTGGGCGTCTGAGGAGCAGTGCCGCCGCGGCACTGGCCCACTGCCGCCGTGGCACAGGCCCATTGCCGCCGCGGCACTCAATCCTCACAGTCGCGGCACTCAATCCTCGCAGAGTCCATTTTTGTATTTTTTTTAGGGGTCCAATTTGATTAATTGAAAGGCAAAATGACATAGTTTTATGTTCACAGTTGTTTGGGACCAATGGGAGTACTTCTAAAACCCCAAAACCACTCCAAATTGGCCTATTTAAACCCTCCATTGCTCTTCATTTTGGGGGGGCCAAGTGCAAAAGCTTGAAAAGTTGTAGAGAAGAAGAGAGATAGAGATAGGTTTAGAAGAGAGAAAAGGAGCTTCCTTCTACTATTTTGCTATAGAAAGTGAGTTTTAATCTTGTGTTCTTCCATTACCCTCTCTTATACTTCACATCCCAAACACCCCCAATCACCATTCTTGAGCATTCTTGAGTTAGGAAGCTACTTCCATGTCCAAATGTCAAAATCTATGAGTGAAACACGAAGCTACAAGTCCAAAATCACATTGATTATCATTTATTGATTGTTATTTACTTACTTGTTCATATTATGTTCATCTCTTCTTACCTCATTTCTTTTTTATTTTTTTAATTTACTTACTAGTTCTTCATCATCTAAATGATGACATGAAGTTTGGGGTGAGTGAATCCTTATGGATAGTAGCTATTGACCTCAAAAACATGTTTGATAGATGATGATCATAACTTCAATACCTCCAAAGTATTCTTGAAGTGTATTGAAGTTATGTTCAAATAAAAATAAATCTCTCCAACAATCTTGGAGGTTCTTGATGATGAGTTTGATCTTGGCATTTTAAGTGGCTATGATCTTTATTGAGTATTGAAAATACATTTTCAAAACCTCTATTTCAAAACCCCCTTCAATCCCTCTCATTTTGATCTCAAGAAAGAAAACCTTGTTTTCCCCAAAAATCTTCAAAACAGTGAGTGATCTGAGTTCAAAGATTTCTCTAGAACTCAATACTCAATATATGGATACAAGGCCACTTGGAAAGTCTTCCTAACTCATTAGAGAACACCCATGATTTTTGGTTTGACTTGAAAGTACTTGAAAATGGTCCATTTGGACGCAAACATTCCTTCCAGACATTCTGCCTCTACTGTCACAGCAACTTGACTAACTTCCAACTTCTTTTTCAGAAATATTTTCCAAACGGGGTGGTCCCAACTTAATTTTCCCTTAAACTTCAATGTCGCAGGGAACTTTATGTATAAAATGGGTCTCTAGATCACTCTTTTTAATTTTCTAAGAATTTTCTACATTTCAGTCGACAGTACGGACTCTGTTTCTGAGTGACCTCTGTTGTTCATATGATTTCTCTCAATCTGTGATAGTTATTAAAGATTGGATTTTTGGGTTGTGTTCTAGACACAATAATGAAAATCTCCATAAAAAATTATGCATTTAAAACATTCCTAATCCCTCTTTTCCATTTTTAGAAGATCATGTTACTGTTCTGTCCACTATTCACAGCCAGCACCTTTTAACTTTCATTCTTTGATTTGATGCTTATATGCCTTCCAAATTAGTTCATTTTTTAGGAAGTAGTTCATACTACATTTGTATATATCCCATGATGATTTCATCCATTCATTCATACACATTATAGACTTCTAAGTCATTCTAGGAATCCATGAACACAAAGCACACCACAACCTTGGCACATTCTAGATACATACATTGCATCCATGCAAGATTTTGGGCCTTCATGGCTCCTAATCTAAGAAGATTATAAGAAATGAACTTGATCACACGTTCATGCTTCCCTCGATCTAATCATCCTTTCTCATCCATCCCGGGGATTGAGAGGTCTTCTTTTCTCAAAGATTAACATGCATCATACTAGTTTGCTAAGCATATTTTGATTTCTTTGTTTATTTGTTTCAATAACAATTCATGCCCCCTTTAGATTAGGAAACTTGATTAATTGATATATGATTAGATGATTTTTCCTAGGTTTGTTTTGTGTAATCTTTCACTTTGCATTGTGTGATACTTGGCTTAGATCTTATGAATGATATCTTATCTTTTGATCTTCCAATTTCGAGTTTCTTATGTGATGTAATATATTACCATAGTATTATTTATCGAACCAAACGTAGTATAAGATTATTATTTGGATGCTAATTGAGGCCCGTCGAAAGACGGGGCGAGTTGAGGGTGTTTTAGTCGCGACAAAGGCTCCTTCATCTCTCGTACCAAAACCCCGAACCAAGTTCTTTGGTTATGAAGGGTCGGTGCCCTTTATCCATTTGGGTGAGTCAAATTTGGGTTTCTTGGTTTCCTAAAGACCAAGTGGCGACTCTGTATCTGTTTTCAACAGACCATTTTCTCTTTCCTTGACTCAAATTTCAAACAAGTTTCAAAACAAAACAAAGCGGTGGAATCCCGGTATCCACACAATGATACATGAAACACGTTATGAACTTAAGCATACTCACTTGGCAAGTTCAATCAATACGCTATGGGTCCAACTCTCCTAATGATCTCAAAAGGTCCCATATACCTCGGATTGAGTTTCCCGTATATTCCAAATCTAGTAATCCCCTTTGAAGGTGACACCTTCAAGTAAACCAAATCGCCCATGTCAAATTCGAATAGTCGTCTACGCTTGTCGGTATAACTCTTATACCTACTTTGAGTTGTCAGTAACTGTTGTAGAATTACCTTCATCTTGTCCTTCGTCTCTTGCATAATTTTCGGTCCTTCAATAATTCTTTCTCCGACTTCTGTCCAACTAATCGGTGAACGACATACACGACCATACAAAGCTTCATAAGGAGCCATGCCAATACTCGACTGGAAACTGTTAAAATATGCAAACTCAATCAATGACAAGTGGTCTTCCCAATCACCTTGAAAATCAAGTACACATAAGCGAAGCACGTCTTCCAAAATCTGGATCATTCTTTCCAATTGACCGTCGGTCTGAGGATGAAAAATAGTACTATAATGCAATTTGGTACCCATTGCTTCTTGCAAGGCTCTCCAAAACTTTAATGTAAAACTACTATCCCTATCCGAAATGATAGAAATTGGAATACCATATTCTCACGCCTCAGATCCCATCTAAATTCAATAGGATTTTCTCATCATCCTTTTGATAAAAGGTGCTATTAGTTACCTAACTAGCCCGTTACACTTGTAATGTATAAGATTATAACCAAAGCAGAGGCTAGAGTAGAATTTTCTTACCCTTGACTTAGAGATTAGTTGATCCAAATAGCCCTCTATTAATTCATCTCCAGAGCTTCTTTATCTATTTCTTATTTTTTTCCTCCCTCCTCCCTTTTCCTTTCTTCGTTTCTCACATCTCTTTGTGAACTCTTTATTCTTACTTATTTTTTCTCCTTCCTCTCCTCATGATTAACTAATACCCATATCTATAGATGTATAGCTTATATATGTATATATATACACCACACACGATTTTTTTCCTTAAGCTTCCAAAATGAAGCTTAGGTTTATTTCTTTTTTTAATTGCATTAGATAGGTTTGCATGGCTACAAAACACTTGGTAGCCTTCATAAATACCACGTGTCACCTACCCGCTAGGCAGCACTCGTATGGGTCCCACTACAATGATCTCAAATTTGGTCCCAAATATCATATGAAGGCACTAATTAGCCTACCGATTATGCCACGTGTCCAATTATGCTCTCACAAGGGTATCCAAATTGGCCCCATAAATAAACATGAATAGTATTAAAATACTAAAACACTTAAATAATAATTCACATATACCTTAATAAGTAATTAAGCACACAAGGGTGTTTCCACATACTTGTCCCATCTCAAATGGAGTATCAATCACAAGTTTCTTTATCGGAACCAACATCACTTACCAATTTCCTATCCCAACCAGATACCCAAAGTCAACCGATGAGTCAAAACTCACCTCCAATTAAGTGTTAATTAACACCAATAATCTCAATTAAATAATTGAATGAGCAACTAGCTTAATCACGGAGACGGGTATTTTGTTACACGTGCGTCCCACAAGTGATGTGAATATAATAAATAACTACTTGAAAATATTGGTTATCACACTCTACCCCCTTAAAAGGAATTTTGTCCTTAAAAGTGAATATGTACCTTCTCCATCTACATCAAGTGTCAAATAAGACATGTCGAAAGCAAAATACTAAACTCCAATGATTTCAATCAAATTGGACCGAAAATGCTACAACTCATACCTTCATTAACCAATAGTATAAACATTCATCTAGCCATTTTCTTTGTAGAAGGGCCAACTAAACTACCCAACTCAACGATTTTTTTTATTTACTCAAAAGTATCTGAGTTGTCATCAGTTGCTATTGGCAACATAAATCACATCTCACACATATCAGCTTATACTGAATTTCACATTGTCCAATGTATGTATATGTCATAATTCATGTATAAATCTTATATTTAACTGGTTATCAATTAGCATATTATCATTGCTATTGTATACACTAGCCCAGCTTAAATGTGTACAATCACATGGCCACAACACCCCAGCCCAGCTTGAAAGGTGTACACTATCCACCAGCCCCGCTCGAAATGGAATAGTATATTAGCGCACTAACTGTAGAACTATCTTAGTTCCAGTCATCAAATGACCACAACACCGCATCCCCACTCGAAAGGTGTATACTATCCACCAGCCCCGCTCGAAATGGAATAGTATATTTGTGTGTTAACTGCAAGACTATCTTAGTGTTGGGTTTGTGCTCTCAAACCATTACTTTATGTATGAGACATTGACATTTTAATATATGGATATTAGCTTTACATTTCATTGTGTATATTTTTTTCATGAGATGATTGTTAATCATTAAGTATCATAGTACGTAATTCGTGTGTGTATGAGATACATACAAGTGATATACGAATTATTATTCTTTGATACTTAGAGCTTGTCACAGTGGATGATGAGACTAGATATCTCATCAGGTTTATACTGTAGCATGATTAACTACCATTGGATGGAATGATTAATCTCAATCACTAGAGTGCAACTCTTAGTTAATATGCTAGTGCTTATAGTGCATTGACGGACCTGAGCTTTCCTATTGACACTCAAGACTGTCAAACAATCGATACGAACTCATAACTTGCATAAGGTACGTGTTCTTAATCTTGAGACAATTATGGACACAAACTGTGGATATGGCTGCTTTGACTTACCAATCAGTGAGGTCTATAAAAGATTAACACTTGGGTATCTTGGGTATGTCATGTTCATAGGGTTGTGAACATATATTGTCAAGATAGAATCTACCCTCTGATTCAGAGTAAGCATTCCCTTGAGAATGTCACCAAGTTGATTACTTAGAACTACAGTCTTGTTGATAAGTAGTTATCAACATGTTTGGTAATCATGAGAGGTGAATGGGACTCAAGGAATACAATAAGTATTCATGATTCAGGTTGACAATAACAGTTATCCGACTACCTGAATATGATTACAAATGATGAAGGTAGAGGGACATTAGTACACCATACAATTCTAGTTATCGCTTCGGATATGTTCTTTTGCGTTAGAGTTCAGTTATCATTTTATAGTGGAGTAAATGTTAACTAACTAGTTAGTTAGTTTGCTGATAAAAGAGTTTGGTCATGGGAATTAACAACTTGTAATACCCTGAATTTCTGGAGAGTATTAGTATATAAAACTTCGTTCTGTATACTTGTATAAACTTTTTCTTTCTTTTGGTGAAATTTGGTTACCAATCAATTGTCTTAATTCCCAATCGATTGCCACTTTTTGGTTATCAATCGATTAGCATATTCCCAATCAATTGCCATTCTACCGACTAAAAGTAATGATGTGGAAATTCCCAATCGATTGTCATTTTCCTAATCGATTGCCTTCAAATATCTGTTACCAATCGATTGCAATTTATACCAATCGATTGGCATAAGCTGAGACAAGTTTTCTTCTTTTCTTTAGCTTTGAATGTGTGGCGCTCTCTCAACTCTATATATATGAGATCATTTATGGCCTTGGGCCAGTTTTGGAGTCACCTATCTTGTGTTATATCTATATCTATACCTATATCTATACACTCACACACACACTCACTGCCTTTGGCAGCTGGGAGGAAGAGAAGAAGAAGAGATGAACAAGAAGAAAGAAAGAAAGAAGAAGGAGAGACAGAGAGAAAACTGGGCAGAGAGGAGAAGAGAGAGAGAGAGAGAGAGAGAGAGAGAGAGAGAGAGAGAGAGAGAGAGAGAGAGCTTTGGTTTTTCAAGCTCACACACCAAAACGCACCCTTGGTGAGTTCCTAACTCACTTGGTCCCTATATTTGAAGTTTTTACAAGTTATTATGAAGCTTAGAGGTGTAATATGCATGGTTTTGACGTTTATATATGCTATTTTTACAATCTGCTGGTGAAGACAAAGTGCAAATCGATTGGCATAATTACCAATCGATTGGCATAATTACCAATTGATTGCCATCAGTCTGGACCCAATCAATTGGATAAAATTTCAATCGATTGACATCCCAATCGATTGCCAATGTTAGCAATCGATTGACATTGTTTCAGACCCAATCGATTGCCATGATTCTCAATTGATTGCCATTTTCCCAATCAATTGCCAATGTTAGCAATCGATTGACATTGTTTCAGACCCAATCGATTGCCATGATTCTCAATCGATTGCCATAGTTTTTATACCAAACGATTGGACCTTATACCAATCGATTGGTGCAGAACATGGATTTCTTTGCCTGTTTATTATATTAAGGGTTCAGTTGTTCGATTTTTGATTTGGACTTCCATTATGCGATTATGGGTCAGACAGGAATACCGTGACAACAAAGTTAAGTATATTTATACAGAATGGATAAAAGTAATAACGTGCGAAATCTGTTGATTCTTGTATGAGTTCAGTATCCGTTTCTTTTAATCCGAGTAGTCAGGCTACATTGGGAAATTGTCATGTGTCATTGTTAGTATAGAGTATAAGCAGGTTTGGTAAGTTATGGGAATGGTACGTGGACGGACGTTTGGTCACGATATACTCTTAAAAGCGGTGAGTTGTGGATATGCTCTTAAAAATGGTGAGTTGGACCAAGTAGTCCTAAGATAGACCGGATAATTTATGATATGCTCTTAAAAGCGGTGAGCTGTGCATATGCTCTTAAAAGCGGTGAGTTGGACCAAGTAGTCCTAAGATAGACCGGATAATTTATGATATGCTCTTAAAAGTGGTGAGCTGTGTAATATGCTCTTAAAAGCAGTGAGCTGGGATGTCTGGTAGATGACGCTGAGTCGTGGCAATAGATGATATGCCTTGTTCAAAATGTTGTGTCCCTGAAATGTGGTGAGCAGAATATATTGTTCTTAAAAGCTGGGGACGGACTGACGTGGGTTCCATGACATGCGGTGAGTTGTGCATATGCTCTTAAAAGTGGTGGAAGGAATGAGGTTGTATCCCTAGAGTTAAACAATTGAGTCTGTTCGTTCAGTCAGAATATGTTAATATCAATGTTTGAGTAACAAGACGATAAAGGGTTATTTTACGAGGTTGAATAAAGGAACAAGTTATTATTATAATAAGATGTTAACTCGTGTTTTATTAATAAGATGATAAGGGTTGGTTTACAAGGTTGAATAAAGGAACAAGTTATTATTATAATAAGATGTTAACTCGTGTTTTTCATTAGCTTGTGGTTACTTCAGATAACTGGTACCTTGTTAGTTTATGCTCACTCAGCTCTCAGTAAGCTGACAGCCTTTTATTGCCTGGACTTTCCTCATCCAGACTATCTTGTACCTTATTTTACAGGTGACGAAGTATACAATGATAGTTCCTATCCAGGAGGAGAATACACTGAGGGTGGCCCCACTGATAATGGCTATGCCAGGGAGAACTACAATACTGATGTTTAGGAACTCTATAAATAGGGCAGCGGCGTACAGGGTTTGATGATCGTCGTTTTTCCTATACGAAAGCTACAGAACCTGTTTAGGGCTTTCCAAACCTTCTTATCCTCCTTGTAAGAGATCCCACCATCTCTAGTCTCTCCGGGAAGCATCCGCAGGAGTCATAAGGGTGAAGACAACCTAGTGGAGGCTGCTGTATCACCAAGGTTGAAGATTTCAGAGTTGGGTTCAAGACCTGAGGTATATTTCTTCTCCCTCTTGTTAATACGCATCTATAGAATTAACGGGTAGTAGATCCGGGCATACCAAGAAGTTTTTGAAACTTAATCTTTCCGCTACGCGTTTAAAATTAACTTTTAAACCTTTGTTTTCCTTCACGTAGTCCCAGCTATCTCAACATACCATAGTTTGTTTTTTTTTTTTTAACAACTCAAGGCCTTGACCTTATCAAATGTTTTATTCACATGAATTTAAAATTATGCATCCATTGGACTATAGTATCTGCATAGATAATCTGTGTTATGTAAATGCAACAAAATCTCATTTATTATTGTGACCAAACCACTTTGGTGCTCGGTTCACCACCAACCCGTGTCCACACTCATGGTCTAATTTAATTAAACAATTAATATGCATGCCCACATAACCAACATATACACGGTACATATATGCATAGATCATCGACACAACACAACCGAAGTTACCAAACGTCACCTACCAAAATCTTGACCAACATAGACACACCAAAATTATAGTCTCCTTCTGAATTCTGTCATCCCATTCATCTGTCCTCTTCTTTTTTTTAAGCCAAACATGTGACAATAATAACACCAGTACCTGCTGATAAAATAAAACATGACATAACAAGAGCTACTTCCTCACCTCACCCTTTAGCAAGCTCCATCGGTTCCCTCTCACAGCTATTGGTTATTGACAGATGTTCCCTTACTCATGTAACCATCAGTTCCATGGCATTTAGTCAAAATAATATCTTAATAACATTTACCAAAAAAAAAACATAATTCCCATAAAAAGACAACATAAAACAAATAGAGTACAAATAAGGATGACAATGAGAATACTTCGGAGATTTAAGAGCATATTATACACAACCCCTTACCTGAATTAAGAGATCAAATACATCAATTTAAAGACGATGTTGAAAATCCTTCCCAAACACGATCTTGTCTTGTCTAACCAAGCACTTCGATCAAACGTGGCCTTAAATCAGACTTCACCAAATTATGACATTAAGTGATACTTAACCTGCGAAGACCCTACCATATATAGTATCACTCAGTCAACCCCCAAATCGTGGATATACAACTTCAATTCATGCACTAACCTTGCTTAATGCTTAGTCATGCTAGGTGTCACATTATTATTATTATTATTACTTTAAAGACAAACTCTCACACTTTGCCAAGTGTCTAATGAATCACCATATTTTTTTTACTATTTTTAATTAAACCCCCATTAAATCTAATAGTGATTATTTTAGCCCCGTAAAATTTAATAATCAACTAAATGATATAAAATGAAAATACAGGTATTACAATATCTCCAATTTTTAGAAATTTCGTCTGCAAAATTTAAATGTAATTAAATCATTTGGTAACAACTCCAAATATTTCAAACAATATTTTTTTTTAAAGCAAATATAGTACTATCTTTTCTAACTTCCCTAGGCTATGTGGAACTAAGTATCATTCCTATTTATATCAACCATTTTGATTTTCACACTCTACACTAAGTCCCACACTTCCGACTGAGGACATGCTCTGATACCATTTTTGTCACACCTCGGATCCCATTTAAATTCAATAGGATTTTCTCATTATCCTTTTGATAAAAGGTGCTATTAATTACCTAACTAGCCCATAACACTTGTAATGTATAAAATTATAACCAAAGCAGAGGCTAGAGTAGAATTTCCTTACCTTTGACTTAGAGATTAATTGATCCAAACAGTCCTCTATTAATTCATCTCTAGAGCTTCTTTCTCTATTTCTTTTTTTTTCCCTCCCTCCTCCCTTCTCATTTCTTCCTTTCTCACAGACTCTTTGTGAACTCTTTATTCTTACTTATTTTTCCTCTTCCCTCTCCTCACGATGAACTAATACCCATATCTATATATGTATAGCTGATATATATACACACACCACACACACGATTTTTTTCCTTAAGCTTCCAAAATGAAGCTTGTGTTTATTTCTTTCCTTTTTTTTAATAGCATTAGATATGCTTGCATGGCTACAAAACACTTGGTAGCCTTCATAAATTCCACGTGTCACCTACCTGCTAGGTGGCACACGTATGGGTCCCATTACAATGATCTCAAATGTGGTCCCAAATATCATATGAAGGCACTAATTAGCCTACCAATTATGTCACGTGTCCAATTATGCTCTCACAAGGGTATCCAAATTAATAAACATGAATAGTATTAAAATACTAAAACACTTAAATAATAATCCACATATACCTTAATAAGTATTTAAGCACATAAGGGTATTTTCACATACTTGTCCCATCTCAAATGGAGTATCAATCACAAGTTTCCTTATCGGAACTAACATCACTTACCAATTCTGTGTCCCAACCGGATACCCAAAGTCATCCGGTGAGTCAAAACTCACCTCCAATTAAGTGTTAATTAACACCAATAATCTCAATTAAATAATTGAACGTGCAACTAGCTTAATCACGGAGACGGGTATTTTGTCACACGTGCATCCCACAAGTGATGTGAATTAATATAATAAATAACTACTTGAAAACACTAGTTATCACACATATAGTCTCACAATCTCGCGGATATACAACTTAGCTGAAGTCTTCAGCTTAGTAATTTGAAGCGGTAGGAAGTGCAACGATTTCGTCAAATGATCAACGATCACCTAAATAATAGTATTTGACTTCTTAGACCTCGAAAACCCACTAACAAAGTCCATTGTAATGTGTATCCATTTCTACTCGGCTATTGGTAACGGTTGTAACAATCCCAAAGGTATTGGCATTCGGGCTTCATTTGTTGATAACTCGTACAACGTGAAACGTAGCGTGCTATCTCTATTTTCATTCCCGACCACAAATAAACATGTCTCAAGTCTCTATATATTTTTGTGCTTCCCGGATGAACGGTGTACTTCGTATTGTGTACTTCGTCTAGGATGTTTCGTTTCAAACCCTTCTCGTTAGGTACACTAATTCTACCCCTCAATCTCAAAACATTGTTCTCAAAAGTAAATCCCGGTTGTTTACCCATCGGAATCTCATCACAAATCTTCTTCAAGGCAACATCTTGAAGTTGTTTCTCCGTGATTTCGTGAATCAAGAGTGGTTGTGCCACAATCGTCAACATCGAACCATTTTCAATCCTCGGAATCACCTCAAGTTCCAAATTTTCCATATCTTGAATCAATTCTCTCTGAGAAGTCAAATTTGAGGCCATATATTGGTTAGTGCTTTACGACTGAGAGCATTGGAGAGTACATTCGCCTTGCCCGGATGATATTGAATCGTCAGATCATAGTCCTTCATCAACTCTAACCATCTCCTTTGCCTCATGTTCAAATGTCGTTATGTGAACAAGTACTTTAAACTCTTATGATCCATATATATCTCACATTTTTTCCCGTATAGGTAATGATGCCAAATCTTTAATGCAAAAATCATGGTGGCCAATTCTAAATCATGTGTCAGATAATTCTTCTCGTGTAGTCTAAGTTGTTTCGACGCATGTGCAATGACCTTGTCACCTTGCATAAGCACGCAACCTAAACGTCTATATGAAGCATCACTGTAAATGACAAACCCTTCAGTCCCCGTCAGAATAGCTAAGAGTGGTGCTTTCATTAGTCGACTCTTCAACTCTTGAAAACTTTCCTCACATTCTGAACTCCATATAAAAGCAACATCTTTCCTCATCAACTGTGTCATTGGCATTGCTATACGTAAAAAGTCTTTTACAAACCTCCGATAATAACCAGCTAATTCTAGGAAACTTTTGATATCTATCACATTCGTAGGTCTCAACCAATTGGTAACGGCTTTGATCTTCTAAGGATCCATAGAAATTTTTTTTACTGATACTATATGTCCAACAAAAGCAATCTCCGTTAACCAAAATTCACACTTCTTCAATTTTCTAAACAATCTCTTCTCGCATAATCGATGTAAGGCTAATCACAAATGATGTTCGTGATCTTTAATATTCTTGGAATAGGTTAGGATGTCATCTATGAATACAATAACAAACTCATCTAAGTGGTCTTTGAAAGCACGATTCATTAAATCCATGAAAGCAGCTGGTGCGTTAGTCACTCCAAACGACATAACCAAAAATTCAAAGTGGTCATATCGAGTTCTGAAGCTGTCTTCTCAACATCTTCCTCCGACTTTCAACTGGTGGTATCTGGATCTCAAGTCAATCTTCAAAAATACCCGAGTTCCTTGTAACTGGTCAAACAAGTCATCTATTCGCGGCAACGAATATTTGTTCGCGACAATCAACTTATTCAACTCTCGGTAGTTGATGCACAAACGCATTGTCCCATCCTTCTTCTTCATAAACAAGACTGGAGCTCCCCATGGCAAAATACTAGGTCGGATAAAACCCTTCTCGAGCAGTTCCTATAGCTGAACTTTCAATTATTTTAACCATATGGGTGCCATTCGGTACAGTGCTTTGGATACCAATTGTGACCCTGATACTACTTCTATCATAAACTCAAGCCCTCTTTCAATCAATACTTCGGGTAACTCATCGGGAAAAACATTTGGGAATTCTCAAACTACTAGAATGTCTTCTACTAGTGGTCCAAGAACTCGTATGTCGACAATCGAACTTAAGAAACCCGAGCAACCCTTCTTCAACATCTTACTTGCTTGAATTGTTGATATCAAGTACGGCGGTACGGTCACACCCTTACCCTAAAAAATAACTCTTCTTGACCTGACGGATAAAAACTAACCCATTTCTGCTCACAATCAATTCTAGCTTGATTGATCGACAACCAATCCATTACCCAAGATAACATCAAAGTAATTTACTATCAATGGAATCAAATCGACGCTCAAGACCTTATCGCCTATCTTAATCTCACACAACTTGAATACCAAAGAAGTTACTAATGGTTCACTAGTGGATAATGATACACACAACTCATATCCTAACGGTTTGGACTTAACAGTTAAATGCTTAACAAAATCACAGGACACAAATCAATGCGTTGAACCAGAATCCATGAGTATACGTGCATGGTATGAATAAATAGGAAGAATACCTGATACGACTATATCATCCGTATTCCCTGGACTGAGCTGGAAGTATCGTCCTTGTTGCTGCTCGACCCTCTTTCCTTTATCTACTCGTTGCCCTGCCTTTGATCCACTCGGCATACTCGATGCCCCGGTACTCATTCCCGGTTGTCTCTTACTTGGACAGTTCTTCTCTACATCCCCTGGTTGGCCACACTTAAAATATTTCCCCCTCATCTCTGGGTTATAGCTCTTGGTGCTTGAGGTTGTGTTTACTGTAGTCATATTCGTATTCATAGGACAATTCTGGGATATATGTCCTAGATGCTTGCACAGATAACAGGTGCTCAATAAATGGCAAGTACCCTTATGTCGCATATTACATGTTGGGCATAATGGTTTTGAGTCTCCAGCGAACATACTCCCTCCTTGGTTACCCACGTACGATCCTGAACTTTGCGTAAACGATTTCTTCGCATTCCCCTGACCCTTGCTCCTATTGTCATTGGCCCTCTTTCCTCGTTGTCCTTGTCGATATCGATCGACACATTTCCCAGCGATGAGAGCAGCTTCCTCAACTAGAGAAACAGTTGGGTGTTGTAACATGTCAACACGGCTACGGATATTTTTCCTAAGCCCCTCCTCAAACTTACGAGCTTTATCCTCATCAGTCGGAACTGTAGTTTTCCCAACATGTAATAAAGCATTATAACGAGAAACATACTCACTCAAAGTCATGTCTCCCTGGACTAAGCTCACAAACTCTTGACGTTTCTGAGTATGTGTAGACACCCCATTTTGTCGGCTATCAGACTTAGGAGACCCATAGCTTGGTGATTCACAATGATCGAAAAAGGACTCGAAAGGACTCCTGGAAGTTGGTTCTATTTCTCAAAATGCTCAGAATGACCAAAATGCCCCTGAAAGCCCAAAAGCTCCCAGATTTGGACCAAAAGTTCTGGAAACATACTACGTCATAAGAAAAATGATAAAAAGAGTTTTTAAGTAAAATCGGATGAAATCGTCAGCTCCCAGAGACCCCCGGAAGTCCCGGAAGTTCCCGGAAAGTCCCCGTTGACCGGTTTGACCAGGTTTGACCAAAGTTTGACCAAGTTTGACCAAGTTTGACCGATATCGTCCGAATTCACCGAAATCATTCTAGATCATGAGAAAAGTATTAAAATGAGTTTTAGAAGAAAATCGAGCAAAAACGTCAGCTCCTGGGAACTCCCGGAAGTCTCTAGAACTTCCCGGGAATCCCAAGTTTGACCAGAATTTGACTTTAAAACCGGGGCACCGTAACAATTTTCAAATTTTTTTCATGGATACTAGAAGTCAATAGCTTTCCAACGGTATATCGCACATAATTTTCGGATTTAAAACGAGTCTATTATGAATTTCCGAAGGCGAAAAAGGCGATCAAATCGGCTTTTATCGCAAATACCGCAAAACTTTTCAAAGTGACCTATCCCCGAACTATTTTTTTATGTAAAGTAGACTCCATTACCTTTCCAACGGTATATCACAACCTCAATATGGAGTTCGTATGCATTTTCTGTGAATTTCGGACAAAATAGGGCCTTTTCGCGAATACCGGAACCTCTGGGGGCCTAAACGTAAATTTTTGGGCGTCTGACGAGCAGTGCCGCCGCGGCACTGGCCCACTGCCACCGCGGCACTGGCCCACTGCCGCTGCGGCACTGGCCCACTGCCGCTGCGGCACAGGCCCAGTGCCGCCGCGGCACTCAACCCTCGCAGAGTCCATTTTTGTAATTTTTTTGGGGGTCCAATTTGATTAATTGAAAACCAAAACGACGTAGTTTTATGTTCACAGATGTTTGGGACCAATGAGAACACTTCTAAAATCCCAAAACCACCCCAAATTGGCCTATATAAACCCCCCCCATTGCTCTTCATTTTGGGGGGGCCAAGTGCAAAAGCTTGAAAAGTTTTAGAGAAGAAGAGAGATAGAGATAGGTTTAGAAGAGAGAAAAGGAGCTTCCTCCTACTATTTTGCTATAGAAAGTGAGTTTTAATCTTGTGTTCTTCCATTACCTCTCTTATACTTCACATCCCAAACACCCCCAATCACCATTCTTGAGCATTCTTGAGTTAGGAAGCTACTTCCATGTCCAAATGTCAAAATCTATGAGTGAAACACCAAGCTACAAGTCCAAAATCACATTGATTATCATCTATTGATTGTTATTTACTTACTTGTTCATATTATGTTCATCTCTTCTTGCCTCATTTCTTTTTGATTTTCTTTATTTACTTACTAGTTCATCATCATCTAGATGATGACATGAAGTTTGAGGTGAGTGAATCCTTATGGATAGTAGCTCTTAACCTCAAAAACATGTTTGATAGATGATGATCATAACTTCAATACCTCCAAGGTATCCTTGAAGTTATGTTCAAATGAAAATAAATCTCTCCAACAATCTTGGAGGTTCTTGATGATGAGTTTGATGTTGGCATTTTAAGTGGCTATGATCTTTATTGAGTATTGAAAATACATTTTCAAAACCTCTATTTCAAAACCCCCTTCAATCCCTCTCATTTTGATCTCAAGAAAGAAAACCTTGTTTTCCCCAAAAATCTTCAAAACAGTGAGTCAAAACAGTGAGTGATCTGAGTTCAAAGATTTCTCTAGAACTCAATATTCAATGTATGGATGCAAGGCCACTTGGAAAGTCTTCCTAACTCATTAAAGAACACCCATGATTTTTGGTTTGACTTGAAAATACTTGAAAATGGTCCATTTGGACCCAAACATTCTCTCCAGATATTCTGCCTCTGTTGTCACAGCAGCTTGGTTGACTTCTAACTTCTTTTTTAGAAAACCTTTCCAAAAGGGTTGGTCCTAACTTATTTTTCCCTTAAACATCAATGGCTTAGGGAACTTTCTGTATAAAATGGGCCACCAGATCATTTGTTTTCATGTTCTAAGATATTTCAACATTTCAGTCGACAATACGGACTCTGTTTCTGAGTGACCTCTATTGTTTATATGATTTCTCTCAATCTGTGATAGTTATTAAAGATTGGCTTTTTAGGTTGTATTCTAGACACAATAAGGAACATATCCATAAAAAATCATGCATTGAAAGCATTCCTAACCCCCTTTTCAATTTTCCAAAGATCTAGTTACTATTCTATCCACTATTCACAGCAAGCACATTTTAACTTTCATTCTTTGATTTGATGCTTATATGCCTTCCAAATTAGTTCATATCTTAGGAAGTAGTTCATACTACATTTGTACATATCCCATGATGATTTCATTCATTCATTCATACACATTATAGACTTCTAAGTCATTCTAGGAATCCATGAACACAAAGCACACTACAACCTTGGCACATTCTAGATACATACATTGCATCCATGCAAGATTTGGGGCCTTCATGGCTCCTAATCTAAGAATATTATAAGGAATGAACTTGATCACACGTTCATGCTTCCCCCGATCTAATCATCCTTTCTCATCCATCCCGGGGATTGAGAGGTCTTCTTTTCTCAAAGATTAACATGCATCATACTAGCTTGCTAAACATATTTTGATTTCTTTGATCATTTGCTTCAAGAACAGTTCATGTCCCCTTAGATTAGGAAAACTTTATTACATGATATGTGATTAGACGATTTTTCCTAGGTTTATTTGTGTGATCTTTCACTTTACATTGCATGATATTTGACTTAGATCTTATGAATGATATTTTATCTTTAGATCTTCCATTTCAAGTTTCTTATGTGATGTAATATACTATCATAGTATTAATTGCCGAACCATACATAGTATAAGATGATTATTTGGATGCTAATTGAGGCCCGTCGAGAGACGGGGCGAGTTGAGGGTGTTTTAGTCGTGACAAAGGCTCCTTCCTCTCTCGTACCAAAACCCCGAGCCAAGTTCTTTGGTTATGAAGGGCCGGTGCCCTTTATCCGTTTGGATGAGTCAAAATTAGGTTTCTTGGTTCCTTAAAGACCAAGTGGCGACTCTGTATCTGTTTTTCGAAAGACCTTCTTTTCTTCGAAATCAGCCTCTTGTTTTCTTTCAAATCAATTTCAAAACAAAGGAAAATCAATTCCGAAACCCCGGAAACAAACAGGAAAAATCGGGAGTGGACGACGGATTCCGCGTGTCCACAGTATGCACAGACCGCAGAAAGAATCTCTTGTTGAACTCATCCTTAAATGCCTCCCATGTAGTTGGCTTCCCTTGATCAAGCACATTATTCCACTAATCCAATGCTTCTCCCATCAACATATCAGATGCGTAAAGAATTTTCTCTTCGTCGATACATATCAAGGTATGGAAATGTCGTTCCATGTCCATCATCCAATGATCGGCCAAGTCTATGTCAACTTTCCATGGTACAAAGTCAGTTTATGCTTATGGAATTGTTCCACGATTGTGTGTTGAGGTCTTGGTACCGGTGGTGCATTGATATAGCGAATTTCAATTGGCAGAGCCTGAATGTTCATCTGATCTCATTCACTTACGGCTTGAACAAAATTTCCAACCATGTTCACTGTCTGATCCATCCGTGAATGCACTAACAACTCTCTTATCGGCTCAGTCATGACCCTATCACATATTCACCCTGTTGAGTGCAATGCATAATGACTATGACAAGATATCTATGTGTACAGTTTGTCATCACCAACAATAGATGCAAACATATGAAGCATCTCTACAATGATAACAATATTATCGTCATAAACATACACTCCACTCGAAGTCACTCAACATACAACGTCACTCGTTCCCAAGGCTCTAAACCTATTGCTTTGATACCACTAAATGTTACAGCCCAGTCCCACAATAGCAGAACCGAAGCCTGTGGCATGCCACCGAGGCTCTTCCTACTCATTTAAAAGTTGTAGCAGCAGAGAAAGAACTTTAAAGATAACAATGAGTAATCACTCCTTTGAAACAATACACCCAAAGTTAGTAAAATTCATGTCCCAAAGGTGCCCAAAGGGGTTGAAACAAATGAATTTATATTCAAAGGGGTCCCAAAGGTGCCCAAAGAACAAATCAAATTATTTAAATAATTCTCGAAAGGGGTATAAAAAGTTTTCATACAGTGGTCATTTCGACCGGTCGAGATGCCCTGTTCGACCGGTCGGATGACCCCTCGGCAAAAATCCTTCACAGCAGAGGGCACTTCGACCAGTCAAATGACCCCTTGGCAGCATTCCATCTTGCACTAGGATATTGCCTAAGGTCAAGCGACCCTTGCGATTGTTAACTACCTCAACATTAAATCAAGACATGAAGTCGACAAGTAAAATATTTCAAAACGTGAACTCTAGGTTCAGATTCATAATAACTTAACCAACCCATTCCATGTTCTCCAAGTCAATACAAAACGTTATTCTAGATTACTCCAAAGTAATTCCTTACAACAACAAAAAATAAAAATATATAGGGCTATTATCCACTTCTATTACAAAACTACGAGATAGGCATGACAAGTCGTCTTCTAAGTGAACTCCCGACATCTCGTGATCACTTCCCCGATTCCTCACCAGCATTAACACCTAAAATGTTCATGTGAATAACCACACATAATCGATTTGTTTAAGCTAACGCTTAGTGAATAAAAAAATAATGCACATAAATGATAAACATGCTCGCATTCACATCTCTACATTTCATACTAGTCTCCGGAGTCTCACGTGTACGTTCCATACTCCTAATCCGCGACTCCTCGCCAATAAGTCCACACGAAAAGGTAAGACCCACGTTTCTTTTCTTCAAACGTGCGACCTTAATACCTCTATCGGCTCCACAAGATGGCTTGGTACCACATGCTCCTTCGACCCAAATAACAACACAACATGCTCAAATACATTTCACCATACTTTCTACATAATCAAACATATCACCATGCTATTGGGCATACTTAGCAATATAAACGCCCAATATGAACTACACAATATATATCTATAAGCTAACATATGCTTTTCATACAAAACATGAATACATGTCAAGAAATCATTCCAAGCATATAGTTGGATCACTCACTTTCGATTTACGCTTCTAAAATACGATCCAAGGAAAAGTATACAGATCGTATAGAAGTCCGTCTACTACGATTCCTATCGATCAAAAATCCAATTATCAACTTTTATGAAAAATTTTAGAAAATGAATTTTTAAAAAAACTTAGCCAAATAAGTCCTAAGGTATATCAAAACGAAGCTCTTACCTCTAGGAGTTCGAATATGAAATCTAGAAGAAAATAAACAGGCAGAAGTCCGTCGATTATCGTCGTGAAGCTCTAAGCAACCAAAATCTCCCTTTGGCCTCCTCTTGAAACTTAGGTTAGAAGTTTTGTAAAAATATCAAAGTCATCTCTATCTATATATAGGCAATACTTTTGGAAATTGTGTTTACCTCCCCGCGAGTTCTCAAAACTCCTAATCAATTTCTGAAACTTTCTACACAGCTACTTCATAGCTGAACGAGTGTAAACTAAAACTTAATAATGTTTTGCCCTAAGTTCCATTTGGTTGCTAAAACGCAGTCTCACATGATTTTATGAAATTGCTAATTAGCCTACCAAATTTGTAGCGTGTTAATCCGTCCTCACCAGGATACTAAAATTAACATCAAAAATATATTCTAAGCCAGAAAATAATACAAATAGTGAAATACACAGGTAAACATTTATTCTCAGATAAAAATTTAAGGTATTCCACAATGACCGTCTTAATCTCGGAGAGACGTCACAACATCAAAACATTCACTTTACACTGTCTCAGAGGGTTCTCTTACACAGACACCCAAATCGACTCGTGAGTCAAAACTCACTCACACATGTGCGAAAATGCACAACGCATCACATTATCATGCATGACAATGAAATGAAATGCAATAACACGATTACAGGTGTTCTATTACACCTCCAATAGGGGTTTCCTTGGGCTTTATAGTTCTTAGGATTTTTAGGTGTGTTGGATGGGGTGGGGAAGACTCCCTTTTATAGTTTTAGATTTGGGTTGAAAAGTTTATAGCTAAGCGATGTGGGACAAAACAACCACAAATTTTCACATTTTTAGGCATTTTCACGTGGATTGAGGTCAAATCAAGGGTCCAGAATACATCTGGGACATTTGAGTACCATAGTGGCACTCAAAGCTATGGGGTGGTAGTCGATAGTACCACACGACACTCAGTTGAGTGCCACCATGGCACTCAGTCCGGAGGTTGTATTTTCTCTCCAGACTTCCCGAACTTCGTTCTCTTACCTCAGTTATCCTTTTTGGGTTTGTGATATACTATTGGAAAGGTGTGGAAGTCTAGTTTAAGATGTTTTTTGTCTCATTCAAAAAGAGTTTGTGGATTTTGAGTTATGGTCAAAAAGGTGAGGCTGACTCCAAGAATGAGCAAACCTGTGAGTTGTAAAAAGGGTGAAAATTCTTCTAAGGGGTTTTTGGCCAACTTGAGGGCTTAGGCAACTAATTTAAGCTATTTAAGGAATATTTTGTAAAGGGAGTTCTCAGGATCCTACCCTGAGGTCTAGATTTTGCTTGGTAAAAGGCAATTTTTCATCATTTCATATGAAAAGGCTATCATAATTTGGGTTTTTGTCCCTAAGTTATGTTTCTAATGTACTTAAGTCTTCTTAGAGGTTAGTCTAATGTATCTAAGAGGCCACGGTGCTTTATAGAGTTCTGCTTCATAACCAACATTTCCCGATTCTAGTCATCGAGTTGTTCTTGAGGTGGGGTCCCTTCTGTCGAATGGACGAACCAAAATAGGGTGTCTATAGGGTGAAACAAGGATATTTGGGGAGTTTGGACAGAGTTTCTGGGAGAAACAAGGATATTTGGGGAGTTTGAATAGAGTTTCTGGGAGAAATAGGTATATCTGGGTGATTCGGACAGAGTTTCTAGGAGAAACAGGTATATCTGGGTGATTTAAACAGAAGTAGATGGTAATGGTGATCATTCTGTCTAGTAGATTTTCATACTTGTATGTCATTAGACCAACAAACAAGGTTTACGGTACATATCTTTGTGAACACAGGGCATATATCCCTATCATGGTGCCTAGGCAGGTTAACTCAATGTGATTACATGTGAGTGATTGCCCTGGGAATCATATGAAGAAGGTTCTGTCCTATGCCACATAAGCATCTACACCGCGCTGGTAATCCCATTAGGGCATACAGCAGTTATATCATATTGTCCTATGTGAAAAAAGATGATAAAGCAACAGCCCTATGAAAGGATCTACAGGAATCTATATTCAAAGGCTGGGTTTTGTCAAAGAGGGTCCATTAACGAGAGTTCCAATATACCGTCAGAGACAGTACGAAGTTTACTCTTTTGATATAACTTAACAGGTACCAGATCAACGATGACTTATGCTCTAGCACAGTAGACCTGAATGAAGTCAACGCCGCGTTTCAGACACAGTTGGGGGAGGAAATGCACTAGTGCAATGTAGTGAACCAAACACAGTAAAAAAAAAGATTATAAAGATGCTTCTTATGAGTCAAACCTCTATATTATTTCTTTTAAAATAATTCAAAATCCCCAGCAGAGTCGCCAAATTGTTGACACGCGGCTTAGGTCCACCCTGGGGGCCTTTTCCCCCTCTTTTGGTGTCATGCCCCAGAACAACAAAAATAGAGAAAGCTAAATTTCCTTTTTGGGTCCATAGGGAATGACGGGTGAAAGTCACTAATTTGTCCACACCACACAGTACTAGTCGACTAGAAGAGATAAGAACAATAATACTACTAACTGGATATATTACAAAAGTTCTAATCATTTCAAAATCATCAGAGTGCGCTACAAGAATTAAAAAAGGTATGAAAGCAACAAATGCCCAAGTACCAATTATTACAAAGTCCAACAGTAAGTAAAAACATAAGCTATTATCTGTCTTCAGATCTTTAACTTGCATAAACATAGTCATTAGTGTAATAGTCTTCCCCGACATAACCATCATCGGTGGGGCCACTCTCTGCATATTCCCCCTCCGGGTAATAGCCATCGTCATAAGTTCCATGACCTGTAACAATAGGGACATGGTAGTCTGTACGGGCAATGTCCAGGCATAAACACTGTCAGTTTACTTCAGCTGAGTGAATAAAAACTCCCATAGTGTCATAGGTATAAAGTAATTACCAGTTATGCATGATATATAGTAATGCTACTAATAATATCTTTTCCACTTTTATTCAAAATTATCATTATCTGATTCTATCGCCTTCAAACCCTAAGATTGATTGTACCAACCTTGACTGACCATACTGAGCCAATTGTATCGTCACAACATATTAGTGCTCTTGTTCACCACTTTTAAGAACTCTTGCGAGCACCATATCGCTTTAATATAACCACTGATTTATGGGCACACTAATACTCCAGTTCACTACTTTTAAGAACTCTTACTGTTCACCACTTTAAAGAACACTCATGAGTATTATCCGTCCATAATCAATACGTATTAGTACTATTTACCATAATTACATTTTTAAGAACTCTTACGAGAACAATACATAACGCTCACATCTCATGCAGATGTGCTCATGATCGATCCCTGACACTGACATACTTGCATTGAAAGGAACTGATATTCAACTGACTCGATCATCACTATGTTATCTAACGTTGCCAACTGTTATACCTCATACCGTAAACACTATCTCATTATCACATCGTAATATTACTAACGTTCCGAACCTGACTACGTTACTCACCGTATTAACCCAGTCTCATTATCGCATCCCATTATCCTCGTAATCCATAGTATCGCATAATAGAACCACGGAACAACATTTAATGACTAAGCATTATGAATTATAAACCTCAAAGGAAACAACTATGTTCTGTTAAGTTCGATCGATTGAACCTAGTTCGATCAATTGAAGGAAGATGGGTTCGATCGATTGAAGAATCTTTAAGCAATTGAAGTCAAGAAGGTCTCGATCGATTGAGGTTATTTCGATCGATTGAGACTCCAGTGTGTTCGATCGATCGAACATCGTCTTCTCCAACAGTTATGGGCAGTGAACGTCCAGAAGTATTAGGGGGTGTTTGGGTCATGTTTAAATGTCCCAAATGTGTAAAACATTACAACTAAGCTACCGAGTGAGTTTAAAACTCACCGAATGTTGTACGGGCATGTTTGGAAACATCAGGCTTGAGCTCTCTCTCTCTCTCCAATGGCCTCCTCTTCTCTCTCTTTGTCTCTGTCTCTCTCTCCGTCTCTGTCACTCCTGCTTCTTCCCTTATTCTTCTTCTTCTTGTCTGTCTCTCTCTGCCCATATCTATATGTAACACCCTGTATTTTATTTTCATTAATAAATACTGCATTTCATTTCCATGAGTATTTGATTTAATTTCTCTTTGTAATATATATCTGGGGTCAAACTGTAATTTCCATAAATACAGAAAAATATTTTCTGTGGTTTCAAAATCGATATCTATATTTTTGTATAAATCGGGAATTTAATTCCTACACTGATATGATTCCTGTATTTTTTTTATTCCAACCAGTTAATACCAGTTTTAATTTCAATCTGCGTCTATACCGCGGCTTGGGTGTGGGAGCACGTAAGCTCAACCACACCGTGCGTTTTCCACCTCTTTCTTGGAGCCCAATTTTGGGCAGTTTATATATATGGGTGTATCAGTGTCTCTAATCTCTCTCATTCGCACTCACAGTCTCTCATCTCTCACTCTCAAACACTCTTACTCTCTCAAGATCACACACAACACACACACATACAAATTATATACTATATACATACACACATACATAGTTATATACATATATCAATCAAGAACGGAGAAGTAGAGATTGGACGACGGATTATTCGGCGGAATTATCGGTCTCAAAATTCTCTGTGTAATTAATCTCTGTGAGTATTATAAACTCACTCGCCATGTTTGTATACGTGTATTTCAGTATATATAAGTGTGTATATGTGTATATATATATATGTATTTCACCATTGAAGCTTGAAATTGGAGTTTTACAAAACTCAACCAAAATCAATTCCGTGAATTGATTATGGAAGATCTCAGTCCCAATAAGCTGTGGTTCGAATCCTACGTAGTAATTCATCCGTATCACGACGTACGGATGATTTAAAGTTTTGACACCCTTACTTTAATCGCGAATATCTAGAGATATAATCCGTAATCGTATAAGTTGATTTCGTATTTGTAATCTACGCGGAAAACCGAAGAGATCCATATATTGCACGACATGTTTGAAACAGAATCTGAAAATGGGTAAAATTCAGTTTAAAAACCAGAAACAGGGGAAAACGAGGAAGATGATGAAACTGCAAGAACTCGCGTGCGCGACCCACTCGCGCGAACCATTTCTCCCTTCGCGCGCGCGACCCGCTCGCGCGACCTGTTCTGCCCCTTCGCGCGCGCGACCCGCTCGCGCGGACACCCTTTCCCTCGCTCGCGCGATCCGCTCGCACGACCTGGGGCAGTTTGAACAATTTCTGTATTTTATATAAGGGACTGTTTGGAAAAGGTTTTAAAAGTTTTTGAAGAACTGTTTGACAAATATACTATTTTAAAGACTCATTGATAGGAATTGGACTTATAAGAATGTTTGAGACCGAGATTTATGTTAAACGAATATTTCAGCTTTGAGATAATAACTGTTACTGCAAACTGTGAACATTGACATACATATTAGGGTCGAGGTTGTGTCAACATGCATGTGTGTGAGAAAGCGTGAAAAGAGTATAGAGTGGCGGTCTGGTGTGCGACCTCAATATCGATCGGATATTATTCCTGGTATTGGAGGCGACAGTGTTGTGTACGGCTTAGATATCGATTGGATATTATTCCTGGTATCTAGGGCGCTTGTTTCGAATATAGATCGGATATTATTCCTGGTATCCGAAATGATGGTATTGAGTTACGGCTTAGATATCGATCGGATATTATTCCTGGTATCTAGGGCGCTTGTTTCGGATATCGATCGGATATTATTCCTGGTATCCGAAATGATGGTATTGAGTTTCGGCTTAGATATCGATCGGATATTATTCCTGGTATCTGAAGCGATGGTATTGGTGTGCTATTTGGATATCGATCGGATATTATTCCTGGTATCTGAGGTGATGGTTTGGTTGAGTCGGTTTTGTTGAGAGAAAAGAGTCAGAAAGATGAGATGTTACATTGTTTCATGCACGGTCGCATATTTATTGCTTATTTTATTCCCCCGTGACTTATGTTGGAATTGGAACCTTGAATCTATTGCTTTTAAAGTTAAATTGCACCGCTGCTTATATGCTTATATATATATATATTGCGAGCACTTGTTTATTTTGCTCACCAGCTTGCATAAGCTGACGGCGTTGATGCGTCCTGGACTGTATGTCCAGATTTTCAGGGTCAGGAGCAGCCAGGGTACTTCGACTATGCTAGTTAGAGGCAGGCGACTTTCCAGGAGGCTGCTTTATATTTCCTATTGTCTTTTTTGATTTCGGGTTGTAATAGACTTTATGTTAGTTTTTGAATAAGGGCTTTTGGGCCTAAGACCTGGACTTATGTAATAGATTAGTAAGTTTTAATTTCGGAGCTTATGTGTATTAGTATCCTTTCTTTTAAAAATGCTGTTAAGTTATTTTGTTACAGGGACAATTGGTCATACTCACTTGTCACGACCTACGAGTCCATAAAGAAAATTAAATGCTTTCCTGTATTATGCTACGTCGGGGCGTGACACTATATATATGGAGGGTGTATATATAGATGCGTATATATAATATGTATAGCAATCTCTCTCTCCTCTCTAATTCTTAAGTTCAGCAACCAAAACTCACACTCACGAAATATAAATATATATATAGGGAAATGATGAGAATCAAGGTGGTATTCCAGCGAACAAACTGGGATGAGATATTCTAGAAAGTTCAATCGATCGAAGCTCCTTCAATCGCTTGAGAGCAGATCGGCCAGGTTCGATCGATTAAGACCAATTTGATCGATTGAAAAAGGGGACACGTAATAAATTCATGTTGATAGGGTTTCGATCGATTAAACAAGTGTTCGATCGCTTGAACAATAAACTTCTCGATTGCTTGAAAACACTTCGCTCACGTAATAAATTTATGGTCAGGGGAAGTACACAGAATCTTATGTATTATTATACAATCCAAAAATACAGGGTATTATATTTGGAAAGGAAGAGAGTGTTTTCTTTTCTCTTTTGAAATTGATTTTGAAATTCTTGAACGATCTATGAAAACAGATACAGAGTCGTCACTTAGTTTTAGGGAACCAAGAACTCAATTTGACTCACGTAAACGGATTAAGGGCACCGACTCTTCATAACCAAAGAACTCAGCTCGGGATTTTGGTACGAGAGAGGAAGGAGCCTTCGTAAAGACCAAAATACCCACAACTCGTCCCATCTTTCAATGAGCCTCAATTAGCATCCAAATAATCATCTAGTACTAAGTTGGTTCTACAACTAATATTATGATAGGTATATTACATCACATAAGAATCTTGAATTGAAAGATCAGAAGATAAGATATTATTCATAAGATCTAAGCCAAATATCACATAATGCAAAGTAAAAATCACACACAACAAACCTAGGAAAAGTCTTCTAATCATGTATCAAGTGATCGAGTTTTCCTAATCTAGAGGGGGCATGAATTGTTCTTGAACAAATAATCAAAGAAAATAAAATATGCTTAGTAAACTAGAATGCATGCATATTGATTCTTGATAAATGAGTACTTCTTAATCTCCGAGATGGACGAGAAAGGAAGATTTGATCTAGGGGAAGTGTGAATGTATGATCAACCTCATTCTCTATGATCATCTTGGATTAGGAGTCACAAAGACTCTAAATCTTGCATGAATGCAATGTATATTCCTAGTGTGTAAAGTAGTAGTGTGCAAGTGTTCATAGTATTTTCTAAAGTGACTTGGATGAAACTGTTAAAATTTTTCTCAAAACTGATAAAAATCTAAAATTGGCCAAAAATATTAACACCACCTTTGTGAGATTAATTTTGGGGTCAATGTAGGGATAATATTGTCATTTAACCCACCTAAGTGGAGCTATTTTTTAACACTGTTACCATATGGGAAACTAATTTGGGGTTAACTCACTACATGGTGTTAATTTTGACACATAAAACTCTCCTATATAGGGCTAATTTTAACACTTAATCTTCATGTGGGGCTATTTTAAAAGAAATCTTAGCAGTTTCACCTAAGTCCAACACTACAAGGGATTAAGGGTCTACTTTTAAACCACATGAGAGTAAAGTGAAAATGGGCCTAGCTACATGGGGTAAAATATATTTAACCTTCAACTTTAATGCCCACATACTTTAGACCAAACTCCCCAGAAGTATAATACCATTAATTCACATTTTTTTTTAGATAATTGTTGGGAAATCCCTCAAGTAACCCTCATAAGTTTAAAACTTCAATTGGTTTGACCATTTTCTAAAAAGGACAAAAGGAATATAAGTCAGTGCTCACACGGTATAAGTGCACGCACCATAGAATATCCCATGTCACCATAGCCCCCCTCACGTGTGTTTTTGGTTACAGTCACTTACACCGTGTGAGTTGCTGTACCATATGATATCCATTTCGAATTTTTTTAAAAAACTTTAAACCTCCATAACTTTTGATCTACAACTTTGTTTCTTACAAATTTTATACCGTTGGAACCGTGTCGACGAGAGCTACAAAACTAGTACCATTGTTGATACCTTTTGAGCAAAAGAAAAAAATTCTTATTTTTACATGTCATGTTCCAGACGAACCTAATAGAATTTTCACATTATATTTGTGTATGGGTTATTGAATTTTCACGTAATATTCACGTATGCCAAGTTGATATGATGTGAGGGAAAAAAATGAATGTTCACTTTGTTCTTAAGGAGAGTTTTAGTGAATTTTTACAAGAATTTTGCATTTGTTTGGATTGAAAAACTATGTTTTATAATTGATTTGTGAAATTTGATTTTTTTAAAAACGAAATATGCATTGTTTAATATGAAAGAGAAAAAAAAGAGTAAAATTTCACTTGGCATATATGAATATTAAGTGAAATTTTACTTAATATATGCATATTAAGTGAAATTTCACTTTTCACTTAATATATGAATATTAAGTGAAATTTCACTGAACTTGTACATGAATATTAAGTGAAATTTTACTTAAATTGACACTTGAGGGACTTTTTAACAAAGTAAGTATCAAATTAGACCTTAAACTCTAGAGAGTTACCTCTAGTGACTTTTGGGATAGTTAGTGAATTTTCACTTAACCTATTAAGTGAAATCTCACTGAACGAGTACACGAATGTTAAGTTTAACTTCAAAATTTTTAGGAAGAAAGCATGTACGAGTTCAGTGAATTTTCACTTAATATTTATGTATGCCAAATTTATATGTTTAAAAAAAGGCGAATTGCAATAAAGCCATTGCTACCTCATTAAGGCTTAGTTTGGCCCCCATTTTGGTGCTTTTCCTTTTTTAAAGCACAATTTCATGTTAATTCATTTGGTAACTAGTTTATGAGCTTTGCAAAAATTGAACTTAGGGCTTTTTTGGAGAGAGCTTTTAATGTTTTTTTTATGTATTCAGTGAAATTTCACTTAACATTTATGTATATCAAATGAAATTTCACTTATTATTCATGCATGTAAAAACATGAAAATTTTCATGTATTGAGTGAAATTTCACTTAATATTTTATGTATATCAAGTGAAATTTCACTTATTATTTATGTATGTAAAAACATGAATTTTTTTTCCTCAAAACATATCAACAATGGTGCTAGTTTTGTAGCTCTCGTCGACACGATTCCAACAGTATAAAATTTGCGAAAAATAGAGTTGTAGGTTAAAAGTTATGGATGTTTAAAGTTTAAAAATATTTTTCAAAATTAAAAATGATACGGTACACTGCTCGCACGGTGCGAGCAGTCTGGGCAGAGGTGAAGTGCGTGGCGCGCTTAGGGCGCGCATGAGCGCACGCGTGGGGCGCATGGAGTTGAGGGAATTGTGCATTGGAGATTCTATGGTGCGCGCACTTATACCGTACAAGCACCAGCTGTCAACCTTTTGTTCTTTTTGTTAAGTCACTCTCTAATTTATACTTTAGCTTAATAAATGATATACTGAGGTCATTTTTGGTAAATGCCCTTTTTTTTTTTATTACAAGAACAAATTTTTCTAGCCTGTCATCTGCGACTTTGGGATCCTCGCCAATATTTCAGGCGATTTACTTATTGTCGTTTTTAATCGGCATAGAACATGGGATAAATCTAGGTATGTGTACTTATCTCACAGCGCACACACTAGTTAAGTTAGTGGTAGTGGTGTCAAACGGGCCGGGCTCGGTCAAAGCGGCCTAATCGGGCTAGAGGATCGGGCCGGGCCGGGCCTCACCTAAAACCGGGCCGGGCTTGGTAAAGGAGGGGGGGTGTCCGCCCCGGACCGGTGGCCCGGGCTCACTAGGGCCGGGCTAGTGGACGGGCTCGTGGACGGGTGCATATCCGGGCTGGGCCGGAGTTTTGGGGGGAAAGTTTAACTACTTTTTATTATTATTATTATTATTTTATATGTTTAGTTTATGCATTAATGATTAGTGATTACTAAAAAAAGTTTGTTTAACAAAAAAAAAAGTAAAGAATATTTATTATTCAATAAAAATTAAAGAGATTACTAGTATTTGATATTTAAAAATTATAGTCTAACAAAAAATATCATTAATTTGTATAATAAAAAGTAAAGATTTATTCATTAATGATTAGTGATTACTAAAAATAAGTTCATTCAAAAAAAAAAAGTAAAGAATATTTATTATTCAATAAAAATTAAAGAGATTACAAGTATTTGATATTTAAAAATTGTAGTCTAACAAAAAATAAAGATTACTTATCATTAATTTGTATAATAAAAAGTAAAGATTTATTCATTAATGATTAGTGATTACTAAAAAAAGTTCATTAAAAAAAAGTAAATAATATTTATTATTCAATAAAAATTAAAGAGATTACTAGTATTTGATATTTAAAAATTGTAGTCTAATAAAAAATAAAGATTACTTATCATTAATTTATTTAATAAAAAGTAAAGATTACATTTTACAGAATTGAATTTTTTTTTTTTTTTTTTTTTAAAGTTGTTCACAGTTTATACTCATGCGGTCCAGGAGTATTACAATTGATTTGTTTGGAACTGAATGATCTTCAACTCTCATATTCATTCTTCAATTCTTCTTTCTTCAATTTTCTTCCGTGACTTCCAAATTTGCGAAGTCTTCAAGAATAGGATCTTGGTTGTTTTGAGTTCGATATTGTGCACGGTCCCAATCCTTCAAGCACATCAAGCAGTCAAGCGTATCAGGAGATAATCTGTTCCTCCTTTCCTCTAGCACCCTTCCACCTACACTAAAAGCAGACTCCGATGCAACTGTGGAAGCCGGAGGAGTTAGTAGATCACGAGCCATGATGGAAAGAACCGGGAAAGCTCTTACATGTTCTTTCCACCATATCAAAAGATTTAAATCAACCATTTCCTCGTTGGTTAATCGGCTTTCCCACTCAGTTTCTCGATACTTATTTAATTTACCAAGAATGTTAGAGCTACTTACAAATGATTGACTAACACCCTTTTTGTTTCTTTCGACTGAGAAACTGGCTCGTCCAAGAACCACCTGACGCTCCCGAACGGGCCGAACTTAACTCAATATTAGAAATAGAAGAAGAAGTAGCACTTTCTTTATTTGTATATTTTTTATAGTAAATACGAAATAAAGATTCCAAAGTATTTTCCATTTCAAAAGTAGTTATTTCTAGACTAGGCTCACCATCTGGTCCTTGCATCAATTCAGATATTTGTTTAACCATTTCACAAACACATCAAAATTGATTCTAGGATCCAAAATTGCAGATAAGTAAAATACAGGTGGAATGTTAGACCAATATTTTTTAAACATTTTTTTTCCATTTTCTCGCAAATATCAATAAAAATGTCATTTTTTTGTTTATAACTATGAAATGTATGAGCCATATTAAATAATTCCATAAGAACTAAACAAGAAGTAGAATAGTAAACACCGGAAAGTTTATTTGTAGCATTGTACAATACTTCTAAAAATCCATGAAAGTCAAATGCCATATCCCAATCGTTTAAAGTCAAGTTCAGTAAAGGATAATTAACATTAACAAATTGAGTAATAATGCCACTATACTTTTTACAAGAATCTATCATAAGATAAGTAGAATTCCAACAAGTTTTATGTCACGACCCATCCCACTACGCGTGGAAATAGGACACGTGGCACGCCACCAAGGCTCATCCAAACATCATCTAATAATACGCAGCGGAAAGGACTTCTATAAAACAACCCTGGGTATATTAAAACTTAGGAAACGTTCCCCTCTGTATTGTAAAATACATTAAAATTAGAGTCATAAAAAGTTTTGGCCATTGAAAACACATTCAAAGAAAAATAGTTTTGAAAACAGAGGTTCAGTCGACTGCCCCGTCGACTGCACTAGGGTCCAGTCGACTGCTCCATCGACTGTGTTAAGCAGAACCACAAATACGCCATATTGCAAAGAGGTCCAGTCGACTGATCTGGGGATCCAGTCGACTGCTTTTCAACCAAAGGAAGCAGTGGCTAAAATCAACAGTGTTCAGTCGACTGCCCAAGGGGTCCAGTCGACTGCTTCTCTGATATTCACTTACAGTATCCCAAATACACGAGATCCAGTCGACTGATCAGGGGGTTCAGTCGACTGCTCCTCTGCTGGCAGCCCTGTGTTGGAAATTAACAAGTCCTACTATTCAAAACCAACAACAATCACAACCACAACTGATTTCAACATACTAAAACACAGTTACAGGCGTTCAATTACAAGATTACAATACTGAGAAGCTAATCCATGTTTCTATTTCAACATACTACAATATTCAAATCCTTGTACAAGTTTAGGATTTAAAACAAAAACATATACAAGTGTTATCCCCGGCGTTCATCGGCCTCACTCATCACGCTTCTTCTTAATTATCCTTCTTCTTACCTGCAATGGAGTACATCTCCACTGCTCAGCTATATGCTGAGCATACAAGTTCTAACATATGCAATATATGACAAATCATGCTTTAATCTCATAAATCATACAATAGTCTCTAGGGAGAAAAATACGCATTCATCCGGTAGCGGCAAGTCCAAGCCTTAAACCGCGATACCAATGGCAAGTCCAAGTCTATCAACCATTGTATCCACAAGTGCCATGGCAAGTCCAAGTCTATCAACCATGCACAGTAGCCGTCGCTACTCAAATTCTCAAACATCGAGAAGCTTACTCCGGCATGAATTTGTATAAGACTCCCCTTTGACCCACATAGACAACTCAACGTGCTCGCGTAAATTTAGACATGCTTTTCACAAATTAGTGCGTGCAAAATTAACGGGCCTACAATTAATACATGGATTTCGCCCGGATCACAATTTCGTCGTCGAAATATAAAACATGTATTTCCTTATATTTCACAAGTTAGAACTTCATACCTCGTGCGATTTCCTCCAAACTTTGAAGGATCGACTAGGAGGCTAAATAAACGTCGGATTCCGAATTTGATACAATTCCTACAAGTTTATACCTCCACGAGTTCAAATCTGAAATCTGGAGAAAATCTGACGGACGAACGGTCGTCGATCGGCGTCGCAAAGCCCGTGGCAACTAAATCTCCCTTCTCTCTCCTCTCTCTAGATATTTGTTTGGATTTGGATGAGAATGAATTCTCATCCTCATCTATATATAGGCAAAAGTTATGGAAATTACGCTTACCTCCCCACGAGTTTCTCAAACTTCTAATTAGATCTCAAAACTTCGCACCCGTCCATTTTATGCCTTTACGAGTGAAAACTATAAATTTCAAAAGTTTTCGACTAAGTTTCGTTTGGGTCCAAAAAACGTCCGAAAACTATATTCTGTAGAATCTCTACACAACCTACCTTTTTAATTAACGTATCTCTCACGTTCTCACCACAGTTCTCAAAATGACTATCATATTCAAATTACCAGAATTATACTACACAGGTATAATTACTATTCATAGAAATACCAGATAAGGTCAAATAACATTTAAATCATATAAATGCCATTTACTCATGATTATGCAATATGAACTGCCATGCTCCTGTGTCCTCACTGACACCTTACCGTTGACTCACAGTCAACCTCAATCCACCATTATCAATTAACATTGATAACCTCTCAATCTACAATTATGCATGATAAAACTATAAATTTTTGGAACGGGTGTGACATTTTAATATCAGTTTGCAATTTCTTTGGATTAAGACAATTTTGTTTACAAACACCATAAAATGCTTGTAGACGGTTAGGTGTTGAACAACAAAAGACCACTGCCTCTCTAATTTTAACTATGTGATCATTAATTTTTGTTAATCCATCTTGGATAATCAAATTGATGATATGACATACACAACGACCATGAAATAATTTTCCATTCAACATTGGGCGCATAAGATCTTTAAACATATTAATAGCATTTGTATTAGTACTAGCATTGTCAAAAGTAATGCTTATAATTTTTTTTTTCATAATATCATACTCATTTAAAACATTGATTATATAGTTATATATAATTTCACTAGTATGAGGATAGTCTAATGCACGAAAAGCAATTATATTTTTATTCATATTTCAATTTTCATCTACAAAATGTGCCGTTATACATATATATCCTGTTTTATTACAACCAGTCCACAAATCAGAAGTGCATGCAATTGTACAATTAAAAGTAGAAAAATCCTCAATTAATTTTTTTTGGTTTGTTGAAAAACAGATTGTATATCACTTCTAAGAGTATTTCTAGTAATAGGTTGGTAGGCGGGTTGTAAAAAAGTTTGAATAAAACGTATAAAGCACTATTCTTCAACTAAAGTAAAAGGCATATCGGATGCACAAACAAATTTTGCCAAGCCTTCGCTCATTTTTTTTTATTATAAAGAAAAGTTCCAACACTTGTGCCAGTAGAAGCAGAAATTTGGGATTGTGCTAAGCCGCCCGCTTGAGCGGTACCTGCTTCCCATGCACCTTTATGCTTGTTTATGATGTGCCTTTTAAGTGTATTATTTCCTCCACCTTTGTAAGAAAATTTGAATCCGCATATTTTGCAAATAGCTCCATTTTTTTCGTCATTTAATTTAAAAAATAACCAAACTGATGATTTTAATTTTCTTTCAGTGGTGGGACTGGGATCATTAGGATTTAAAGGAGGTGGTTCAGATGGATTAAACCCCATAATTTCAACGTCGTCATCATCCTCCAATTCCAAATCATTAATCTCATTTCTTTCCCCATAATCTAAATTTTCAAAGTCATAAGTTGGGCCTTCTCTAGTTTCTGAAGATCTTGAATGAGATGCCATTTTTTTTAAATGAAAAAAAAGAGGGGAAAGAAATATAAAAGATTAAAAATACTAACAATTAAATAAGCAACTAATAAAGCAAGAAATGAAACAATAAATAAATTTACCTCAATGGCCCAACTTATAGTAGTAGAAGAAGAAGTGAACAACTATAAATTATAATAAGACTTGAGACTTGAGAGCTTGTAAGTTCAAGTTGTAGAAGACTAGAAGTGCCTTTACAGATTAGAGCTTTGATAATTGAATCACCAACTTGTAGAGTAGAAGTGCTTGTAGACTTGTAATTTATAGAGTTGTATAGAGCAAGTTGAGAATAGAGAGAGAAAATTAATTTTTGTGTGAGAAAATATGTTGTGGGAGGTTTGGTATTTATAGAAAATGGGCTAAGGGGCATTTTGGGAAGTCAAAAATCACATTTACATTTTTACCCCAAAAACTAGTTGTTTTATAGCCGTTAGAGGGGTAAAAAATGGAAAAATATTTGAAAAATGGCCAAACTAACCGTTATGGGCTCAGGAGGGCCTACCGGGCCGGGCCACAACGGCTAATATAGCCGAGCTTTTGGGCCGGACCGGGTTTCGGGCAAAGGAGCGGGCCGGGCCATAGACGGGACTAAGGGTGTCCACCCCGGACCAGACAAAATGTGCTCGGGCTTAGCGGACCGGGCCTGGCCAACCCGACCCGTTTGACACCACTAGTTAGTGGTATCCAAATCAACACGAAATTGTTTTTTTTTTTTTTTTATTATTATGTAGATCTGATCTCACACCAAGTTGGACAACTTTATTTTCATATTGAAATTCGTTTCTCAAATCTTACATTGCTCTTGGGGGCTTTAGTCAAATTAGTTTTTTAGTTCTCCGCTAATGATCTCACCTAGTATTTTTGGGTAAAATTTAATGAGTAATGCTAGATGCACAACAAAAGTGCACAACGAAATGCACAACCTGCTTTAATTTATTGGACCTCGTGCTGAAAAAGCTGTACACACTCTTTTTTATCTTTTTGTGTGTACAGACTTTTCAGCACGAAGTCCAACAATTTTAAGCTGATTGTGCATTTCATTGTGCACTTTTGTTGTGCATCTAGCATTTCCGAAATTTAATTAGACCACTCCCCGTATAACAAGCTACTGCCACCGCCGACCAATCGAGAAATTATTCAGTGAGCCCGTCACGCCACATCAGCATACTGACGTGGTGTGACCAATTAATTCCAACCAATCACTTGGCCCCTACTTCTAGGGGATCATGACAAGTGGTTATCAAATTTAAAATTTGAAATTCCACTAACCACTTGTCATAATTTCTCTAAAAAAAAGAAAGAAGTGAATGGTTAGGATTAATTGGTCACACCACGTCAATCCTAACATGACGTGATGAGCTCGTTGAATAACTTCTCCGACAATAAATACCGCGGACAAAAAAAGAGGGAGACGATACCGACCAAGGAGATCGAAAACGCCGATAGGCGAACCTATGTCCATTGTAGTTGGAGCCAAGCCGAGCCCTAAGCGCGCGCGAGCGAGCGAGCGAACGAACGAACGAACGAACGAACTTCGGAGAAATTGATTTTAATAGAGAAAAAGGTTTTAACCATAACGGTTCCGAGAAACCACACTCCTCTCCCTTGAGTCTCTCTCTCTCTCTCTCTCTCTCTCTCTATCTAAAACATGTGTGCGCCTCTCTATCTTACTTCTGCCTGGCGAATTGGATAACAAGAAACCAAATTTATTTCTCCCTCCTCTCGTTACATCGTTCGAATACCCTATTCTTCTATCCAAATCTTTTTATTAAAATTCTATTGCAGGCACGAATCGAAATCGGCAGTTCTTTTTGGGGCGGCGCCTAATAAGTGTCCACTCTCTACTGGAGCATTATTTCTAGGTATGTTCTTGTGCTCTCGTTCGCTCTCCTTCCCCATTTATAGGCCTTTTACTTATTTTTAGATTAGAATAGAGTCAAAGACGTTATCTTTCCTCTATTTCCTTTCCCTACTATCCCTTTTGTTGAATTTTCCTTTCACATTAATAATGCTTCAGGTGAATGAATTGGAACTAGGTTTTAGTTTGGATATCTTGGTTGTCGAATTTCCCCCTTCTAATATATGACTTCTTTTACTTATAATTGAATGAATTCCCTTTCCATTACAATCAATTGGAACTAGCTTTTGGTTTGGATTGTTGGTAATTGTCTTCCAATATATATATATATATATATATATTTTAATTTTTTAAATGCTGTTTGAGTTGTACTAGTAATTTTTTTTTTTGGGTTTCACTCTCTTCCCCGCCGCCCACACAATTTTTTTCTTGCATTATTTTGGTATAAGTTATGGCTAAACTTCAGTATTTGGCTATTAATTCTTTTGGTTAATTATTAGTTGACTTTATGACGTGTGTGTGTGTGTGTGTGTGTGTGTGTGTGTGTGTGTAAATGTAAATGTATTTGCATTTCTTTTTTTTTCTTCGTTTTTGGAAGGGTGTCTTTTTTCTTTTTTTTTTAATTGGGTTGAATGATTTTCTGATGGAACTCAATGGGAATGAACATATCAATTAATAAATTTAGTGGACCTAGTTACTTCCCAGAACTTGAACTCGATGAACTGTAGTTGCTTTTGGAGAGATAGGGAAGAGAATTAATCACTGTGTTTAGCTGCAAAGATGTTGCGACTAAATTCTTTAATTTCTTAGAAGGTAAATGACGCTATCTTACTCAAAACTAGCCATACTAACTCAATCTTGGAAATTTATGAACTAGTTGATACTGTATTTTGCCTATTATGGGTATATTTCTCCATTTAGTTACTTATTTATCAGTGTTTCATATTCCAGCTTCTATTTGTGGAAGTGATTTCTCCTATTATTGCACTTCTTAGACAGCGTTTCTGAAGAATCTGGACACTATGTGCGTGTGTCACTCCCACACTCGTCATTTTTTTCTTATTTTTTTTTTATATATTTTTTATCTACCTATCCTCATATTTGACAGGCATGGAAGTCGGTGGTTGTGCCCTTCTTCTTTATGTCCTTTTCTCCCCCTCTCATAGACGAGACGCTTCATAGAACCTTGGTCATGTGATATGAACTACTCTGCCGAGCAAGCAAATTATGGTGGAATCTTATTCCAAATATTAAAAAAATCTCTCTCTCTTTCTCCCTCCATAAATATGTACAGATCGTGATCCTTAATATTTTTTATTGTTGGTGATGGTGAGATATTGGAAAAACAGAGTTGTTGACTTTGAAGCACTTTGGCATTTCATGCAGGGAAGTGTAACATTCATATCTGGCAAACCTTAATGGTAGTGGCACTCACATTGATAAGAAAGAAATAATAACACCACGATGTCACCAGATTAGTAGCCTGAATGGGGTCTTACTGAATGTGTTGGGGTCTTACCACATTGTGGAACTATAACGATTCTCAAATACTTGGACACTAGCTGTTAGGAGTTTATTTCTGCATGATTCAGAAGTTGAATACAGTGTGATGCAAGTTGAGTAGGGCCGTACTTAACAAGTTTTAACTTCAGTTATGACCATGTGCAATTTGATACATGATTCCCTATAATGACGTTTTTTTTAAAATGTAAATGCAGGGAGGGAAGTTATTCGTTATTCGTGTTCAGAGTACCATCCATCTTGTTATATGTTTGTCTAATGTGCTGCTCCAGATAGTTTTGGTATTCTGTGCAAATGGCGGCTGATCAGCGGAAGAAACGATTTAGTGCTGCCAGCATTGTTAGTTTTCGGGAGCAGTGCAGAGGAAAAAAGAAGAAATTGGAAATGCCACAGTATGGTTTAAATATGAGATTTAATATTTCTCTTCAATGGGATGACAAGAAGAAGAGTGTAGTTGCCAAGGGGGAACAGATTGGCTTAACATGGAGGGATTTGAATCCATTTGTTAATTCTATTCCTCGTTTCCACAATGTCTTGGCAGATGTTTTTACTATCCCCGGGGAAGTTTTTGAATTGGAAAATTTAACAGACGTTCTCTCGTATGAGGTAATGGTATCCTAATGGTGATGCTCAATTACCTTTTGACTTGAATAGTCATTTTCTTACTAGGAATATTCTATGCATTTCATGTGGTACTGGTTATACAGGTTTGGGAGACTCGTTTATCTAAAGACGATAGGAATCTTCTGTCACAGTTTCTTCCTAAAGGAACTGAGGAGCGAGAAGTTGTCCAAGAATTGTTAGCAGGAGACAACTTTCACTTTGGAAACTCTTTTCTTAAATGGCAAGTTTGGTAATATTTGGAAGTTTTCATTTTGAAAATCTAGGACTTAGTTTTGTCAATACTCTTAAACTAGGCAACTATATTTGCATTTTTCTTTGGTCATGTAAAGTTACCGGTTGCTCCAAAAGCTTAGCTGTTAGAGAATGAGCCCAACAATGTATATCAAGCTCCAACACCCTCTCTCATGTGCGACTCTGTCTCGCATGTGGAGAGCCAACTAAGCAAACTCCATTGTAGTGGAGACAAATAACAAAGTGCAAATATGCATACCAAAGCGAGGATGGAGAGTCGAACCCAAGACCTCCCACAAACAAGGTTTTGATACCATGTTGAGTTACCAACTACTCTAAAAGCTTAAGCTGTTAGAGACGGTGTAATTAAGTATTGATACTCTCAACGCGTGTGGCATGACTTTCTTTGATAAGGGCCAAACACGTGGAAATATTTAGAAATATGGGTGACGGCGTGAATTGAACTTAGGACCTTTGCTTGCTCTCATACCATGTTAAGTCACCGGTTGCTCCACAAATGTGTCTCCATCCAAGAAAATACAATATATGAGATTGAACAAGCCCTATCTGAAAACTTCTTTTGAACTGCTTCATAATATATGATAAAGCTAAATAATAGAACATGTCGTGGTTACTGTTGGAATTAGGAAATAATATATTAGTATCAATCTACATTTATTGTTCATGTTGACCATTTTGATTATTTCCTTTTTCCTTTTTATTCCCTCTTTATTCTCTTTTATTCACTTTCCTTTTTACTGCTCTTCTGTTTGCTATATAAGATGTACATACAGTAATAATAAAATTATCCCTTTCTCTACATTCTTTTTCTATGTTGGAATGTCCCACATCGCCCATTTATGGCTCCTCTGTGCGGTTTATAAAGCCTTAGTTCCCCTCTCCTTTACACCTGGGTTTTAAGGAATTGAATGGGCTGAGCATTACAAGTGGTATCAAAGCTTGGATGAGCTTGTCTTTCGGCGTGCCGAGTGTCCGACTGCTGTGGTCCAGGGTATGCCGAGTGTACGGTTCCTGTGGTTCAGGGGGTTTGTTGGAATATCCTACATCGCCCATTTGTGGCCCGTTTTATGCGGTTTATAAGGCTTTAGTTCCCCTCTCCTTAACACCTGAGTTTTAAGGAGGTGAATGGGCGGAGCCTTACAAATGGTATCAAAGCTTGGTTGGGCTTGTCTTCCGACGTGCCGAGTGTCCGGCTATTGTGGTCCAGGGTATGCCGAGTGTCCGGCTCCTGTGGTTCAGGGGGTGTGTTGGAATGTCCCACATTACCCATTTATGGCCCCTTTGTGCGGTTTATAAAGCCTTAGCTCTCCGCTCCTTAACACCTGGGCTTTAAGGAGTTGAATGGGCTGGGCCTTACAAGAGTTACGTTAAAGCGAAATGTGTCTAACATGGGTGTTGTCAGCAGTTTCAGTTTCTTGATTTTTGGTCTTTTGGAACCTTCTTGCACACAAAATTAGTTTTTGAAGAGTAGGATGTATTATGGTGCTCTTAAGATATTGTTTAGTCAATTTATTTGGAATATACACTTGCAGGGGTGCTTCACTTTGTTCTGGTAATCTTCATCCTGATGTTGTTCTTCATTGGGAACAATGTTTGAAGGCAAATAAGAAGGCATACTACTTTGAGCTCCAGAAATATCATAAAGAGTATGTAATGTTAAAAACTCTTGTTTCGTTTCGAGTATATTAATCATTGTCCTAAATTATACTTTAATCGCTGGTTTGTGCTTCATGTTGCAGCATGATTGGTAAAGTACTTACGTGGAAGGACCAATTGGCAAGCTGCAAGGATCCCGAAAAGGAATTTGTACAGAAAATATGGAGGTTAACACTGGATGTTTTGCTTTATGTATGAATTTGTTGAGTTTGGTCAAGGCAGGAGTTTCCGCATGCCATATGGGTGAACTTGTCATCAAGCCACTATGGCAGTATTGTCTCTTTTGAAAGTTTGGTGTTCCAAATTGTCACTGCTTCTCTAACAAAAAAATAAAAATAAAATAAAAAGTGAAAAAATAAGTATGAAATGATGTAGCAGTAATGAGGACATGCCCTTTAAAAGATAACCTGAACTAGTGAACTTACTACTCTATGTCAGTGCGTTTAGGGTACTAATCACGCTAGGGAACGTCTAATTTTCCATGGGCATGCAACTTAGACTTCACAAATAATTTTCTAGCGTTGTGAATGATTAATACTCTTCTAAATGGGTTGAACTATCGGTCTCGGACACATTATGCGTGGCCATTGTTAAAACATGTCTGGTTCGACAAACACCTAGACGTAGGATTGCCGATCTTAACCCAAACCTCGGAATTCAATTGAAAAATGTGCTAACCACTTGATCCAACAATTTGGTCCAAATCTAACACCCAAGTTTCCCAAAGAACCAAATTGGGTTCAGCTAGGTATATTTATTAAACGATATAAATGAATATCGGTGTGTATGTGTGTGGTGAGTGTGTCCTAAACACCCCGGGCTATCAGGAAAATATGTCTGTCACGAATTATTTTGAGATTCGCATATAAATGAATTACGGATAAGTGGGACTGAAACCCATTAAGATCGTAGTGTCTGGAATGTTTAGAGGGAGGGCAGACCTAGACTGACTTGGGAGTATGTAGTGCAACAAGATATGAATATATATAATTTAAGTGAGCATATAGCTCTTGATCGTGCAGCATGGAGTAAAAGGATTCATACAGCCGACCCCAAGTGATTGGGACACAAGGCTTGGCTTGGTTTGGTTTGAGACTGAAACCCATTAAGCTCTAAACCCAAGTCAGGTGGATGAGCCACGACAAACTTAAAGGTTGTAAATTTTGAGGGTGAAAAATTGCAAGGAAAACTATTGAACATGTAGATTAGTTATAGAAGTGATATTTTTTGAAACTGCCAGGCTTCGCTCAAGCTAAAGCTAAGTGTATCCCGAGGTCGGTCCAGACTTATCTGTTTGCTCTAGATCTTGTCCAAGCTCCTATCCTTAACTTTTACGGGCTAAACATGGACAGTCCGGGCTAGCTACGCTCTATTGATAGCCCTACTTAGAAGCATGTGTACTTAAGTTTTTGTGTAACTTTACATTGAATTCTTTATTTGTTCCTTTTGTTACAGTTATCTCAAGATGAATGAAGGGCGTGTGTTCAAATTCTCACTATTTTGCAAACAGCCATTTAACTTTAGAAATTTGAGGAAAGTATTAGAAGTCATAAACATATGGCAATGTCCCTTTGACCTTCTGCTTGGGGACTTGCACATGGTAGCAAAAATTGTTGTAATCATTTTCTAGTGGGATCTTTCAGACGCTGAAGAACCTATGCATAATCCCTGTCAACCCAGTATTATAACGTGTCAACAGTTTTCACTCAACAAAGTGGAGTAAAAGAAGTTGCAATATGGGGACTCGAGTGCATTTTGATTTTGAGTATATAGTGATATATTTGAGTTGGTGATCTGTTTCTTTATTTGATACCTTTTCAAGTAACATTTTTCGTGTTCCGTTTAGATTTATAGAATAAGTTTTATGAGCAGATCAAGAAAGCATGTTGGGATAAGTATCTTCACTCGTGGAAATGAATCTAGATTTCGCGATCCTGAGGAGAACCTTGCAGCCACATCTGAGTCTAATTCTTGGGCTATTGATGAGAAAGCATGTAGTAGTGACAACCAGAACTTAATTACAAAGCACGGGGAAGTGCAAAAACGGTAATATAGCTCTCTAGTTTATGCTGCTATAAGCTATTTCAGTGCCTTTACACTTACATTCCAATTCAATCTGGTCTTGAGGAAAAACGATGGTTTTTTATTTAGTTCCTTTTAGTTTGCTTTTTCTAAGACTAATAAGTGAGAAATTCTGGAGTAACATATTTGTTGGCTTCTCTAATATTTCTCTGTTTAGTTTACACATACATATTTGTACATTTACGGATTATTGGCATATGTTTAACCAACTCCCAGTCTAAATATATAACTCTTCATCGATCTCTCTGCATGTATTTTCGCATATATTTATACACATATATGTTTCGGGATGTTTTTGGCCACATAAGCCAGGATTTGCAGGGTATTGAATAGCTAACTAATTTGGAAATTGTTTTTCCCGTTAGAATTTTTTCTCTCTCAAACAGGAAATGCCTGTCCCTATAAATGGATTGTAAACTTTCTGAGTTGCCTAATAATAACATGGTTCAGTCATCTCCTTGTAATGGTTGTGTTGAGGCATGTATTAACTCATCATTTTGCTTTACTGGCTGGAGTTTAATAAGTTTTGTATGTTGTGATTTGCAGAAAAGTCGTCATAGAGGACAAGTATGATAATTTATCAGATGGGCTTAATGTGGTCGCACGATCTAGAAAAGGTGAAAAGCTACAGAAGCGAAATAACAAGCACGGTGATGGTGCTGAATACATGTCTTATATTAAGGTGGTTCATCTAATTTATCATAAATTCTATGAAGTACTTGGTTTCTTTACCCTTTTGATTTGGTTTTAGATTTGGTGCTGGTTTAACATTATCTTTTGGTGTTAATATCCGCCAAACTTAACCACTTCACTTCAAAAGACCAAAAATAACTCTTTTCACCCTGGTCTTTTGGCTTTGTGCCCAAATTTGCATTTGAAAGCATTGAGAGGAGTTTAATTAGTTTCACAGTTTTTTGTTTGTTTTTCATTATGATGTGGTCTTTAGTATCTTGAAAACTTCCTGTTATTGTTGACAAGGATGAATATGCACTTCTAATGGTGGGGGTTCTTATCCGATCACCTCCGTTGTGTTTCAGGTTAGCAAGGAGCAGCACCAGCGTGTTAAGAGTAGTATGAAACATTCTAGTAATAGCCTTCAAACTAGGTCTCTAAACCATGTTTTAGGTATTGATACTTTTCAAGTACAACCATTTGAACTATTTGAGGAAGAAGAAAGACAGAAGTTGCATGAGCACTGGTTAGTATTCTGTGCAGTTGACACAATGATTGTTATACATCAAGCCCGTCGATTTTATTCCCCTCAAAAGTTTAGTGTTGTTTATACAGGATGCGATTGGCAAAGGGGGATCTTCCAGCAGCATTTGCAAACTGGAGAAGTAGGCTGTTGCAGAGATGTCAATTGAAACAATCTTTAGAGCGTGAACTGGAAAAAAAAGTAAATTTTCTCAAAGAGGTTTGATGCTCTCCCCTGTTCCTTCTTGTGCCCGTCTGAGTGCGTAAAATCAACTTGTTGAGAATTTGGAAAATCCTTGTTGAACTTGTATATCCATTGCAATTTTATTCATTGGCTGCATTTATGTTGGCTTGCCTATTTATAATTGCATGGTCAGGGCGAGGAGAAAGAGAACACTCATGACGTGCAACCAGTGCCATTGGACAGTGGAGCACTAGACCATGAATGCTCTATGGAAATGCAGGTTCGTTGGTCTGCCTGCTTCAACATTTGTATTTTGTGGGTGTGGGTACTAGAGCATTTTAAGGTTACTAGTTCAATTTTAGTAGATGGCTTTTGAACCAGGCATGGTATTATGAAAATCTTCATCGGTGATTATTATATTAATTTGGGAATTTTTTTTGGATGGTCAGAATGAGGAGAAAGAGAAATCCGATAGCTTGCTTGAAGAGCAAACAGATGATGGAGCTGCAAACACACAACCTATCATTGCATTAGGGGTATGTTACTCTGGTTTTTCCTTCCATGTGTTTGCGGAGTAGGGGGGTATCTGGGCATTGGAAATCTTCGTTTTGAAAGTTGAATAGATCCGTGATGAGCTATGCTTTCTGTATATTCTTCATTAGATATAATGTGTTAATGTTATGATTTCATTATGTGTATTAGGATGAAGAGGAGGAGAACTGTAATGGCATCCTTCAGGAGCAGATGGGTGGAGCAACTAGTCTTGGACCAACTGTAGAAGATCATAATGAGTCTATTCCTGTCTCTAATGAGCATCTGCAGCAGATTCCTTCCCTCAGTGGAAGCCATGAATTTCACCGCTTGGATAAGGATTCGGATTCAGATTCGGATTCGGATTCAGATCACAACCTTGTAGTTGTGAAAACAGAGGATGCTCCTTGTAATGTGTCGCAGTACCATGATAAGTTGAAACACATGGATGTCTCTGTTAGTCAGGGGGGCCCTATCTCTTCTGCTGCTGATGTTTGGCCAGTGGCTAGCGTGGGAGGTTCTTATTTTCATTCTTCTTCTTTGAAGCATGAATTCTCCTCGGCCAGTGAGTTATCACTTGGGCATCCGAAATCTATTGTAGAGCAACAAGCCAGATTGATTGATTTGGAATCTAACATTTGTGAAGGTGATGCTGGAAAAGGTCTCTTGCACACACAATCCAATGACGGTTCTTTCTTCAGTTCTTACAATAGCCAAGATCGATCTGAGCTACTTCAACATTTTTTCAAGGGTCAGGGGATTTTGCCCTACCATCACGAGCGGAAACAGGCAGGGATGGATTTTCATCCAGCAACCAGTGTATCAAATGAAGCTGCTCAATTTTCTGGGCACTTCCGGGAGCAGCTGCATCCATCACTTCTGTTGGAGCTAAGGCAGAAGAAATTGAATGATCTTTACATGCATCAAAACATTCAGGAGAACATGTTCTCTGATGGAGGTAGATACTCCATACCAAGTCAAGAGCACTTCTCGTCTGGCAATCTTCAGGATTGGGCTGTTAGTACTGCCCGCGTGCCCGCACCTCTTCAATCTCATTTTAATGGTGGAGAGTTGTTGAGTCAGAATTGGTTTTCTGGCGAGCATCGAGCCCGTGGTGGCTGGTCTAACTTGGATGGTGGTGTTGGCCAAAACCAGGGAATTGGAAATAGAAACAATGCAGATCAGAGCTTATTTAGTGTCCTATCTCAGTGTAACGAGTTACATTCTAGTGCCCATTATGATTCACTGGGCTCCGCGGAACAGTTCATTCAATCAGGGAACTATGGAGGGGGTGTTCCCATGCCAAGCAACGTGTTACCGCAGACCACCCATCCAATTAACTACTTGAGTGGGCATGAAGCCTCTGCACCTGTAAAGGATGGCAGCATGGGATGGATGAGCCTGCCACATCAGAATTCTGCTTTACAGGATTCGATGGAGAAACCATTCTTGAGGTCATGGAACCAATAAGGGTATTCTATTTTCCCCTTGCTTGAAGAGGGGATTGCAAGTTAAGAGCTTGGTTGGAATTTCGGATGGTGGAGATGCAGCATACAAGAGGTGTGTGCAATGGGAGTATTAGGCTATATTTTAGTTTGAAGAAGGTTCTTGTTTTTGTTTTTGTTTTTTTTTTTTTTTTTTTGGAAATTATGGAGGCAGGAGTCTATAAGCCCTGGGATGGCATTTGTATATACATATACTAGAACCAATCTGACAGTTATGTATATATTTGGATCCTAGCTGAGGTGGGGGTAATTTATGTTTGATAGGTGAGGTATAAATCATATTTTCTTCTTCTTGTTTTTTCCCTTGTTGATGGAGAAACATCATCTAGTAACTCTGTTGGCTAGACTACACAGTGTTGGGAATTAAACACGCGGAACCAAATTCCCCAAATAAACACACGTACATGAGCAGTAATAAAACAAACACACCAAAGAAAAGACACACAGATTTCTACGTGGTTCGGCCAAACACCTGCCTACGTCCACACCCGAGAGATTCATTCTTTCACTATTGAGTAAAACATGATACAAGCTTACATGGATTAAATCCCATAACCCAAATACAGACCATTGTACACTCCCCACTCAATACCCCAAAGAACCTGACATAATCACTGTAATACATAGAGAAATCACAGAGACAAAGAAATACCCTCTTTACCTCACATCCCTATAACACTGTGAACACCCCTCACAGAAAACCCAAGTGATTAATGTCCCATGCCCCAAAGGGGCACCCCTCTCGTCACCACTCTCTGACCAAGAGTGATTCTCTCTCACTGTTACAAATGAGACCACCGAGTGTATGTTTCATACTCTCACTCCTTTGGCACACACTGCACACATTATATATATATACACTGCACACATTATATATATATAAAACCCATGCCCATTCCAAGCCCATGCTCACCACACCTGCACATATATATAATATATATATATAACCCATACACTTCACATGCATATATATATATATATAAATATAAAACCCATGCTCTGATGATGGGTATGGACCCAACAAATCTCCACCTCCATACCCATGAGAAGAAGAAATATCCCACCTTGAACAACCTGTCAAGATGCTCATACCATTAGCCTAAAATCCCAGTTACACATACCGAATCAACATAGTCACAATTTGATTCACCACGGCCAATGACCATGTGTAACCGTCTTCCGTTAATTTTACTCATTAACACCGGAGTAGGGTCTCGATCCACCCCCTCCACCACTAGCAGTATTCTTCCCCTCACTATCGTCTGCTACTTGGAAACCTGTCACCCGTGTCTTCGCCTCCACCGCAAAAGAAACACGTCTAGGGTACCCTTTTTTTCTTGTGCACTCCGTTTCCAAACATCAATCGAGTTTTTCTTCATTGTACTTCCAATCAGACGATACAACTCATCCACACTTCTCTCAACCGCCGTGTGTGATTTCAGCAATAATATTAGATTCCTCCGCAACTTTGGAATCAATATCACACCACCCAAATAGCGAACCTGCTCCAAAAATATTTGATCAACATTCCTACGTGCAGTATCCTAACAATTACCTCTGTCGGATAATTGCGCCTGTGTCTGCCCCCGTCTTCTTGGAACCCATCAAATTATTTTCTCCAGAAGCATGTACTTAACGTACCTGGAATCTAACAACCCAAGAGAAATGCCCGTATGAGTGGAATGTGAGAATCTCTCCACCATACGCAACCTACTACAATCACAGTAGCATCAAAATTATTTTTCTGCCCTAGATCCCAACCTGCTGCAATTTACATAGGATCTATCACCAAAAAAAAAAAAATAATTTTCAATCCATACAGAATTTTACAAATCTGCACCCACCAATGAATCCGCAGCGTCCAGAAACCTTAGGACATCTCCGACCCGAATTTCAAGTAACATAGCTATGCACACTAACTACTTGAAATTCCAACCAATCAAGAGTCTTGATTTCATTACACCTTGCCACACTGGATAATTATCATATCCAAGTATTTAAATCTACAAGGAATCTGCATCTGCATCGTAAGACCATCTTCATCGCCATCGCTGCATCATTGGATTTCTTTTTTTTTTTTTTTTCTGCTTTTCTTTCCTTTAACCACTGTGCTGCTAATCTCCACTGTCATCGTGCGCCTCTATCACCATGATCTGACCACCATAGCTCTGATACCACTTGTTGGGAATTAAACACGCGGAACCAAATTCCCCAAATAAACACACGTACATGAGCAGTAATAAAACAAACACACCAAAGAAAAGACACACAGATTTCTACGTGGTTCGGCCAAACACCTGCCTACGTCCACACCCGAGAGATTCATTCTTTCACTATTGAGTAAAACATGATACAAGCTTACATGGATTAAATCCCATAACCCAAATACAGACCATTGTACACTCCCCACTCAATACCCCAAAGAACCTGACATAATCACTGTAATACATAGAGAAATCACAGAGACAAAGAAATACCCTCTTTACCTCACATCCCTATAACACTGTGAACACCCCTCACAGAAAACCCAAGTGATTAATGTCCCATGCCCCAAAGGGGCACCCCTCTCGTCACCACTCTCTGACCAAGAGTGATTCTCTCTCACTGTTACAAATGAGACCACCGAGTGTATGTTTCATACTCTCACTCCTTTGGCACACACTGCACACATTATATATATATACACTGCACACATTATATATATATATAAAACCCATGCCCATTCCAAGCCCATGCTCACCACACCTGCACATATATATAATATATATATATAACCCATACACTTCACATGCATATATATATATATAAATATAAAACCCATGCTCTGATGATGGGTATGGACCCAACACACAGATGACTACTTTTTCCTAATAAAGATGCCAGTTATTTATTTATTTTTCGATGTGTTTTGATTTTGTCACACATCAAATGCCTTGTTAAAGTGGCAAATGCTTTGAAGATGCAAGTTCATTTGTATGTGATAAAAGTTATGATCTGGTTCTCTAAATGCTTTGAAGATGCAAGTTCATTTGTATGTGATAAAAGTTATGATCTGGTTCTCTATCTCCATATACTAGTTGGTGTCACGATTTCCTTGATCAATGTTAAGGTGGTGGGTTCAATTTTGGGAGAGCTGGATCCTTTTTCGTTGATTCTATAACACCGCTTGTGGTTCAGTGGTTGTGACTGTTTATTATTGTGTTGGTGGTGGTGGTGGTTGGGGTTGGGTTACTATGTTTGATCAAAACATTTGTGTAAGTACTAGAGACTATAGAGAGAGAGAGAGAGAGAGAGAGAGAGCTGAAGGGAAAGAGGTCTGATGAATAAATTGGCCACCCTCAGATGTGTTATTGGTGATTGATTTTGGGGATTCCAATTTTGTTCATATAAATGGCCCAACTGATGAGAAGCATGAGCTTCATGCTATGGAAATTAATATAGAAGCAGTACTAGCTTGGGAATTATAAATTGACATATCAACTCAAAAAGAGGTGAATGAAGACCAAAATTAAGTTGAGAGAGAGAGAGAGAGAGAGAGAGAGAGAGAGAAGTAATCTTTGTCAAAAGGAATAGCTAATTGGAAGTGTGGATTGCAAGAGAAAAAGGAAAAAAAAAAATATTGCAATTTGCTTTTGGATTGTGCAGAACAGAAGCGTCACCGAATGAGAGGGACATATATGCTTGCTTGCATGCGTCTCGTCTCATTCATCAGAGAGGGTCGGAAAATATTGCTCAGAAAGAGGGTCGGAAGCGTAGCCCCACTATAAGTCAGTCAGGCTCTAAAGAGGGCGCCCTCTTTTTATTAAAGAGAGGGCCTCTATTTTGACCGTTGGATCGTGCTTTCATTAATGGCAATTTTGTCATTTCACAGTTTTTAAACACAATCCAAGGGCCAAAATAGAGGCCCTCTCTTTAATAAAGAGAGGTGGCCCTCTTTAGAGAATCTTTGACCCTTTATATATATATATATATATATTTTAAAGAAACACAATTCTTACATAATTAAAACAAAACCTTCCGCTTGATCTATCGAATCAATCTTTTACACAAACCAAGTAAGCAACCCCCCTTTTTTTTTTTTTTTGCCGTGGAGGCTATTAGAACTGCCCCCCGTTGTACAAAATGCTATTATTAATAAAAAGGTCCTTGGAGGCCACCTTTCCTTTATCGTCGATTGTGTCGTTTGTGATTGTCAATGCCTGGCTCGTGATGGCTCGTTCCTTTTACGATGGTTTGGCGCTTCATCCGATGCGAATTTAAAAATTAAAACCGCCCATGATGGGCCGTTCGACACTAGGTTGGAACCCCTGCCGTATGGAACCGGTCGGGATGATCAACCGGGTTACAAACCGAGTGGTGACCTGCGGCCCGGGTCCTAGCTATGCCACATGTCGACTGGCCATTGATCTGGTTAGGATCCAACGATGCCAGCTTGGGGATAACCGAATCATCTCCATGGTAACTGAAACGTCTCCGTCATGCATTCAATGCACGTGCCTTTTGAGGTAGTGATTCCCTTTGATCCGGGCCGTCCCTGGGTTCTATATAAAGGACTTTTGCCCATTTCTTCAACCCTTTACTGCAGAGATTTAGACCACCGAGCGCCTTAAGAGTCATAGCAATCCCGAACAAGATTCCCGAGCCCCCTTTTCTGCACCTAACCTTGTAAGTTCTTCTCTCTCTTTTTTCCTGTCCCCTTCTTTCCTCTTTTCTGAGCGAGACTGGAGAGAGCGAACCTCCTTAAGTTGGAACATGAGTGGGATTTCTTCTTCCTCAGGTTCTGTTTCTTCCTTAGGGCAGGGGGCTCCTTAGGGTTGTTAGAGCACTCAAGTGTCTCCGGAGTAGTTCTGAGAGAGTGCCACTTTAGTGTTGAGGACGCTTTATTTTCTACCCTTTAAGTCGGTGGTCCTTCTCCTCTTATACGTCCGGCTCGGAGTCCCTGACCCGTACTCAGGCCATGTCCTTCTTCTTCTCCCTCCCGCGGGGATACGTGAGATGGAACATTCCGATTTCAACTCCGCTTCCCGGTCAGAGAGTGAGATGTTCCGGTCGGGCTTGCCCGACACCAGCTTAGACCTACCTTCAGGTTCCCCCTCCGATCATCACAGCGAGGGCCGAATCCCAGTCCGAGTATCCAGTGACGAGGCCGACCAAGAGGCCCCCGTTGCCTCGGTGTCGCGGGGTTCAGGTGATGAGGCGCCTGAGGAATCTGCTTCCTCGGTAGCATTCGCCTGCGAGTTCATCCCCTCGGCTCTGCGTGCCGGGGACCTTGATCGGATCAGGGGTAAGTACGCCATCCCCGACAATAGTTCTTTGTCTGTCCACCCCGGCGGGGCTCACATTTACCGCCGGGGCTTTATTACCTTATACGAGGACACCCTCATAGCTAGCCTTCGAGTTCCCCTCCATCCTGTCGCTCGGGACATCTTAATCTTCCTGGGGATAGCTCCTGGGCAGCTAGCCCCGAACGGATGGAGGTATCTTATGGGGTCCATCTCCTTGTGGCCCCAGATCTTCGGGTACGAACTCACCCTCCAAGAGTTCTTCTGGATTTATCGACCGTTCCCAGTTCACGGGGAGGCCGGGTTCTTTTCCCTGGGGGCTCGGCAGGGGAAGAAGGTCATAGTCAACTGCCCGAGCAACAACAAGGGGTGGAAGAACAAATTCTTCCAAGTGTCCGCTCCTGGATTTTGTGAGCCAGCCCCTGGGAGTCAACTGAGTACCTCCTGGGCAGAGGAGTTGAGGGGTAAGCCCATCCCGAGTCTTCTCTAGCCTTTTTTTTTTAGGCTTTTGTTTTACGGCTTCGAACTAATCATCTTGGTTTGTTTTCGTAGCAGGGCCCGTCAATCTCCCAAACATCCCGGAGGATTGTGAGGAGAGAATCAGGGGCTTGATTGAGCAGCCTGTCAACATCTGGGACGTGTTGACCCGGTCGGGAGACCAGAAAGGCGACCGCCGACCCCGTCGTCCCGCCGTACTGCCGATCTTCCCTAGCATCATCCCGGGTACGAGTTTTACCACTTAGTTTGACTTCGATTAACTTTTGACGCCTTGTTATTCTGGCTGTTGACATCACAGCTATTTTTCTTTTGCAGAGATGGCCCCCAGAAGAGATCCCGAGCGGTTGAGGGCTCTGCAGTCTGCAGCTGCCGAGCGGATGGCGACAACCGGGAAGAGGCCGGCCATTGAAGCCTCTGGCAGCGCGCGCCAGTTTAGACAACTTAGGCATGGCCCATCGGCGGCCCAGGCTCCCGGGGAGACAATAACCCCCCGGGTGATAGCAGTGGGGGAAACATCCGCCGCTCGAGCCGAGATTCCCACCGGGACGTCCCTGGATGAATCTAGGGAGACCCGAGAGAGGGTCAGACCATGCCTACTCCCCAGTCAGGTGGAGAGGTGCGCCGGCATGTCTCCCCCCAGTTTTTCAGGCTTGGCTATACAACATCTCCCACCTGGTAAGTAACTTTTCTGCGTTTTTTGCATTCTTTGCTTTGCTGGTACTATTGACCGACCATTTTCCTTTTTTACTTCGGTTGCAGGTCGGCTGTCTGGCTGCCGGAGTTGAGTCCTTCATGCCAGCCCTTGCTGGGAGGGCCACCGCTGCCGAGACCGCCCTGGCCGAGAAAGAAGTTTCCCTGGAGACCAAAGAGAGGGCCTTGACCGTGGAGAAAAACAGGGTCAAGGGCCTGGCTTCGAGCCTCGGGGCAGCCCAGGAAGAACTGGCGGTGGCTCTGGCGGAGCTGGAGGCTGAACGGGCATGCTGCACGGCAGCCGAAGTTCGGGAGAGAACACTCTTGGAGGCGGCAGCAGCCGATCCCCCAGGAAAAACTTTCGATGACGGCTTCTTCCTCGGGTACGAGGACTTGAAGAGGAGGCTGGTCCGGGACCACCCGGAGTTGGACACCACTCCCTACCAGGGTATGGATTCTGACTACTGGGACATGATACCCGAGGTCACTGAGGGTGCTGCTGCCGAGGCTCGTGGGATCGCTGCCGCGGCTGAGGGTGCCACTGCCCCGACTGACCAAGAAGGAGATGTTGCACCGGAGGGGCAGGCCGAGGGAGGAGTCGATGAGAATGTAGACATTGTTGATGTAGACGACCACTAGGCTCCCTTCTCAAGGACTTTTCTAGTTTTTGTTTTGGTGGGGAGGCTACTAAAACTGCCCCCCAGGCTTTGTACATTTTGTTTCAATTAATGAAAAAGGCCCCTGAGGTCAGATTTCCCCTCCACTAATTGTTTTCTTTTTCTGCACTATGCCTTTGTAATTGCTAGTACCCGTTCGGTTTTGGCCGACCTAACACCTTCCTTAACAAATGTTTCAGGACCGTAACCAACAGAACACCTAGTCTTATCGACCTTTCTAAAAGGTGATCGCCCGGAGCGCTGTAGATACTAGCCCTACCTAGCATCTGGGATCGTCCGGTGTATTATAGGAATACCCTGTATCATAGGTGTATCCTGTTTTACGACCCGGGATATATCTCTGATCACTGTAAGCGCGTAGGAAGATCATCCAAGCTCTTATAGCGACCGGTGTGATTCCCTGTTTTGGCCTAATATTCTCCTGCCCCCCAAGCATTTTGCTAAGGTGGGAGTACAGAAATAGGTGACCGTAGGGAACCGACCTGGGACATGGGTGGTCGCAGGGGCATTTGAAGCTCGCCATCGTCGGCCACCTAGGGGTTTGGCCCCGTTGTCGGCCGGCCTAAGCGAAGCTTGAAGTGATTTCCTGTTTAGGTCTACAATCCCCTTGCCCTAGGCGTCCTGTTAAGGCGAGGGCGTATTGGGGAGTGGCCATAGGAAATCGACCTGGAACATGGGTGGTTGCAGGGTCCTTTTGTGCCTGGGTTCGGAGGCCGAGGTCTTTTCTGCCTTGGGGTTAGGCCCAAGGTCTTTGTTGCCTCGGGGTTATGCCCGAGGTCTTTGGTGCCTCGGGGTTAAGCCCTAGGTCTTTTCCTTATATGTTTTGCATGGCACGGGGTACCGACAAGAATAAATTTTTGAAACAAACTAGTCAATTTTATTTCAAAAGTAGTAATCTGTAATGGTTGCCCCATCAGAGCTACTGATAATACTTGCGGAGGTGCTGCACATTCCAAGGATGAGTAAGATCATGCCCGTCCATGCTCTGTAACCAGTAGGTTCCCGGACGGTTGACCCGAGTCACTTTATACGGGCCTTCCCAGTTTGCCCCCAACTTGACGTGGCTTGGGATTCGGGTAGACTGGTTCACTGCTTTGAGGACGAGGTCTCCAACTTGAAAGCTACGGTGCTTCACCTTGCTATTGTAATATCGCGAGACTCTTTACTTGTAGGCGGCCACCTTCATATAGGCCTGGTCTCTTTTTTCTTCCACTAGGTCCAATTCTGTCCTGAGGGCTTCCCCGTTGTCCGGATCGCTGAAGTTGGCCACCCGGTATGTTGACAGCCCGAGCTTTATGGGGACCACTGCCTCGAACCCGTAAGTTAAGGAGAACGGGGTCTCACCAGTAGCCGCTCGAGGTGTAGTGCGGTATGCCCATAGAAGGGTTGGTAGCTCGTCAGCCCACAGGCCCTTGGTGCCTTCAAGCCTTGTCTTGATTGATTGCAACATCGTCCGGTTAGTTACCTCGGCTTGACCATTGGCTTGTGGGTGCTCGGGAGAAGAGTAATGATTTAGTATCCCATAGCCCGAGCAGAACTGCCTGAAGACGGGTGTGTCGAATTGTCTGCCATTATCGCTGATCAGGACTCGGGGAATACCGAACCTGCTGAGGATATTTCTTTCCACAAAGCTTTCCATTTTCCGCTCGGTTATCGTTGCCAAAGGCTCGGCCTCCGCCCATTTGGTGAAGTAGTCAATCGCTATCACGGCAAATCTAACTTGCCCTTTCCCCGTCGGTAAGGGACCAACAATGTCAATTCCCCACTGGGCAAATGGCCAGGGACTGTGGATCGGCGTCTGGAGTTCTCCCGGTTGGTTGATCATGGGAGAGTACTTCTGGCACTTGTCACACCTTCGCACATATTCCTGCGAATCTCGGGCCATGGTCGGCCAATAGTAACCCTGTAGTAGGGCCTTTCTAGAAAGCGCCCGATCTCCGATGTGGTTCCCGCACATACCTTCATGGATTTCAAACAGTATTGCTTGCACTTGCGCAGGGTGAACGCAGCGGAGATATGGGATAGTGAATCCCCTCTTGTAGAGAATGCCGTCAAGGAGGTGATATCGCGCCGCCCGGTACTTGACCCGGCGCGCCTCATCCTTGTCATCTGGTAGCCTTCCTGTTGTCAGGAACGTCATGAACAGGTCCATCCAACTGGGTCCCAAAGTGACCGGGTCAACCTCCATGCCCTCTGAGTTGATCACGCTTGGCTCGGGTAGGAGTTGTATCCTTATCCCGGGCAAGTCTGACTCAGAAGACGAGGCAAGGCAAGCCAGCCGGTCTGCTCTGGTATTTTCTTCTCTAGGTATCTGGGTGATGGAGAATCCCCGGAGCTTCTTGGAGACCGCCCGGACAAGGGCCAAGTAGGCTACCATGTTGTCCTCCCGCGCTTCGTATTCTTGGTTTACTTGGTTGACCACTAGCTGGGAGTTGCTGTAGCCCTGTACCTGTTGCGCACTCATCGAGGTGGCTAACTGTAATCCGACCAAGAGGGCTTCGTACTCGGCCTCATTGTTGGAGGTGCAAAATCCGAACCTTAAAGCATATTCAAGCTGGATACCGTCGGGGGTAGTCAGGATGATTCCAGCTCCACTACCTTGCTGATTGGAGGAACCATCCACGTGCAGCACCCAAGTTGGGACATCGGGACTTAATCCGGGCGGTAAGACCGGAGGCTCGGACTCTTTGACTAGGTCATCGAGGTACGTAAACTCGACCAGAAAGTCTGCTACAGCTTGCCCCTTGATGGCTGTCTGGGGTCGGTAAATTACTTCGAACTCTTCCAACTCCAGGGCCCACTTGACGAGCCTCCCGGATGTGTCTGGCCGACTAAGAATTCTACGTAGAGGTTGATCGGTCAGGACTACAATGGCATGGGCCTGAAAATACGGGCGGAGCCTTCGGGCTGAAGTGATGAGGGCGAAGGCCAGTTTCTCGATGCGGGAGTATCTGCTCTCCGCGCCTGGCAATGCCCCACTGGTGTAGTACACTGGGAACTGTATCCCGTGCTCTTCCCGAATAAGTGCCGAACTCACCGCCGATGGTGACACTGCCAGGTATAGAAACAATTCTTCCCCGGGTACGGGTGTCGAGAGCAAAGGAGGGGATGCCAGGTACTTCTTGACTTCCTGGAATGCCTCCTCACACTCTTCTGACCACTGAAACGTTTGGCAGAGGATTTTGAAGAACGGCAAACACCGGTCGGTAGCTCGGGATACGAATCTGTTCAGTGCGGCCACCCACCCGGCTAGGCTTTGCACTTCCTTCGTTATACGCTCCAGTTTGGACATGCAATTATAAGCATACATAAGCATACGAATATAAAATTATAACAGTATTGCTGCAAAAGGTGGCCTCCAAGGACCTTTTCATTACTTGTTAAAAACTATGAACAATGGCTTGGACGCCAAATAATGGGCTTTTGGAGTCCTAAGCCTTATAGGTTTTTATGTGCCTATATATACATATATATCACATGGAAAACCTAAGGAGATGTCATAATTTTCAGCAGCCTCTCTCTCTCTCTCTCTATACATATGGTTTCTCTCTCGAGCTAATCACCAAGGAGCTTGGGATTTAACGCATGACTGTCATGGGGATGGCTCAAGAAGCGTCCTCTACGACCTAGGCGATGCATAAGAGAGTACACGGAGGCAACATGGAGCAGCATGGTTGTGTATATTATGACAACACCGTTCGTGGGTGAAGACGCCGGGCTCGTAACAACACCGTTCGGCGATCCGTCGGGCTATTCCGCTAGGTAACAAACCTATACCCGACTCGTATGCTTACGTGCATATTATCTACATTGGTATCAGAGCCTGTAGGTGTTTGATTCGCCCGTAGATCACCGAAACCGAATCTTCCATTGTTGGGTTTTTCAAGCTTTTATCAAAACTTTGAAAAATTGATTTTTATGTGGGTCTAATACCTAACTCCAATAGGGGTCCAATTATTTGACATGGTTGTGTCCCATATGGTTCCTAGAGTCCCCCTAAGAGTCCCATGGCTTGATTATCTCAAACGTAGGAGAAAATCAAAACCCTAATTTTTGGGTCTACAAAATTAATAAATTTTCAGAAATTTTGTGCTATTTTTCTGACTGATTCTTGATGTTTTTGAATATGATTGTGACCATGTATATGAAAGTATGTTTCATAAGCTTTGCAAATATATATTATATAAATATTTGGATTAAAATTGAAGCCGCAACGGGCTTGCGAAGTTGGCTTCGCACAGCTTTGCGTGCAGCCTATTCTTCTCGGTGAAGAAGTAGATTGTTAGCTTTGTGAAGTTTTTGTGCCACGTGTGCAACTCATATGGGGTTGTGTTTGGGATCAAAATATTTGATTTGATTTCTTTTAGTTACACAGTGAAGGTTTATTTATACCCAAACGAACCTTAGAATTGGGAACATGACAAAGAAGGTTTGATTAAAATTTTTTGGACATGTGCACAATTTTTGTGATGTCACGGGTCATTAAAGCCTTGTTTGGCAATTTTTTGGAAAATCTTCAATTTTGTTTTTGTAGCCAGGCCAAACAAGCATTACATGGTGGAACATGAACTAAGTAATTTACTGTTCAAGTCTTCAAGATCCAAAATGAAAAATCTATATTATTTTTATCGTGGAAAATAATATTTTTGAAGTATTATTGTAAATATAGTGTTTAGTACACTATAAGGGACTCTAAGATAATTTTTGTGTAAATTATCATGTATTTATGGTATTTTAGAGCATATGATTAATGTTTATGGACATTTATTTAATTGCTTAAAATGGTCATAATACATTATTAATTTTTGTAATTAATGTGGGACATAAGGGACACTGTTTTAAGACCATGTAAAATTTTGTGGGACCCACAGGTAATTTTAGTAAATTATCTCAATCATATTAATATTTTAGAGCATATAATTGTGTGTTTTTGTACACATATTAAATTGCTTAAAATATTTTTGATTGATTATTAGTTCAGGGAATTAACACAATGTGTTTAGAACACTAGTGGTAGCTTGAGAAAATTATTTTAGTGAATTTTCTCGCTCTTTGGGACGTATTTTAAAGCATATATGTTGTGTTGAGTATGCATTATTAATTGCTTAAAATATAACCAATTAAAGTTGTTAATTCTTGAATTTAATGTCTAGTGTGTTTTGTACACTGATTGGAGACTTGAGAAAATTTTATGAATTATCTCATTTTTTGTTTTGGTATTTTAGAGCATAAATTTTATGCTTATGGGCATTTATTTAATTGCTTAAAATAGCCAAAATAGATTATTAATTTTTGAAATTAATATGGGGTGTTTGGAATACCATATTACACCACTGAAAATCTTTGAAGAACAAATTCTTGAAATTTTTGTATTTTTAGGAATTTTGTTGCTCATAGTTAATTTTGTTTAACTTTGATCAATTTGTTATGTTAAATTGATTCAAAATATTTTTGGGCCTTGGTGAAATTTCGGAAATTTTTATTTATAATGAAAATTTTATTTTTCAATTAATTAAATTTTTCATAAGGTTTTAAATTAATTGTTAATTTAAAGGGCCCTTAATAAATTGGTTTTAAATTATACTTTAAGACCTAAAAATTAGGTTAAAATTAATGAAAAATCCAGGATTTTTTTTATTGATTTTACTTAGCTTATGGGAGCTATTCGGGCTGTGCAATAATCATTTTATTGCACATTTATTATTTTTAGAGGCTCATTGCATTGTTGGTCACGTTTAATTACTATTTTTTTATTTGGTTGACCCTATGACCTCTAATTCCTCCTCCTTAAGTGGAGTGACGGATGAGTTCATTCATTTTATAATAAGACCACATGAGTGCTTGATGTGTGTGATTAGTACATTTTAATCTGGCTTAAATGAATGGACAATAATTAACAATTTATAGAGCTTGTGTCCTCACGATGTATGTTTAAGGCTGTTCTTGTATATGTTTATGAACAAAGCATCCCTATTTTTTATGGGCTATAAATGTAATGTGAAGACGAGGGTTTTATTTCTTGTATTGGAAAAGCCTACTTGTAAAGGGATGGTTTTCTTTGTTCATACATCATACACTTGAATTACCTTAACATGAGCTCTAAGTTGTCAATTTGGACCCACGTAGGGGTCCATGAACATTTTTTGTTGTATGACGCACTTTATATCTTGTGAATGATCTTAGATGGGTATTTGTACCATCTAATTGATGTTTGTTTAGAAAAATCAATTATAAAAGGTTTTTCTTGATTTACAAAATTAAGATTTGATTAATGAGCAATAGCGAGTTTTTTGGTCTTAAATTGTAGAAAGGGGAAAACTCATTTGTAATTGGATTTTAAAACAAACTGTAACAACCTTCATTTCATATAAATTTAAATTTGCATTTTCATTTAATTTTAAATTACATTTTCAAATTTAAATTGTAATTGCATTGTCATATTTAAATGCAATTAGTGTTGTCTGTTGTTATGTTGATTTCATTTCTCATATCCCAACTTTATTTCTGGTTTGGTTTCAAGTTAAGATTACTGTTGGGGTCAAACTGTAATTTCCGTAAAGTTAGTAAAATTTGTGTTGAATTTCAAAACCTGTATTTCAAAACGGTGGAAAAGTTTACTTTTAACTAAATCAGTATTTTTATAGAACCAGAAAATCAATTCTTCAACTAAAATGAATTTTCTGTATTTTTGTGGTGACCACCGCGCCCCGAAAATACCAGTTTAATTTCAAAACTGTCAACGCTGTACTAAACTTCCACAGATTTTGGAAGTGACGTAAAGTTGTGAAGTGACTTGCACTTTATTTCCATTTATGGCAAGTGATCATTAGCATAGGCCTTGTTTGGATATTACATTTGGGCATGTGTGTTTGCTAGTGCCATAAGCCAAATTGTCAAACAACCAATAATTGGCCCCTATACACCTACTTGACCTTTAGCCCATCAAAGAGTCCTTTGCAATCTGTAGGATTTATATACGTCTGAGTGTATGCTGTGTATATTGGAGTGTTGGTCAATTGAAAAACAATTGGAATTTGTAGAGTATTAGAGAAACAACTTGGCCTCCAAGAATCCCTAATTGTTTTTTTTTCTATAAGTACTCTCATATACACTATTACACAGACACATTCTCATTTTCACTAGAGACTCATTAGTTAACAGAGAGTTCTACAAAATTTTAGAAGAAGAAGAACTTCATCTTCCATAGCCCAGCTTTGATTGATTCTTAATATTGCTATTTCTTTCTCAACAATTTCTAGCTTCTATATCACAGTGAGTAATTTAAACTCACTCCTAATGTAATTCCTGTTCATTTACTGCTTGTATGTGTATAATTGAATACCACCCTTGAAGCTCTTACGTATGAACTCCATAGCCTTGAAAATCAAGATTTTTCCCCTCAACCAAAATCCATTTTCTCAGATAATAATGAAAGTTTATAGTACATATAGTACTCTATGGTTGAAGTTTTAGATCTTAATTTAACCCCATGAAAAAGTATATAAGGAAATTAGTTTTGACATGTTTTGATTTTTCATGAAATTGGAGAGCTATAGTTTAAATCATGTTTAATTGTTAATGGATTCTTAATCCTTGTGGAAAAACGAAGAAAACCATATACTATATGACCTATATACTTACAGATTTGAAATGGGTCAAAATAGACCCTGTTTTGCTGAAACAGAGCAGTTCTGCGGGGAAGAAGAAGCCTCAGCAAAAACTCGCGCCACGATCGCGCGCGCGAAGATCGCGCGAGCGGCCCGCGCGAGCGATCTTTCGCGCGAGCGGTCTGCCAGCTTGTGGTTTTTGTTTGTTTTGGGTTAAGGGACTGTTTGGTTCAATTTTTAAGTACTGTTAAGGTTCTATTTGGAAATTTTATTAATACAGAATGCTATTAGTTATGTTTGAAATGATTAAGGTAATGAATTACAAGTTATCAATCCCCGTACGTGCGTTGTTCCTTTAAATTCAGCGATTTACTTTATGTTTAAGTTCATGTCATTCATGTGGGGTCAGTAGTACATGCATGTGGTTGTCAGTCAGTGTGGAAAAGAGTAATGGTCAGTGTGGAAAGAGTATGAGATTGAGATTGAGATTGTGGTTGTAGTTGTGGTTGTGGTTGTAGTTGCGGTTGTGGTTGAGATTGCGGTGAGGGTATCTTTGAAATGTGACGGTGGCAAATATGGACACTCCCTGATGCCCATGGAAGCGTTAAAGTGTGTGAAGCCGAACTTGGACATTCCCTAGCACCCATGGTAGTGCTAAAGTGTGGCCTACGGACACTCCCTGATACTCGAGTCTGGATACTGCGTGAGGGGTTGCCCCGGTATTTGCATGGCGGTTAGGGTATTCAAAGTGTGAGGCATTGGACACTCCTTGGTACCCCGGACCAAAGTGTGAGGCAAACTGGACGCTCCCTGGCGCCCCGTTGCTAAAGTGTGGCTATTTTAGTGTTTCAAAGATACCAGGAGTAAGATAGTGGGTTGTTGTGTCTGTCGAGAGAAAAGAGTCGGCAAGATGAGTGTGGTGCATTGTCACATACACAATTATATGTTTCATGAATGATCAACTTTTGATGTATTCCTTGTTGTTTTATAAAATGAATTCTCCCTATGTCAAACTATTGATTTTACAAATTGAAAATTGGAAAAAGGTAAATGAGTATGTTTTACATTTGAAGTTATGTTTTTAATACTCACCACCTTCTTGAAGCTGACGACGTTGATGCGTCCAGGACATTCGTGTTCAGGCTTTTTAGGTTACAATCAGGAGGAATCTTATGACTACGCTAACTGAGAATGGCTGCCTTTGGGATGAGAGAACTGTTTATTGATTATATGCTTTAAGTCATATGTTTTAAGTTTTAAACTGTTTGTTTTATAAGGATGACTGTAATAGACACTAAGTTATTGTTTTATTTTAAGGCGGTCTGTGCCTTTAGATGACCCCGTGATGTAATATGTAATAAGTTAGAAAAATTTTATAAGCCTTGATTGCTCTGCTCTGATTATTATGATTTGTTGTTCGACGTTTGGGACGGAATCGATCCTTCAAACTGTCGCGACCTACGGGTCCATAAAAGAAATTAAACGCTTTTCTTATTTATGCTACGTCGGGGCGTGACAGGATTTAGTGGTATCAGAGCTAGGTTATTATTTATCTCAAGATAGTTTAGCCAGGTTAGGGTTTACCAGTATAGACCTGATTCCACATTCCATTAAGTGTTACACACCCGATGATACAACAGGGAGGATAGACTCAGAACCCAAACGCCTAAGATGTTGGGTTTGTGCCCTCAAACCATTACTTTATGTATGAGACATTAGCATTATAATATATGGATATCAGCTTTACATTTCATTGTGTATGTTTCTTTCATGAGATGATTGTTTTGTCCGTAAGTATCATAGTAAGCAATTCGTGTGTGTATGAGATACACACAAGTGAGATACGAATTACTATTCTTTGATACTTAGAGTATGTCATAGTGGATGATGAGACTGGATACCTCATCAGGTCTACACTGTAGCATAATTAACTACCATTGGATGGAGTGATTAATCTCAATCACTAGAGTGTAGCTCTTAGTTGATATGCTAGTGCTTATAGTGCATTGATGGACCTGAGCTTTCCTATTGACGCTTAAGGCTGTCAACAGTCAATAGGAACTCATAACTTGTATAAGGTACGTGTTCTCAATCTTGAGATGATTATGAACACAGACTATGGATATGGCTGCTTTGACTTACCAATCAGTGAGGTCTATAGAAGATCAACACCTGGGTATCTTGGGTATGTCATGTCCATAGGGTTGTGAACATATATTGTCAAGATAGAATCTACCCTCTGATTCAGAGTAAGCATTCCCTTGAGAATGTCACCAAGTTGATTACTGAGTACTGCAGTCTTGTTGATAAGAGTTATCAACATGTTTGGTAATCATGAGTAGTGAATGGGACTCAAGGAATACAAGAAGTAATCATGATTCAGGTTGACAGTAACAGTTATCCGACTACCTGAATATGATTACGAATGCTGACGGTAGAGGGACATTAGTACACCATACAAGTCTAATTATCGCTTCGGATATGTTCTTTTGCGTTGGAGTTCAGTTATCGTTTTATAGTGGAATAAACGTTAACTGACCAGTTAGTTAGTTTACTGATCAAAGAGTTTGGTCATGGTAATTAACAAACTGGTCTGAGCCAACAATAAAGAGCCTAGGAGGTCCCACTCTTAGCTCCGCTAGGATGCTTGGAAAGACACTTGAGGAAGCTGTTAAGACAGGTTCGATCGATCGAAGCATGTTCGATCGATTGAAGTCATCAGGTTTGATCGATCGAGAATGGTTCGATCGATCGAAGGTTCGATCGATCGAGAATGGTTCGATCGATCGAAGGTTCGATCGATCGAACTCACTTCGATCGATCGAAGTCTAGGTCGGTTCTGGAAATCTATAAATAGGGCAGCTGCGTTCTGGTAGGAAGTGATCGTCGTTTTTATACGCAGAAGCTGCAGAAACTATCATAGTCTTCCCAAAACCTTCCTATCCTCTCTATTAGGGTTCCCACCAACCCTAGTCTTTCCGGCAGGCATCCGCAGGAGTCATAAGGGTGAAGATCATCTAGTGGAGGTTGCTGGAAGTTAGAGTTTCAGAATTGGGTTCAAGACACTAAGGTATAATTCTTGCACCCCCTTGTACGCATCTATGGAATTGACGAGTAGTAGATCCTGGAATACCAAAAGTTTTATAACTTAACCTATTTCCGCTGCGCGTTTAAACTCTAACTTTAAACCACTTTTTCCTTCAATTGGTATCAGAGCCACGCTCGTTTGGATCTATAGATGCGTTTTGGAACCCTAGTTTTGATTTGCATGTTGATTTTAGAACTATTTTCGAAACTGCATCGTCACAGTTCTGTTTTTGCAGTGTTATCGCAGCAGAATACAAAACTGTGATTGCATAGGATGCAAGGTGGGTTCGATCGATCGAACTTGTTTCGATCGATCGAACATTCTGTTCTCAATCGATCGAACTAGTTTCGATCGATCGAAGCCTTCTGGTGTTCGATCGATCGAATAGTGTTAGATCGATCGAGACAGATTCTCTGTCCAGGTGTTCTGTTCACAGTTGTAAAGTTTTTTTTAAAATTATACTTTAATCTTAAATTATTTCTGTAAAATTTTTAAATCATTCTGTGAAACAGAATGTTCAAGCGATTGAACAGTGTTCAATCGATCGAAGGTTCGAGCGATCGAACGGTCTTCGATCGATCGAACTGTGACAGAGAAGTAAGATGCTGTTTTAAGTTCTAATTCAGTATGTAAAGTGTTTATATACTGTGTGAATCAATTAAGTGTTTCAATAGTTACATATATTTGTTATGTATGTGTGGATGCGTGTACGACTAACCCTTTTGCAGCAAAATTAGTCGCTATCTCCCATGGCACCAAGTCGTTTAAATATTTATATTTAAATTGTTTGAGATTGGTGCATGTTGTAATTTATTAAAGGTTTGGTTTTAAGGCGTATGTAAAGGGCGCTGCGGCTTCAATCCTACGAAAAGGAAAGTCGCACCGGTTTCCCTAGCCTTTTATTTCTTTTTTTGCTATTTCCTTTTTCTAGATAAATTGTAAGCTTCAGATAGAAGCATAGGTCCAATGTAATAGAATTAGAAATTCCATGAAGATGGAGCAAGGAGCCGTTGTCCATAAAGATGGAGCCGGAGGCGACCAAACCAAGAAGGTGGATCTATGGAAATAGAGCCATGGGAGATAGAGGCATTGTTTGAATGCCTATATTTCATTTTAGTTTTTTGTTTTATGTGCTTGTTTTGTGATTGGCGTATAATACATTGTTGCATGCACTTAAAACAAGTTTTCTAAAATAAAATTCAAAAACCGTTTTCAACACATTAGTAAACATTGGATGTTTATGGGTAGTGTGTGGAAACATTTTTCAAAAGCAAAATCCTTAATTTACTAAATCTAGTGGGAGAGGGTCTTATCAAATAACACCCACGATCTTCCATTAACGGTTCATTGTAAGATGAGTAGTGTATTCTGTGTCACCTCGCCAGGGGTGATCATTCCATACGGAGGGTACGCTGCTCATTGGTTACTAGATGTGAACTTCCTATGGATAGTATCAATCAGACGTGTTAGAGGGTGACCACCACACGGAGGCGCTACTTGAGACGGTTGTGATTGGATCCTAGTTAATGGTACACACTAGCTAAGCTATGGATAAGGGATCCCACACGGGGCATTATTCAGAAACTTAGAGATCAAATAGGTTTGGGAGTCATGGCTATTTTGCAAGAGTTGCATAGCGGATAAGTCATGATAAATTGAAAGATCGAACATTGACCACCACACGGAGGCTTTATTCTTTCGTTTCGATATTCCGGCGACTTTGTTTTTAAATAAGAGTTTTAAGGATTCTTTTATTTCAAACTGTCAATTCTGATATCCATATTTATTTTGTTTGTTTGATTTTCAGTAATCATAATGTCTGGATCTGCATTTAGTCCACTTGCCACCATACTCACTCAAAACAAGTTAACTGGAAATAACTACACTGAATGGAAACGTAACCTTGACATCGTTTTAACTGCGGAGGATCACATATATGTCCTCACCACCCCAAGCCCTGAAGAACCCGCGGCAAATGCTTCGGCAGCTGCCAGACGCGAGTTCGACAAATGGAAGAAGTCGAATGGAATGGCCCGTTGTTACATTCTGGCCTCAATGGCTGGTGTGTTACAACACCAATTCCAATCGAACGATTCTGCCAGTGACATTATCACATCCCTGAAAAAGATGTTTGGGGAGCATGGCAGGCCTGCCAGACAGGTAGCCATGCAGAAGATAATGAGTGCAAAGATGTCGGAAGGTACTCCAGTCAAAGAACATGTTTTAAAAATGATTGGTTATTTAAACGAACTGGAGACCTTGGGAGCCAACATCGATGCACAGACCCAAGTTGATATGATCCTCAACTCGCTGTCGCCATCATTCGCTCAATTCAAACTTAACTATAATATGAATCAAATGGATTTTTCAATGAGCGAATTAATGAGTTCTTTACTGGCAGCAGAAGGGGTGATCAAACCTGGGGGCAGCGTTTTAAACGTTGAGAAAAGCGCTTCTTCTTCCCGATCTACACCGAAAGGTAAGAAAGGAAAGAAGAAGGCTGGCACTGGTGGTTCAAGTGTTGGACCGGTCCCTAAGATTGCAAAATCTAAGGGAAAAGGTAAGGGCAAAGGGAAGGTGGGTGGCCATGGCAAAGGAAAGTGTTTCCAATGCGGTGAGAAGGGCAACTGGAAGAGGAACTGTCCAGAATTCTTAGCTACAAGAGTTCAAGGTATGATTGAATCACATGTGATTGAAGTAAGTTTTATTACGGATACTTAAAACACTTGGTGCATTGATTCTGGTGCGACTAACCATATCTGTAATTCATTGCAGGGGTTCAAATCAACCAGGAAATGCAGTGATGGGGAGATCGTGCTTACTCTAGGTTCTAGCGCAACCGTATCTGCGGTTGCTATAGGAGTCGTAGTTTTAGAATTTTCAGACAATAAAGTTTTGATTTTATCAGATGTACTTTACGTCCCTTTAATGAGACGTAATTTAATTTCAGTTTCTAATTTAACGAATAATGGTTATTCCTTTCATTTTGGAACTGAAGTTGTCATTAAAAGAAACAGTTCTTTTATATGTTCTGGTGTTAAATCAAATGGTTTGTATGTGATTACTCCCAATATTTCAAAAGATTCTTGTTTGGAACTTAATAACTCAGTGGTAACTTTACCATCTAAAAGAAAGGAACCTTCCACTAATCCAACAAGGCTTTGGCATATGAGGCTTGGCCATATCAATCTGAATAGGATTGGCAGACTAGTCAAAGAAGGGGTCTTAGGCGATTTGGTTCTCGAACCAATGGAAGTCTGCGAGTCTTGTTTGGAGGGTAAGATGACCAAAAGGCCCTTTCCTGCAAAGGGCAATAGGACCAATGCATTGTTGGAATTAGTTCATACTGATGTGTGTGGACCAATAAATATTAGAGCAAGGGGTGGTTATGAGTATTTCATAACATTTACCGATGACCACTATAGGTATGGATATGTGTACCTAATGCAGCACAAGTCTGAAGCCTTTGAAAAGTTCAAAGAGTTTAGGGCTGAAGTGGAGAAGCAATCGGGCACACATATCAAGGCCATTCGATCTGATCGAGGTGGCGAGTACCTCTCTAATGAGTTTATTGATCACCTCGTACAGAATGGGATTCTGTCACAGTTGACTGCACTTGGTACGCCTCAGCAGAACGGTGTAGCGGAGAGAAGGAATCGGACTCTTTTAGACATGACTAGGTCGATGATGAGTTATTCAGAGTTGCCATTATTCCTTTGGGGTTATGCTTTGGAAACCGCTGCATACATACTAAATCTAGTACCAAGCAAATCTGTTCCCAGGACACCACGAGAGATGTGGATTGGGCGCAAGCCTTCTTTGCAACATCTCTGGATATGGGGGTGTCCGGCACATGTGCTCAAAGGAAAGATGAGCAAGTTGGATTCTAGATCGGAAGTATGTTACTTTGTAGGGTATCCAAAGGGTACTTATGGATGGTATTTTTATGATCCAAGAGAACATAAAGTGTTTGTTAGTACAAATGCTGTTTTCTTGGAGGATGATTATATCATGAACCATAAACCTAAGGGAAGGATAGATCTTAGAGAGATAGAAGGAGAGCCCTCAGTCCAACCCGCAGTTGATAACGATGAAAATCAAGAAAATACCACTTCTTCACCCATTTCCGCACCGGTACCTCGTCGTAGTGGGAGGATTATCAGCCAGCCTGATAGATACATGTTCTTAGGAGAAGTTTTTGAAGCTGTCTCCATAGAATCTGAATCTGATCCTACCACTTACGAAGAGGCAATGGCTGATGTTGATTCAGCTCATTGGATTAAAGCTATGAAGGCTGAATTAGAATCTATGGATTCCAATCAGGTCTGGGATCTTGTAGAACTTCCAGCCAATATTAAACCCATTGGCTGCAAGTGGGTCTATAAGAGGAAAAGAGGATCTGATGGAAAGGTTGAGACCTTTAAGGCAAGGCTTGTGGCAAAAGGCTATACTCAGAGGGAGGGCATTGACTATGAGGAAACCTTCTCGCCGGTAGCCATGCTCAAGTCCATCAGAATACTCTTATCCATTGTTGCATGCCTAGATTATGAAATCTTGCAGATGGACGTCAAGACTGCATTCTTGAATGGCAATCTTGAGGAGGACATCTATATGCAACAACCAGAAGGGTTCATAGCTGGTCGGAAAGGTAACTTGGTATGCAAGTTGCAAAAGTCCATTTATGGGCTTAAGCAGGCATCCAGAAGTTGGAACATCCGATTTGACCAAGCGGTCAAGTCGTTTGGTTTCATACAGAATCTGGATGAGCCTTGTGTATACAAGAAATGTGAAGGGAAAGTAGTGGCTTTTCTTGTGCTTTACGTTGACGACATTCTACTCATTGGGAATGATGTAGCGGCGCTGTCAACGGTCAAGGTTTGGCTAGCTAGTACTTTCGATATGAAGGATCTAGGAGAGGCGAGCTATATTCTTGGGATAAAGCTCTTTCGGGATCGCAAGCGAAAGATAATGGGATTATCTCAAGCTGGTTATATCGAGAAAGTGCTAACTAGGTTTTCAATGGATAATTCGAAGAAAGGTTTGTTACCTTTCAGGCTTGGTTTAGCGTTCTCCAAGGACCAGTGTCCAAAGACACAAGAGGAGAGGAATCTCATGGCAGGAATTCCCTATGCCTCGGCAGTGGGAAGTCTCATGTATGCGATGTTATGCACTAGACCAGATATCTGCTTTGCCGTTGGCATGGTTAGCAGGTATCAATCGAATCCTGGTCCAGAGCACTGGACAGCCGTTAAGCACATTCTTAAGTACTTGAGAAGAACTAAAGATTACATGCTTATGTACGGCGGTAGTGAGTTAATTCCAGTAGGATACACTGACTCGGACTTTATGTCAGATAAAGATTCGAGAAGGTCCACATCCGGACATCTCTTTACCTTGGGAGGTGGTGCTGTTAGTTGGAGGAGCATTAAGCAGAAATGCATTGCAGACTCAACTACAGAAGCTGAGTATGTGGCTGCTTGTGAAGCCGCAAAGGAAGCTGTTTGGCTCAAGAAGTTCCTTATGGAACTCGAGGTGGTACCAGCGTCGCTGTCACCTATTACGCTATACTGTGATAATAGTGGGGCAGTGGCTCAGTCCAAGGAGCCAAGGAACCACGGGAAGGGAAAGCACGTAGAGCGGAAATATCACCTAATCCGAGATATAGTTCAACGTGGAGATGTGACTGTCACCAAGATTGCCACCGCTGACAATCTTGCTGATCCGTTTACAAAGGCCTTACCACAGAAGGTCTTTGATCGTCATCTAGATAGTCTAGGTCTTAGATGTAGTTCTGAATGGTTGTGAGTGCAAGTGGGAGTTTGTTGGGTTTGTGCCCTCAAACCATTACTTTATGTATGAGACATTAGCATTATAATATATGGATATCAGCTTTACATTTCATTGTGTATGTTTCTTTCATGAGATGATTGTTTTGTCCGTAAGTATCATAGTAAGCAATTCGTGTGTGTATGAGATACACACAAGTGAGATACGAATTACTATTCTTTGATACTTAGAGTATGTCACAGTGGATGATGAGACTGGATACCTCATCAAGTCTACACTGTAGCATAATTAACTACCATTGGATGGAGTGATTAATCTCAATCACTAGAGTGTAGCTCTTAGTTGATATGCTAGTGCTTATAGTGCATTGATGGACCTGAGCTTTCCTATTGACGCTTAAGGCTGTCAACAGTCAATAGGAACTCATAACTTGTATAAGGTACGTGTTCTCAATCTTGAGATGATTATGAACACAGACTATGGATATGGCTGCTTTGACTTACCAATCAGTGAGGTCTATAGAAGATCAACACCTGGGTATCTTGGGTATGTCATGTCCATAGGGTTGTGAACATATATTGTCAAGATAGAATCTACCCTCTGATTCAGAGTAAGCATTCCCTTGAGAATGTCACCAAGTTGATTACTGAGTACTGCAGTCTTGTTGATAAGAGTTATCAACATGTTTGGTAATCATGAGTAGTGAATGGGACTCAAGGAATACAAGAAGTAATCATGATTCAGGTTGACAGTAACAGTTATCCGACTACCTGAATATGATTACGAATGCTGACGGTAGAGGGACATTAGTACACCATACAAGTCTAATTATCGCTTCGGATATGTTCTTTTGCGTTGGAGTTCAGTTATCGTTTTATAGTGGAATAAACGTTAACTGACCAGTTAGTTAGTTTACTGATCAAAGAGTTTGGTCATGGTAATTAACAAACTGGTCTGAGCCAACAATAAAGAGCCTAGGAGGTCCCACTCTTAGCTCCGCTAGGATGCTTGGAAAGACACTTGAGGAAGCTGTTAAGACAGGTTCGATCGATCGAAGCATGTTCGATCGATTGAAGTCATCAGGTTCGATCGATCGAGAATGGTTCGATCGATCGAAGGTTCGATCGATCGAAGGTTCGATCGATCGAACTCACTTCGATCGATCGAAGTCTAGGTCGGTTCTGGAAATCTATAAATAGGGCAGCTGCGTTCTGGTAGGAAGTGATCGTCGTTTTTATACGCAGAAGCTGCAGAAACTATCATAGTCTTCCCAAAACCTTCCTATCCTCTCTATTAGGGTTCCCACCAACCCTAGTCTTTCCGGCAGGCATCCGCAGGAGTCATAAGGGTGAAGATCATATAGTGGAGGTTGCTGGAAGTTAGAGTTTCAGAATTGGGTTCAAGACACTAAGGTATAATTCTTGCACCCCCTTGTACGCATCTATGGAATTGACGAGTAGTAGATCCTGGAATACCAAAAGTTTTATAACTTAACCTATTTCCGCTGCGCGTTTAAACTCTAACTTTAAACCACTTTTTCCTTCATAAGATTATCTCTTTCCTGACTTAAGTAGTACCTTCTTATCAGGTATGGATCCAGCTCATCCACTATATGTACCAGACAGATTTGGAGGACACTTTGTGACACCTGGGGCAGTGATCCCAGCCTTTCTCGACTTATATCATGCGGCCGTTGAGCAGTTGGCCACAGCGACCGTAGCATCTGATTTATGGCACCAGGTTCATGTGGTAGGCTTAGTCGACCTGACTCGTATCCGCCTAGAGCTTCATTACTTTGCAGAGGCTCAGCGCTTGGTTTTGGTCGAGGTTTTGAGGTTGGTCGATAGCGATGCTTTCTACCTTCCTCTCGAGATCCAGATTGTGCACGCCCATCTGGCTCAGTTAGAAATGCCTCCGCCAGTGGTTCCCATTGCTGAGGACGATGATGGGATTGTTCATGTGGTCCCAGTAGGTGGAGAGATTTTAGAGGACGGCATAGGTCTAGAGGATCTCGCCGCTGAGCTAGCACTTGAGCTAGCCTTACATGAGGAGATGCTAGTTGAGGCAGATGCCCCTGCGCCTGCTTCATCTTCGACCTCTCCAGGCTATGATGGGGTGGGCCCCTTTTAGGCTCAGCGATTTCGCCCCGTTGATTCGCTGGATCTCCTGATAGCTGCTTATGGAGACGATTGACGTTCTAGTTATGACTTGTACATATTAACTACTTTTGACTATTAGCTCTATCTCTTTTTGCAACTGTAATTACATGCATTAGAGTGTAGGGCAATGGCCCATTATTGTAACATTAACTCTTGCATGCGTCCTAACCCATATAGATAGGGAAGGCATTGATCTGACCATACATGCTTTTTGTATCAACTTGATAAGAAGTTATATATATATATATATAATGTACTCTTTTGGATATTATTGTCATTTGAATTGCTTTATAGTACTATTGCATGCATGTTTCTCATTATACTAACACTATCATGCATAGAATGGCTAGAGGACTAAGGAGGAACAGGAACTTGATCGAGGGAGCACCCGAGGCTGCCGATCCTACGGGGATGTTCGAAGCGTTTATCAGACGGTTGGAAAGAATCGGTAATACGAATGACAACCGACGAGACCGCCAAACTGGAGACAAATTGCTGGAGAGATTCCGTGCACTAAGGCCTGAGCAGTTTGCGGGTACCACGGAACCCTGGAAAGCGGAACAGTGGTTAAGACAGATGGACCGCATGTTCGAGGCTGTCCAGTGCAATGAGATGGACAAGAGGAGGTTGGCTACGTTTCAATTGACCGATGCTGTCGCAGATTGGTGGGATTCGGTTATAGCTACTATCGGGAATGGAGCTGCAATGGGGATGACGTGGACTGCTTTCAAGGGGAGGTTTCTGGAAAAGTATTTCCCGGCTACGGAGAGGCACAGAAGAGAGAAGGAATTCATGGATCTGACGCAAGGAACCAAGTCGGTGCAAGAGTACACCACACAGTTTGAGAGACTGTCTCGGTTCGCTCTACACCTGGTTGATACTGAGGAGAAGAAGATCCGTAAGTACAATCAAGGGCTGACACCGCAGATTCTTCGCTTAACTCTCGGCCACCTAGATAAATCGTTTGAAGGACTTGTTGGTTTGGCTACCGATCTGGAAGAGGATGCTCGAATGAACCGTAAGCAATTTGAATTCCGACCGCCTGAGAGGGGTAATTTTGGGAATAGACCACCAATGAATCGTACCCAAGGGTAGAAGAGAAATTTTGACTGAAGCAAGAAGACCCAGGCTATTACATATCCGACTCAACCCCTAGTAGGAGAAGGAAGTAGTGGTGGAAAATGCTTCAACTGTGGCAACCCTGGTCATTTGGCTCGAGATTGCAAGGCACCAAGGCGTGCTGCTCAGCAAGGGATAGTCTGCTTCAACTGTGGTGAACCAGGTCACATCAGTAGGTTCTGCACTGCTCCTAAGCAGGTGACTTATGGTCAACAGGGTCAGACTCGCTTGAATGCTGTTATTCCTGATGCCGCTGGATATGATGGAACTGTGTATGAAGAGGGAGATTATGGAGAAGCTCAACCTGATCAGCAAGCAGTGGAAGGTACATTAACTCTGTTTAACTCCCATGTTAAAGTGTTATTTGATACGGGTGCTGCTCTTTCGTTCGTATCTGTTAATACAATTCGGAGATTGGGTATCTTACCTCATCGCTTAGAGAAAGCTTTGAAGGCTACATCACCATTAGGAGCCGCAGTCAGATTAGGACACGTGTGCAAGGATTGTCCCTTACGTTTAGGAGACCATGAAATCCCGGCAAGGTTGATTGTCCTATCGATGAAGGAGTTCGACATAATCCTAGGAATGGATTGGCTCTCACAGAATCAAGTGAAGTTGGATTGTGCGAGGAAGAGAATTACATTCCCCGACAATGAGAATCAGCCCTTTGATTTTCAATGTAACCCTTCGGGAGATATGTTCCTCACAAGGTGTTTGGCTAACATCGAAGTCGTCAGTACAGAAGCGACAGCATCGTCTATACCTGTAGTCAAGGACTTCGAAGAAGTATTTCAAGACGTTTCTGGTTTGTCGCCCGAAAGAAGTATAGAGTTCTGTATTGAGCTTATACCGGGTACCGTACCGATCACCAAGGTTCCCTACAAAATGGCCCCCACAGAACTATTGGAATTGAAGGAACAAGTTCAAGAGCTCGAGAACCTAGGATTTGTACACCCAAGTACATCGCCTTGGGGAGCACCAGTGTTATTTGTGAAGAAGAAGGACAGAACACTACGGTTGTGTATCGATTACAGAGAACTGAACCGAGTGACTATCAAGAACAAGTATCCCTTGCCTCGGATTGACGATTTATTTGATCAACTACAAGGAGCTACGACATTTTCCAAGATAGACCTTAGGTCGGGATATCATCAGTTGAGGGTACGGAAGGAAGACATACCTAAGACTGCTTTCAGAACCCGATATGGTCATTATGAATTTCTGGTGATGCCGTTTGGAATGACGAATGCCCCGGCAGTGTTTATGGATCTGATGAACAGAGTGTTCAAGCCTTATTTAGATCAGTTTGTCATCGTCTTTATTGATGATATTTTGATCTATTCTAAGTCAGGAGAAAAACACGAGCAACATCTACGGATTACAATGCAGACGCTTAAGGACCACCAGTTGTATGCCAAATTCAGTAAGTGTGAGTTCTGGTTACAAGAAGTGAAATTTTTGGAACACAAGGTGTCATCTCAAGGAATTTCAGTGGATTCATCCAAGACCGATGCTGTGTCCAACTGGGTTAGACCGAGTAACCCTACAGAAGTTCGGAGTTTTCTTGGACTCGCAGGCTATTATCGGAGATTTGTTGAAGGATTCTCCAAAATAGCAACACCTTTGACTGGGTTGACGAAGAAGAATTTGAAGTTCGAATGGACAGAGAAGCATGAGCGAGCCTTTCAAGAGTTGAAAGAGAGACTCACAACCGCGCCAGTACTAGCTATACCCAAGCCTGATGAAAAGTTCACTATCTTTAGTGACGCGTCATATCAAGGGTTAGGGTGTGTACTTATGCAAGATGGCAGAGTTATCGCCTATGGATCTAGACAGCTGAAGCCGAATGAGTTGAACCATCCTATTCATGATTTGGGGTTGGCGGCAGTAGTATTCGCACTCAAGATTTGGAGACATTATCTATATGGTGAGAAGTTTGATTTATTCTCCGATCACAAGAGCCTGAAATATTTATTCACACAGAAAGAGTTGAACATGAGGCAGCGTAGATGGATGGAGCTAATCAAAGATTACGACTTCACGTTAGAGTACCACCCTGGTAAAGCTAATGTGGTTGATGATGCCTTGAGTCGACAGACTCGTGAAATGATCGCCTCCTTAATGGTTAGAGAATGGAGAGCATTGGAGACGTTGGCAGAGTTCGACGTACAGAGTGCTGAGGAAAGAGGACAACTTTTTGGATGTCTTATCCTACAGCCTATTCTGATCGACCGTATTATTGGAGCTCAGAAAGAAGATGAGAAGTTTCAGACATGGTTTGTTAAGATGTCAGAGAAAGACCCGACAGAATGGAAGGTAGGGACCGATGGAGGATATCGGTGCAGGAACAGATTATGTGTACCAGACTGTGGGAATTCGAGAAATGATATTCTGGAAGAAGCACATAAGTCAAGATACACAGTTCACCCAAGAGGAACGAAGATGTACAAAGATTTGAAGAGAAATTTCTGGTGGGAAGGTATGAAGAAGGCCGTGGCCGAATTTGTATCCAAGTGTTTGACGTGTCAGCAAGTCAAAGCTGAACATCAGAGACCGTCAGGATTGTTGCAACCGCTACCTATTCCTGGTTGGAAGTGGGAGCACATCACGATGGATTTTGTAGTAGGATTGCCTCGATCGCAGCAGAATCATGACGCTATTTGGGTAATCGTGGATCGATTAACGAAATTGGCACACTTCATTGCTTATAGTATGACATACCCGGTAGAGAAGATGAGCTGGATGTACATACGACAAGTTGTGCGAATTCACGGTGCACCTGTGTCGATTGTGTCAGACCGTGATGCGCGTTTTACCTCTGGATTTTGGGAAAGTCTGCAGGAAGCTATGGGAACCTCGCTCAAGATGAGCACTGCTTTTCACCCTCAGACAGACAGACAGACTGAGCGTGTAAATCAGATCATGGAAGACATGCTTAGGGCTTGTGTAATCGATTTTGAAGAATCTTGGGAAACACACTTGCCGTTGGTTGAATTTGCCTATAACAACAGTTATCACACGAGTATCGGTGTGGCTCCGTTCGAAGCATTGTACGGACGACCATGTCGTTCTCCGTTGTGTTGGGCAGAGGTGGGAGATACAGAATTGTTGGGACCAGATTTGGTTAGAGAAACCAACGAGAAGATTTCTTTGGTCAAGGAAAGAATGAGAACCGCGCAGAGCAGGTATAAGAGTTATGCCGATCGACGCCGAAAAGATTTGGAATTCAGTGTTGGAGATCACGTGCTTCTTAAGGTTTCACCGACCCGAGGAGTAGTACGTTTTGGTCTCAAGAGAGGGAAGTTAGCTCCGCATTTCATCGGACCGTTTGAGATTCTAGAACGTGTCGGGAAAGTGGCTTATCGACTGGCGCTACCACCGAAGATGTCTGGGGTTCACAATGTATTTCATGTGAGTATTCTGAGAAAGTACATACGCGACCCCTCGCACGTGGTTAGTTATGACGATATTGAGACGAGTCATAACGTTTCTTACAAGGAGAGACCTGTGAAGATTCTAGATCAAAGTATCAAGAAGTTGAGAAATAAGGACATCCCATTGGTGAAAGTTCAGTGGAATCACCATGACGAGAATGAAGCCTCGTGGGAAGTTGAAGCTGATATGAGGAAGAAGTACCCGGAGTTGTTTCATGACTAGTTAGTCTTGATTTCGGGAACGAAATCCTGTTTAAGGGAGGAAAGATGTAACAACCTGCATTTCATATAAATTTAAATTTGCATTTCCATTTAATTTTAAATTACATTTTCAAATTTAAATTGTAATTGCATTGTCATATTTAAATGCAATTAGTGTTGTCTGTTGTTATGTTGATTTCATTTCTCGTATCCCAACTTTATTTCTGGTTTGGTTTCAAGTTAAGATTATTGTTGGGGTCAAACTGTAATTTTCGTAAAGTTAGTAAAATTTGTGTTGAATTTCAAAACCTGTATTTCAAAACGGTGGAAAAGTTTACTTTTAACTAAATCAGTATTTTTATAGAACCAGAAAATCAATTCTTAAACTAAAATGAATTTTCTGTATTTTGTGGTGACCACCGCACCCCTAAAATACCAGTTTAATTTCAAAACTGTCCACGCTGTACTAAACTTCCACAGATTTTGGAAGTGACATAAAGTTGTGAAGTGACTTGCACTTTATTTCCATTTATGGCAAGTGATCATTAGCATAGGCCTTGTTTGGATATTACATTTGGGCATGTGTGTTTGCTAGTGCCATAAGCCAAATTGCCAAACAACCAATAATTGGCCCCTATACACCTACTTGACCTTTAGCCCATCAAAGAGTCCTTTGCAATCTGTAGGATTTATATACGTCTGAGTGTATGCTGTGTATATTGGAGTGTTGGTCAATTGAAAAACAATTGGAATTTGTAGAGTATTAGAGAAACAACTTGGCCTCCAAGAATCCCTAATTGTTTTTTTTTCTATAAGTACTCTCATATACACTATTACACAGACACATTCTCATTTTCACTAGAGACTCATTAGTTAACAGAGAGTTCTACAAAATTTTAGAAGAAGAAGAACTTCATCTTCCATAGCCCAGCTTTGATTGATTCTTAATATTGCTATTTCTTTCTCAACAATTTCTAGCTTCTATATCACAGTGAGTAATTTAAACTCACTCCTAATGTAATTCCTGTTCATTTACTGCTTGTATGTGTATAATTGAATACCACCCTTGAAGCTCTTATGTATGAACTCCATAGCCTTGAAAATCAAGATTTTTCCCCTCAACCAAAATCCATTTTCTCAGATAATAATGAAAGTTTATAGTACATATAGTCTATGGTTGAAGTTTTAGATCTTAATTTAACCCCATGAAAAAGTATATAAGGAAATTAGTTTTGACATGTTTTGATTTTTCATGAAATTGGAGAGCTATAGTTTAAATCATGTTTAATTGTTAATGGATTCTTAATCCTTGTGGAAAAACGAACAAAACCATATACCATATGACCTATATACTTACAGATTTGAAATGGGTCAAAATAGACCCTGTTTTGCTGAAACAGAGCAGTTCTGCGGGGAAGAAGAAGCCTCAGCAAAAACTCGCGCCACGATCGCGCGCGCGAAGATCGCGCGAGCGGCCCGCGCGAGCAGTCCGCGCGCGCGATCTGCCAGCTTGTGGTTTTTGTTTGTTTTGGGTTAAGGGACTGTTTGGTTCAATTTTTAAGTACTGTTAAGGTTCTATTTGGAAATTTTATTAATACAGAATGCTATTAGTTATGTTTGAAATGATTAAGGTAATGAATTACAAGTTATCGATCCCCGTACGTGCGTTGTTCCTTTAAATTCAGCGATTTACTTTATGTTTAAGTTCATGTCATTCATGTGGGGTCAGTAGTACATGCATGTGGTTGTCAGTCAGTGTGGAAAAGAGTAATGGTCAGTGTGGAAAGAGTATGAGATTGAGATTGAGATTGTGGTTGTAGTTGTGGTTGTGGTTGTAGTTGCGGTTGTGGTTGAGATTGCGGTGAGGGTATCTTTGAAATGCGACGGTGGCAAATATGGACACTCCCTTATGCCCATGGAAGCGTTAAAGTGTGTGAAGCCGAACTTGGACATTCCCTGGCACCCATGGTAGTGCTAAAGTGTGGCCTACGGACACTCCCTGATACTCGAGTCTGGATACTGCGTGAGGGGTTGCCCCGGTATTTGCATGGCGGTTAGGGTATTCAAAGTGTGAGGCATTGGACACTCCCTGGTACCCCGGACCAAAGTGTGAGGCAAACTGGACACTCCCTGGCGCCCCGTTGCTAAAGTGTGGCTATTTTAGTGTTTCAAAGATACCAGGAGTAAGATAGTAGGTTGTTGTGTCTGTCGAGAGAAAAGAGTCGGCAAGATGAGTGTGGTGCATTGTCACATACACAATTATATGTTTCATGAATGATCGACTTTTGATGTATTCCTTGTTGTTTTATAAAATGAATTCTCCCTATGTCAAACTATTGATTTTACAAATTGAAAATTGGAAAAAGGTAAATGAGTATGTTTTACATTTGAAGTTATGTTTTTAATACTCACCACCTTCTTGAAGCTGACGACGTTGATGCGTCCTGGACATTCGTGTTCAGGCTTTTCAGGTTACAATCAGGAGGAATCTTATGACTACGCTAACTGAGAATGGCTGCCTTTGGGATGAGAGAACTGTTTATTGATTATATGCTTTAAGTCATATGTTTTAAGTTTTAAACTGTTTGTTTTATAAGGATGACTGTAATAGACACTAAGTTATTGTTTTATTTTAAGGCGGTCTGTGTCTTTAGATGACCCCGTGCTGTAATATGTAATAAGTTAGAAAAATTTTATAAGCCTTGATTGCTCTGCTCTGATTATTATGATTTGTTGTTCGACGTTTGGGACGGAATCGATCCTTCAAACTGTCGCGATCTACGGGTCCATAAAGGAAATTAAACGCTTTCCTTATTTATGCTACGTCGGGGCGTGACACAAACCTTATGAAATGTGCAAATAATAATGTCAATCCCTTGCGCATGTTCTCAAATATTATTCTTCAAATTTTTTGGATTCACAAAAACAAATGTTTTCCAAATCACACTTTGTCGATCTTTATAAAAGTAACAAGTTTAAAAGGGACTATTTTTTTGTAATATGGCACTGCAAAGTAACACACCGATAGAATGAGTAAGAGCTTATGGGCTCTATGCTTATTCTATGGTCCAACCCATTAAACCGAATAATGGGCATCCGGCCCAATATCATTACAACCTTAATAGCCTATAATACTTGGCTCGAGAAGGATCATAGCACGCGCTTTGTGATAAGCAGCATGCACTATTATCTTGTTGGGAAGTATATGTACTACCCAATAGCCAAAGTATTATGAGGTCAGCTCAAATTTGTTTTCGATGGCACATTCACTACTAGATTAAGCATCTAGTTATGAAGTTCGGAAAAGTAAAGGAAACGTTCCAAGTACACGATGACTGGACATCTAAGGTCGATGACAGGTATGATTCGTGATTTCAGAATACTCGGAACATCTTTACTGGCGAACTTCAGTTTCAGGCTATGATTAGTTCTTTGCCTGATTCGCGGGTCCATAGAAATCAAATCATGATCCACAACGTAAATGTTAAATTTTTGGTTTTGACATTTTCTGACATGTTGAGCTGAATACGGAGTGCCAAAAAGGTGAGGCGAACCGTATAGCTATACTCTTGACCACTACTTCCATAAGTGGAAGTAAGCGCAAGGCCAGTGGGCTTAAACGCAATGGTAAGGGTAAACACGCCTGGAGGCAGGGTGGGGCCAGCAAGTTTGCGCCCAAGGCTAACAAGGTGGAAGAGCGCAATCGAGGGCGTTCTCCAGTTCGGTATTAATAGGATGGATACTTTTTTGGTGGTAGTGTTACTAGGACATGGTTATCTAGGGATAACTACTTAAGAGTTGTTTTATATAATTCTAGTTTCCTTTGTTATTCATTTATTCTGAGACATGACATGCTGGACTTGAACGCATGGGATGTAATAGGATGACTTGATTAGCTCGAGAAGCCCTTTTGGGCCCACTCGTTAAGGATGACCTGCCTATGTCTGAGTCTTGCTTAGTTGGCAAAGCATGTCGAAAGCCTTTTAGAGAGGCTATTAGAGCTACTCAAGCATAAGACCTAGTTCACTCAGATATCTGTGGACCTATGGTTGTAAAGGCACGTCATGACGCCTCTTATTTTCTCACTTTTATAGATGATTTCGCGCGATGTGAGGATCGCGAGTATTTATCTAATCAGTTCTGGGAATTATGTGAGGAAAAAGGGGAAACGCAGACAACTTTCTGTTCCAGAAACTCCCCAACAATATGGTGTTGCAGAAAGAAGGAATAGGACATTCCTAGATATGGCTAGGATTATGATGGCGCAAGTCAACCTCCCAATGTTGTTTTGGGGGGATGTACTCTTGATTGCTGCCTACATACGATAGTGCCTCTCCTCAGTCGTTTCCCTCTACCCCCTTATGAGCTATGGAAAGGCGAAAAGCTCATTTTGGAGCATTTGCGCCCGTGGAGCTCAGGAGGTCATATTCACTATACCTCGTATAAGTACGAGAAACTATGCTCAAGAGCTGGAAAGTATACCTTTATAAGGTATTCTAATAGCTCGAAAGGCTATGTTACGTATAATGAACAAACGGGTATAGGAATGACAAATGGTGCCACATGATATTGAGAATGACTTCCCCAGATTTGTATTACTAAGAGATATCTTGACCTCTATGAGTTGGCGGATGTTGAAGACAACATACCATCTTAAAGCGAGGGTGGGGAGATTGAGAATCCACATCCAGTAAATCGCTATAAAATCCACATCCAGTAAATCGCTGTAAAATGGTACTAGTCTCTAGCCAAGTGGGAGTACACCGCTAGACGCTAGTGGGAGTGTACCAAATAGTGGGAGTGCACCACTAAGCACTCACGATTCTCAGGTAGTACACTGTATGGTGATTAGGAAAAAGTTCCCTATCGCTATTTTGAAATTGAGGAAGACATTTTCATATGTGTGCAAATGTGTGCACAAGTGGATGAGGATGAGCCTGCTTCTTTTGTTGAAGCATTTTTCTTCGTCTGCTGAAGCTGAGTGGATAGTTGCTATGCTAGATGAGATGAGCTCTATGGACGCGAATAAGGTTTGGGAGTTAGTTGACATTCCGCTTGTGCGTAGGACTATTGGAGACAAGTGTGTTTGCAAAATCTAACGCAAGGAAGATGGTTCAATTGACAAGTATTAGGCACGCCTTGTGGCGATAGTTTGTACCCAGAGATGGTATAGACCATGGAAACATGTGTCTCCCAAAGGGTGAGATCTGACTCCATTCGCCTTATCCTAGCAATTGTCGCATATTTAGTTTTTGACCTTTTTTAGTTGGATGTTTAAACTGTTCTTTTCTCAATGGAGAACAAGACGACGAGATAAATATGTGTGACCAAACTAAATCCCATTTTTGATGGGCTCCACAAATCCAATGAGGATTTAAATTTCAATAGCCAAATAATTTGTTGGCTTCTTGTGTAAATGATTTTTGACAATAATGCCAAAAAAATTGAACAACTCATCGGTTGTCATTTTTCTCAACGGAGGTTGTTCATATTTAATAAATTTGGGGGCCAAAATAAAATCACTTGGCCTATGTGAAACTTGCCCCCCAACCGCCTTCTCGTCGTCACTAACACTAGCGGGAGGAGCATTAGTCGACATAGAAATTATCGGCTTATCATCACTAATCATTTCTTCGCCGCCTTGCCCCCAGCCGATTTAAAATACTTTAAACCGAGATGGTCAAAGTGACCAATCTCTTGATTTGTAGAGGCATCATCGGTCATTTTTGGCCGTCTTAATTTTTTCGCGGCCTCTTGAAAAATTGTTTTCATGGCCGCTATCATGGTCGTCCGTGTCTCTTCGAGGTGGAGAGCATACTCTTTTTGAATACGGGTTGTTTCATTGAACGCTTTTTCAAGGCGCTCACATGAATCAATCATCACCGCTTGGTTGTCTTTCTCAAACGGCGAATCCGATATGCTACTTGGTTCCTCAATCCATTTGTTGCTTAAAAAATCGTCCATAGACATGAAATTACCTTGCCCCCGGGGTGGTGGATCTGGAACTTCACGTGACGTTTTAACAATATGCCATTCTTTGTAAAAGAACTCTCTTTCGGATCCAAGACTGTCAATCTTACTTTCAAGATAACCGATTTTATCGCTAAATCGGCGATTCTCATAATCAAAATGCCGATTAAGTTCCTCTTTATTCCAAGGTTGCAAATGCATGCATTGCAATAAATCGTTGCAAATGTCGCATTTTTCATAGTCAAGACGATAAATATCGTCTAGAAGTTGGTCAATTGCCTCTTCTCGCAGATGAATGTGATCGTCGTAGAAGTACAACCATGCTTCACGAAACATCACTCGGTTGTCCCACCGGGCGTGCCAAATTGTTTTGGCTAAAAATTAAATTGGTTACGTGACCGGGCGTGCCAGTGGCTTTGTACGAAGACCCAAACGTGTAACCAAAACGATCCCTATCAGTGATTTGATACGAATCAAGCGATGTTGGAAAGTAGGGATAACCCTTCCCTTAAGGTCCAATCACTCTGATGCGAGTGATTTGGTTGAGTGATGAAATGGGAAATGAAATACAAACGAAAGTGATTATCAAAACCGGAATATTAACTTTACTGGTAGTCTTGAACATCAAATATATGGAATTAATAAAACAAAGAACAAGGCATAAAACACTGGAGTGCTTACAAAATTACAAAATTCAGTGACTTAGAAAAGTAAAAGAAACTGGAACATCAAGTATATTGAGGATTGAAAACAAAAGATAAAACAGTGAACAAAGAGCACTAGGTGCTCGGTTGCTCTAAGCCCGGGGACTTGTTTGGCGTTGTGTAGCCTCCTTTCATGATGGTTGTCATTGTGAATAAATAGAGGTGCTGAAAATAACCTCCACTAAGTTGGCCACTTCCCCACTTAGTTAGCACCCCACTAAGTTGGTAACTTCCACATCCATTAACCACTACCCACTAGCAAAACTCCCCCACTAGGTGTGGTTAATTTGCCACATGTATAACACACAACCGGTCATAAATATAAAAAAATATATTTTTATAATTTAGGGTGTAAACAAATAGGTAAAATGATGGATACGATAGCTAGTAAACAGTAACTACCACTTCACATGTTAAATTTTGTGAAGCTTCATCTTGACATGCACACTATGAACTCCTCACAAGAACAGTACTACTTCAAATTGATCGAATACTTAATTTCTAGTCGAATCCTAGCTAGTCTCAGCAATTTCAGAAAACATGTTTTCAACTCAATGGATAAACTAATCATCGACTTATAATTAATTCTCATAAAATTTGAAGTAGTACAGAAACAGAAAAGATATGGATAAACTCTTGTTTGGTAAAAACAAAAATTTACACTAGATATATAGCTGGGAAGAAGTGAACTACAGAAACAAAAAAGATATTCTTGTTTTGCTCCTCTGCTTAACATATATATATATATATATGCTAAATGGGAACAATATCCGAACAAGAATATATACCTCCCAGAATTAGAATTTTCCATAGCCCGGCAAGAACTTTATGAGTATGCATCAGTATATCACAAACTTATCAGAACGACACATTCCTAGATGAGGCTTCTACGTAGCCCCGCTATTCCTTTTGACTCTGCAATTGGGCAAGTTTCGAACTCGATTTTACTGAGCTTCGCTTTGAGCAGAATTTTAGTATATCTGACATCATGACCTTAGTTTTAGTTTTGTGCTTATTAGTTAGTGCGACAAATTATCGATCTTATGATCTCACTTCTGTAATTTATGTTTGTATATGTATGTTTTAACAATAATGATAGGGATGCACACCAAACGACACATTGTATGTGCTTTAAATGCATGTACTCTGTGCTGTTTGAATTTTTTACACTTTTTGGTGCATTACTTACACAATACAGGGTACATGCATTTAAAACTAGTGTGTCGTACATCGTTTGGTGTGTATCCCTATCATTTTTGATGTTTTAATTAACTCTAGGACCTTGAGTGTAATGTGTGTGTGTGTGTGTGTGTTTTTTTTAATTTATATTATGCACTACACAAGGACAGGTAGTGCTCTCTCAACCTATAAAACCCTCCACCCAATGAGATTTGAACCCGCAACCACTTGCAGGTGAGATAAAATTCTTTATCACTGAGTCATCCCTTGAGCTCACCTTGACTGTAATGTTACATGTAAGATATATAGGTCAAAATTGACTTTAGTAGACGGATTCCTAAAATATTTGTATTTGGCTACATAAATTATGTTTCTCCGCGGTTCCATTCCACTTATATGTTCCGTATCGTTACAAGTTCATGTATGTGTAATGTACAGTACGCACCAGCTGGTTTGTTCATTGTGGTTTGTTCATTGAATAATATAATGAATTTTTTTTAATGGTGCATGTGTCGTGTGTAAGGGTATCATTTGAAACGGAAATTCTGATTCCGATCTGAAAAATTCCAAAAATTTCAAAAAAAATTTGAAAATTTTTGAAATTGTATTTTCCGAAATATTCCGAAAACTTTCCAAAAATATTCCGAAATTGTATTTTTCGAAACTTTTCTGAAATATTCCGAAATTTCAACTTTGCTATCCCACATAAAAAAAGCCATAAAAGAAGGGATGTAAAAGGGGTGTTTCCGATCCGTTCCGGCCGAAACACACCCCTAGTCGTGTGTAATGATGTCTACATGGACAATGTGATTAAATATAACCAACAAAATATATATTTCTTAATTAAGAGAGATTTACTTTATTGAACTATTTTTGGGGGGCTCTCACATATAAGATTAGTATTGCTATATTATATATCGATGTCGCAGAGAGTAGAGTATGTATATATATATAGAGAGAAAGTGAGAGAGAGAAAGAGAGAGAGAGAGAGAGAATATCCAGTTGCAGATGGAAGACTTGTAAAGATAGATCACAAGCCACACATATATATACATATATATATATATATAAATGTAGTAGAAATAGTTTTTATTACTATATTAATTATTTAGTTATATATATATATATTTATGAGAAGGCCTAAAGGCTCCTGATCGACCCGTTCAATACAACTACAAATAGGGATGTATGTTGCTATGTATATGTATGTATAGGGATATTGTTGATACATGCAAGAGTGGATGTAATTAATTAAGTCATGAATATACTTAATTAATTAAGTAATAGGTGGGTGGAGCTAGGTGGATCAAGAGGAGAGAGGGTAAGACCGGTGCAAGTGCCCATGCAAGTTAAGTCAGTGGAACCGCAACTAGTAACACAAGAGGCAAAGTCCTGTTGAAATCCCTTGACAGCACATTCAACCGCACATGTCATCATGGATTGCTCACATTCCTCCAGGCATTGCCCTAACCCTCCTCCTCCTCCCCCTCCCCCTCCCCCTCCATCCTTCTCCTCCGCATGACGTGGCTGCTGCCCCTGCCCCTGCCCCACCACCATCACACAACTGCATGTCCATGTCATCATCATCAACACCAACACCAACACCACTGCTACTATACTACTACTACTACTTTGTGCCCCATATTTTTCACGAACAAGAATACCCATGCTTACCCCTGCGATTGATCAAATATCTATGTGTGTATATATATAATCTTGATAGCTTGTTTCATGAACTGATCAGGTTCATTAATATTTATAGATAAACACACACACACACACACACACACATACAAATATATATATATATATATATCCTAATTAATAGTTAACATTCGCATTAATACCATTTGGAAGAAGGGATACGTATCTTTCGTTGGTTTGGAACGTTTTCTCCTATCTCATCTATCTCATTCATGCTCAATGTATTGCTTAACTATCTCAACATCAAACAATCTCTTCACCCCATACGACACTCCATACACATGCCTATGGCCTATATATATGTATATATATATATATATATTAACATGCACACGATACACATCGCCCCCAGATAACAATTTAAGGACGTCATTAATTATCTGCTTACATGATCTTGGAATGAGATATCTACATCTCTTGGTGTGAACTAGTGTCAAATTGCCAATAATAATAATAATAATAATAATAATATAACATGTGCCCTTAGGGCATATTTAAGATTTTCCTAATTTAATAGTGACAACACCATAGCAGTAATGTTATGTTTCCTAAATTTTGTATTTCAAATGTGGTTTCCAACGTGACACATCACCCTCATATGTTGGGAACACGTTTGGTATACAAAATTTAGAAAGTATAACATCATATATGATAATGATATTAATTGAAAGAGGTTTTAGAATTTCACTTAAATAAATGCAATATGGACTGGATTACAAGATTTGTGAATTTTATTTTGATTGATGGTGGCCAAAACTGCCTAAAATTGACCTACCGAAACAAATGATCGGTTTTAAAATCACTAAAAAACTGACTGCGAACACCCTAGGTATAATGTACTGCCGAATTGGAAATTGCCCGTTGGATTACGCATATTCTACACCAAACTAAAAAGCATTCCAAAATTAGTTAATGTTGTAATTAACGCAGCATGATGAGGTTTTCATTTCATATTTAGAGTTCACCGTTTCTCTTGGGTGTATATGTGTCACACTCATTCCATAATTTGCATAAATTTTATTTCACATATGTGGTAACAAGTAAAAATTATTAACGTTGATTAATAATTGAATTGAGGTTGACTGGAGGTCAACAGAAGGTGTCAAGTAAGGACACGGGAATTCGATAAGCAATGTTGCATTGGCATAAGTAAATGACATTTATGTGCATTAAATGTTATTTGATCTTATTTGGTATTATCTGGTGTTTTATAAATAGTGAATTATACCCGTGTAGTATAATTTCTGGTAATTCTATTATCACTGTAGAGCTTTTTGAAAACTGTGGTGAGAACTTGAGTGACACGTTATATAAAAGGTAGGCTGTGTAGAAATTCCACAGAATTTAGTTTTTAGACGTGATTTTGGACCCAAACGGAACTTAGTTGAAATTTTTTGTAAATTATAGTTTTCACTCATAAGGACGTAAAATGGATGTGTGCGACGTTTCAGGAGTTAATTAGAAGTTTTGAGAACTCGCGGGGAGGTAAACACGATTTCTAGAAAGTTTTCCTATAAATAGGAGTGGGTGAATTTTTCATTAATTATAACTTTTCAAAATATCTAGAGAGGAGAGAGAAAATGGAGAATTATTGCCACGAACTTTGCGACGATGATCGGCGACCTTTCGTCCGTCAGTTTTTCTCCAGATTTCATATTTGAACTCCTTAAGGTAAGACCTACGTTTTGATACCTCTTAGGCCTCATTTAGCAAACTTTTTATTAAAAGCTAATTTCTAGGAATTTGGGAAAAACCCCTATAAACTTGTAGGAAGCAACTGAAATCCGAGATCCGACGTTTATTTGGGCCTCTAGTCGATCCTTCAAAGTTTGAGAGAGATTGCACGAGGTATGAAGTTCTAACCTATGAAATATAGGAAATATACATGTTTTGTTTTCGACAACGAAATTGAGATCCGGGAAAAATCCATGTGTTAATCTTAGGCTGTTAATTATGCACGCGCTTAAATGTGAAAAGCATGTCTACTTTTATGCAAGCACGTTGGGTTGTCTATATGAGTCAAAGGGGAGATTTATACAATTTCATGCTGGAATGAGCTTCTTGATGTTTGAGAATTTGGTAGCGACGGCTACTATGTATGGTTGATAGACTTGGACTTGCCATGGCACTTGGGGATGCAATGGTTGATAGACTTGGACTTGTCATTGACATCGTGGTTAAAGACTTGGACTTGCCACTACCGGATGAAGGCGTATTTTTCTCCCTAGAGATTATTTGTTATGAGTTGTGGAATTAGAGCATGTTTTGTCATATATTGCATATGTTAGAATTTGTGCACTCAGCATATATATAGCTAAGCAGTGGAGCTTTACTCCATCGCAGGTGAGAAGAAGAAGGGAAAGAAAAGCGTGAGGAGTGAGGCCGAGGAATGCCGGGGAATTATCATCTTGTTTATACTATTGTTTTCTTTCCAAACTTGTAATAAGAACTTGGGATTTGTAACATGAGTAATAGAATCCTTCAAAGTTTGAGAGAGATCGCACGAGGTATGAAGTTCTAACCTATGAAATATAGGAAATATACATGTTTTGTTTTTTACGATGAAATTGAGATCCGGGAAAAATCCACGTGTTAATCTTAGGCCCGTTAATTATGCACGCGCTTAAATGTGAAAACATGTATACTTTTATGTAAGCACGTTGAGTTGTCTATATGAGTCAAAGGGGAGATTTATACAATTTCATGCCGGAATAAGCTTCTTGATGTTTGAGAATTTAGTAGCGACGACTACTGTGCATGATTGATAGACTTGGACTTGCCATGGCACATGGGGATGCAATGGTTGATAGACTTGGACTTGCTACCACTGCATGAAGATGTATTTTTCTCCCTAGAGAATATTTGTTATGAATTGTGGAATTAGTGCATGTTTTGTCATATATTGCATATGTTAGAACTTGTGCACTTAGCATATAGCTGAGCAGTGGAGCTTTACTACATTGCAGGTGAGAAGAAGAAGGGAAAGAAAAAGCATGAGGAGTGAGGCCGAGGAACGCCGGGGAATCATCATCTTATTTATACTTTTATTTTCTTTCCAAACTTGTAATAAGAACTTGGGATTTGTAACATGAGTAATCGAATCCTGACATGGATTAGTAGTAATGTATTCTCTAGTAAATGCCCTTGTGGTATGTTTTGAATCATGGATATATAGTTGTTTTAATGTTGGTGTTTGGTTTAGAGAAGCATGGTTTGAGATTGCTGCAGATTGGGCAATCCTGAGGGAGATCAGTCGACTGAGCCCCGACCCAGTCGACTAGACCTGACCTCTAGACTTTTTCCTTCAATTTTCGAAGGCATCAGTCGACTGAAGGGTGTGTAGACACCCCATTTTGTCGGCTATCAAATTTAGGAGACCCATAGCTTGGTGGTTCACAATAATTGAAAAAGACTCAAAAGGACTCCTGGAAGTTAGTTCAATCTCTCAAAATGCTCAGAAAGTGGTACAAATGACCAAAATGTCCCTGAAAGCCCAAACGCTCCCAGATTTGGACCGAAAGTTCTGAAAACATGCTATGTCATGAGAAAGGTCATAAAATGAATAAAATGAGTTTTTAAGAAAAATCAAATGAAATCGTCAGCTCCTAGAGACCCCTGGAGGTCCCGGAAGTTCCCGGAAAGTCCTAGTTGATCGGTTTGACCAAGGTTTGACCAGGTTTGACTAAGGTTTGACCGAAATCATCCAAATTTTCCAAAAAGTTCCGAGATCATTCTAGATCATGTGGAAAGTACTAAATCGAGTTTTAAAAGAAAATCGGACGAAAACGTCAGCTCTTGGAAGCTCCCGGAGGTTCCCAGAACTTCCTAGAAATCCCAGGTTTGACCGATTTGACCTAAAAGTTGACTTTGAAACTGGAGCATCGTATCATTTTTCAAACATTTTTCATGAATACTATAGGTCAATAGCTTTCCAACGGTATATCGCACATAATTTCTGGATTTAAAACGAATTTATTATGAATTTCTGAAGGTGAAAAAGGCGATCAAATCCGCTTTTATCGCGAATACCACAAAACTTTTCAAAGTGACCTATCTCCGAAATATTTTTTTATGTAAAGTAGACTCCATTACTTTTCCAACAGTATATCACAACCTCAGTTTGGAGTTCGTATGCATTTTTTGCGAATTTCGGACGAAATAGGGTCTTTTCGCAAATACCGGAACTTCTGAGGGCTTAAACATAATTTTCTGGGCATCTGAGGAGCAGTGCCATGGCGGCACTGGGCCACTGCCGTAGCAGCACATGGCCAGTGCCGCGGCAGCACTCAACCCCCGCAGAACCCATTTTTGTAATTTACTTTGGGGGTCCAAATTGAATAATTAAAGACCAAAACGATGTATATAGCTTTATGTTCACAGATGTTTGGGACCAATGGGAGCACTTTCTAAATCCCAAAACCACCCCCAAATTGGCCTATATAAACCCCCCTTTGCTCTTCATTTTAGGGGGCCCAAGTGTGTAACGACCCACCTCCCCGTCTAGCAACAATATTGTCCGCTTTGGGTCTAAACAACTTCCCAGGGCGACACCCATCCCTGGTACTGCTCTGGAAGCAGCATGCTTAACTGTGAAGTTCTTTTATGTTTAGATCCCTCACGGTTTTAAAAGGCCTTGTTGCATATAGAGGGGCGATTAATCTTTATAAACTAGTCCAGGAACTTCACCCCAGGAGATGTGGGACAAGTCCCCACACCCGACCTCACCTCATCCGTCTTGGCCATCCTGCCTTAGGAGTATTGGCTCTTGGTCATCACACTGTCTCCTATACATCTCGCGAAGCTGTAAGCACAAAACAAGTTAGAGAAAAGATGAGTCAAAAACAAAGGCAACGGATAGAAACAAAAACGTAAAAGAAACTAACATCCAGGAGTGGGAAGTTGGGCATCAAGAAGCGGCCACGATAAGCCTCACAACCGGTCTCAGAGAGAAAGTGATCCCAAACATCAGTACCAGCTAAGGCCGCCAGCAAAGCATCACCAGAAAGGTCATTAGCGTCCATCATAGGAGGATTATGAGGGACGCGATTCCTTGGACCGCCAACCACCTGCCGAGACACTCGCTCACCAAAGAACCATTGCCTGCTTTCGGTACCTTCCATAAGAAGTCGGCAAGAGGAAAGGGGCCTGACCGCATGTATCTCCTCCAAGGCAGCATAGGCAACGCACTCCCAAGGTGTTCAATCAACGCTAGCAGCTGTCAGCCCAGATAAGAAGTTTTTGAGGAGAACAATCCGATGAGCCCCGCTCTTTACCCCGACAACATCCCTCTGCCATCTTAAGCCCCGGGGGAATAAAGGCACAGGAGCCATGCCGTCCTCATCTTCACCTGATTCATCAGCAGGGGAAGGAGCCAACATCTTCAGGTACTCAAAGTTCCAAAGCTGCACAGACAAAGGAAAAATAAAAAAAAAAGACAAGAAGTACAGAAATCAAAAAGCCGAAAGATAAAAGAGGTTACAGTACATACCTTCCAAGCTCACCAGAATCCCCCCGTCGATTTGACATCACCCTGGGAAACTTTACCCATATGCTTGTAAAGGTGGGCTAGGGCAGCACCGCCCCAGTCATAATAGGGGATCTCACCAATGGTCACCAGACAAGAAAGAAGCCTCAAGCTCACCCGGTCATTCCGTGTCGCGAAGATCGAGCAACCAAGGACATACAAAAGAAATACCCTCAAAAGCTGAGAATTATTCAGGTTGTGATTCCCTCTGCCGTAAACCCAGTAAAGCCAGCCACAAGGAAACCAGTGCCTCTCTAGAATAGGAGGAACAGCCCCAATCAACATCTCGATAGCCTCGGGATCAATCTCATAGAAGTAGTCCAAAATCAAGCATTTCCCGCCAACTCTCAAACCAGTGATCATGGAAAAATCAAAGGCGTCATTGTCATCTCACCAAATGGCAGGTAGAAAGTATTGGTGGTGTCCCACCATCTCTCAGCAAGACCGTAAAAATGCGCCAGATCGTTGGTGCTCTTTGAAACTAGGCGGACAAAGCCGCCAAACCCGGCATCGTGTACCATTCTCTTGACGGCGAGCGAGAGTTGGGTGTACTACAGAAAAGCATGAACAAGGCTACCGTGGCCCTTCAATGTCACTTCCGGCACCTACACACATTAAAAATGACAAAAAAATGAGTACATAATCATTATTCATGACCCGAAGTCCAACTTCACAAAATCAACATACGAGTACAAAACAAGCTTCCAACAAACTCTAGGTGCACACTACAGTTCATACAACCAGCACAATGCACAAAATAGTCCTAAACTGTCAAAAGTTTCACATACGAGGCTTGCTAGAGCTGTGGCCGAAAGATGATGTTGGGGGTCCCATAAAATCAAGTCCAGGGTTTGGCTCTCGGCTTTCATTTATTCCTTGGCCTTCTTAGACGGTCTTCTTGAGCTCGTAGCCATGGATCTGCAAGAAAATGGAAGACTAAAACCAAACTTTCTTCTTGAAAAATGGAACAAACCAAAACACCAACCAAAATTCTAATAATGGGGAAAGATTACTCACCTGAGCGCGCACAAGCTGTGTTTTGACAGATTTTGGCTCCAAAAGCACCCTAAAATGGCCAAAAATGAGCTTAAAATGCCCAAAAACCCGAGATATACACACATGGAGTCCAGCCACCTAGTGCCACTGTGGCACTGGCCAACTGCCGCTATGGCAGTGGCCCAATGCCGCCACGGCACTGCTCCCCATGGGCCCCGCTTTGCTCCGTTTCAAACCATTTCGGCCCGTTCTGACCCGTTTTAGCCCGTTCGTGATCCCATTTAGCCCCAGTGGCCCATTTGTTAGGGATGTATACTAAGAGCCATGCTTTATGTAGTAAATTTATTATTTTAATAAAATCAGTTATTCTATTTTTATGAGAATCTGTGTGGGCAATATTTGTATTATATTATTTATTTTATATTATGCATGTGTGTCTCTCATTCTACATAGTAGGTGGTTTGGTGTGTAGAGTTCGGCTTACACACGGAAGATCAGACCACCAGATATTGTAGAATGTAAGATTTTGGTTTACAGTCTTAGATGGGATTGGACACACCATCGGTAGGACTGCAGCATGGTGTTGTAGTAGGTTTGTCTTGACTGCGGGAAACGGTACAGTTTCAACTCATTATGCTGGTACACTTTGTGTATTAAACAAGACCAACTTGGGGTAATTATCTTTATACTGACTTATAAGATAATTAATACCTCATGGCTATTATGAGTGCTTATTCTCTAAATCCTAAGTTAGTTTATAGACACGTACATTTGATATTTACACTTTGATCCCCAAAAGGGTGAGATCCTTAAATGGGTCAATATCTCATTGGATTGTGTGACAATATTAATTGTGTGGTAGATAATAATTAATGATGGAATCCATGTCTCAATTTTGGGATTGATGATATCCCCTTGAGAAAGCTTATAAGTTTTGATTATGTCAAACCCTGCAGGTGGATTTTGTATCCGACATATCAGGTAAGTTAAGCAAAGGATCTCAAGGAATTTTAAGAGATTAATTAAATATGATTGTCAGTAATTATATTTAATTAATGGATATCTGTAATCTTAACATGGGGAGATAACAAGCATTTAATAACATGGAGCTCGAAATATATTTTTGAGATAAGGGTAGGAGTGCAATTATAATTCTTTAGTGGTATGAATTATAATTTATGAAAATAGGAATCTGATTCAGTTCGAATTAGGGTTTCCTAATTCCATAAGGAAGCCTATTCCTTATTGACTTCTTATGGTCCCTATCGTAGCCTATATATATGCTGCCTTGGCTCTTCTCTCAGGTTGCATGATTTCACATTCTAAGCTTCCCTTGACCTCCTAGCTTTCTTCTAGAAGGGTTTCCATCAAACCCTAGTCTCTATAAGCATTCAAGAGACATAGGAGTGAAGATCGCTAGCGTCGGACAATGCTCACTTAAAGAACTTCGGACTGCTCGATACTGATCAAAAGTTGCTGAATTTTTTACACGACGTTCCTGACGTCGAGACGGAGCTGCTGTAAAAAATTCAAGTGAATCAGAGATCGTTTAGTCCTCCTGACGAACACATCTTTGTCGAATTAATGTGATCGGGATTGAATCGTCACAGCAATAAAATAGAGTGTTATAACTGGGAATAGAAAATAAAACGTAAAGAGGGAAGAGCAGAAAACATAAAGGATTTCGAAAGAGCCCACACTCAGTTCGATATTCTGGCAGCAAAGGAATACGGTAGAAGATCGTGAGCTGTTATCGAGCCCGTGTTCTCGATTCGTCTACTACAGCAATCCGTTTTTGCAATTCAAGGTAACCCTAGTTCCGCCCTTGTAGAGTTATTGTAGCGCTCACGTAAATTTTTTGCAGTACCAACTTATACGCACTGTCAACGGATTCTGGGAACGCAGTTTCCTAACACCATTTTAGTCAAGATTTATGAGGCTTTATCCCCAGCAAATCCATTTTAACCCCAACAGATTCAGTTCATCCCCTAAGGACAGAAACAGAGAGATATCAGCTCCCGAAGGCCCGAATCAGCTTTTTGGACTGACCATTGCAAAGATCTTATCAACCGTGAGAGATTCAGAGATGGATCCTGGTTCTCGATCAAGAAATAGTTAAGAGAGATTCTCCGAGAATCCTACATCATCCCCCGAGGACAGAAATAAAAAGATATCAGCTCCCGAAGAACCGAATCGGCTTTTCAGACCGACCAATGCAAAGATTTGATCAACCGTAAGAGAGAGATTGGTCCAGGTTCCCGATCAAGAAACAATTAAGAGAGATTCCCTGAGAGTCCTACATCATCCCCTGAGGACAGAAATAGAAAGATACCAACTCGCGGAGGCCCCGACCGATCCTCCTGGATTGAGTGCCGGAAGATTTGATCAACCGTGAGAGATTCAGAGATGGGTCCTGGTTCCCGATCAAGAAAAGAGAGATTCTATGAGAGTCCTACGCCATCCCCCAAGGACAAATATGGAAGGATACTAGTTCCCACTATCCCCAGCAGGAAGTAGCAAAAGCAGAACTGACTCCCGAAGATCGGTCATCAGGAATAACCAGAACATCGCCTGTGTCCAGTTTTCAGAGACGAGCACCGTCCTTCCACGACTCCATGTCTCCTGATTATCATGAGCTTTCTCATTTGTCCATTATCATAGCTTTCGCACTTATCGGTTATCACAAGATCCCTCAGTCGCCTTTGGTTGTCATCGTCTAAAACCTTGTGTCTGATCCATTTCACTTACAAAGCATACTTCCCGTAATTTAAGAAGTTTTCCCAAGACCCAGAGTCTTCAACACCTTGGCATCCTTATCAGGATCAACCATTGCATTAGATTCAACACTAGCACAACATAACTCCACTCAGGGTGGCACACACCCCACAACACCAGCTCATACTAAGATCAAAACACTAAACATGATAGGACTCAGGACGCAATTCATATCACATCCATGCATTGCATATCATCCTCATAACATAGCAATCGCCTGTCTTGTTGTGCATGTGCGACTTGTTCCTTTGTGACCCAAACTACGTCCTGGTCTGATTCCCCTTGGGATACGTAGGCAGCTCACGAAGAGCACGACCTTTCCTGGCCCCAGCATCATGTTTTCTATCATTACATCTTTTGCAACGCTTTTTATCCTAAATCTATAGCCGCCAAAAAGACCTATCTCTTCAAAGCTTTGGCACTCGCTTGCGACATGCGTTGCCTCGCAAGTTCATGCCAAAGAGGGGCAAACTATAGACACCCCTTTTTTTCGGCTATCAGATTTAGGAGACCCATAGCTTGGTGGTTTACAATGATCAAAAAGACTCAAACAGGACTCCTGAAAGTTAGTTCTATCTCTCAAAATGCTCAGAATGACCAAAATACCTCTAAAAGCCTGAACACTCCCGGATTCGGACCAAATGTTCTGGAAACGTGCTACGGCATTAGAAAAATAATAAATGAGTTCTAAACCAAGACCGGATGAAATCGTCGGCTCCCAGAGACCCCCGGAAGTCCCGGAGTTCCCAGAAAGTCCCCGTTGACCGGTTTATCCAAGTTTTGACCAAGTTTGACCAAGGTTTGACCGACATCATCCAAATTTGACAAAAAGTTTTGAAATCATTCTAGATCATGTGGAAAGCATTAAAATGAGTTTTAAAAGAAAATCGAACGAAAACGTCAGCTCTTGGGAGCTCCTAGAGGTTCCCAGAACTTCCCGGGAATCGACCAAAAGTTGACTTTGAAACCAGAGCACCGTATCATTTTTAAAACATTTTTCATGGATACTAGAGGTCAATAACTTTTCGATGGTATATCGCACATAATATTTGGATTTCAAATGAATTTATTATGAATTTTTGAAGGCAAAAAGGCGATCAAATCGGCTTTTATCGTGAATACCGCAAAACTTTTTAAAGTGACCTATCTCCAAACTATTTTTATGTAAAGTAGACTCCATTACCTTTCCAACGGTATATCACAACCTCAATTTGGAGTTTGTATGCATTTTCTGTGAATTTCTGACAAAATAGGGCCTTTTCGCGAATACCGGAACCTCTAGGGGCCTAAAAAAGATTATCTGGACGAATGAGGAGCAGTGCCGGCGCGACACTGGCCCATTGCCGCCGCGGCACTCTCCCCCAGAATGGTATATTTTTGTAATTTTTTTTGGGGGGTTCATTTTGATTAATTGAAAACCAAAACGACGTAGTTTTATGTTCACAGATGTTTGGGACCAATGGGAGTACTTCTAAAACCCCAAAGCCACCCCAAATTGGCCTATATAAACCCCCCTTGACTTCTCATTTTGGGGGTGTCAAATGCAAGCTTTGAAAAGTTTTAGAGAGAAAGTTGTAGAGATAAGGTTAGAGTAGAGAGAAAATAAGCTTCCTTCTTTCATTTCCAAACAAAAAGTGAGTTCTAAACTTTGTTTTTACTTCATTACTTCCATTTACTTCATATTCAATACACCCAACCACCATTTTAGTGAGCATTTAAGAGAGATGAAGCTACTTCCATGTCCAATGTCACCACATATGAGTGAAACACCAAACTACAAGTCCAATACATCATGAATATCATCTATTGACTGTTATCTATTTGTTTGTTTATATTTGTTCATCTTATCTTACCTCATTTCTTTTTGTTTTCTTTATTTACTTACTAGTCTATCATCATCTAGATGATGACATGAAGTTTGAGGTGAGTGAATCCTTATGGATAGTAGCTCTTGACCTCAAAAACATATTTGATAGATGATGATTTCAACTTCAATACATTCCTATGTATCCATGAAGTTGTCTTTAAAATGGAAAAAATACTTTCCAATAATCTTGGAGGTTCTTGATGATGAGTTTGATGTTGAAATTTTAAGTGATTATAATCTTCATTAAGTATTGAAAATATGTTTTCAAAACCTCTATTTCAAAACCCCCTCTTAAACCCCTCATTTTGATTTCAAGAAATAAATCTTGTTTTCTCAAATCCTTCAAAACAATGAGTCATTTAACTTCAAAGAATTATTTTGAGTTCAATACTCAATATATGAATGTAAGACCACTTGGAAAGTATTTCTAACTCATTATAGAACACCCATGATTTTTGTCTTGACTTGGAAGCACTTGAAAGGGGTCCTTTTTGTCCAAACATTATGTCTCTACTGTCACAGCAGCTAGGTTGATTTTCAACTTGTCTTACAGAAATCTTTTCCAAAAAGAGTTATCCCAAATTATTTTTCTCTTGAACTTAAATGTCTTAGGGAACTTTCTGTATAATATGGGCCTCTAGATCTTTTGTTTTCATTTTTTAAGATTTTCTAACATTTTAATCGACAATACGGACTCTGTTTCTGAATAACCTCTATTGTTTATATGATTTCTCTCAATCTGTGATAGTTATTAAAGATTGGATTTTTGGGTTGTGTTCTAGACATAATAAGGAAGATTTCCATAAAAAATCATGCATTGAAAACATCCCTAATCTCTCTTTTCAAATTCCAAAAGATCATGTTACTACTCTGTCCACTATTCACAGCAAGCATACTTTTACTTCCATCCTTTGATTTGGTGCTTACATGTACTCTAAATTAGCTCATGTCTTAGGAAGTAGTTCATACTACATTTTTACATATCCCATAATGATTTCATTCATTCATTCATACACATTTTAGACTTCTAAGTCATTCTAGGAATCCATGAACATAAAACACACTACAACCTTGGCACACTACATCCATGCAAAGATTTGGGATTTTTGTAACTCCTAATCTAAGAAGATTATAAGGAATGATCATGATCACACGTTCATGCTTCCCCTCGATCTAATCCTCCTTTCTCATCCGTCCCGGGGATTGAGAGATCTTCTTTTCTTAAAGATTAACATGCATCATTCTAGCTTGCTAAGCATCCTTGTTTTCTTTGATTTATTTGTTTCAAGAACAATTCATGTCCCCTTAGATTAGGGAAACCTTATTACTTGATATGTGATTAGACGATTTTTCCTAGGTTTGTTCGTTTGATCTTTCACCTTGCATTATGTGATACTTGGCTTAGATCTTATGAATGATATTTTATCTTTAGATCTTCCATTTTAAATTTTCTTATGTGATGTAATATACTATCATAGTATTAATTGTCAAACCAAACATAGTATAAGATGATTATTTGGATGCTAATTGAGGCCCGTCGAGAGACGGGGCGAGTTGAGGGTGTTTTAGTCGTGACAAAGGCTCCTTCCTCTCTCATACCAAAACCCCAAACCAAGTTCTATGGTTATGAAGGATCGGTGCCCTTTATCCGTTTGGGTGAGTCAAAATTAGGTTTTTTGGTTCCTTAAAGACCAAGTGGCGACTTTGTATCTGTTTTAAACAGACCATTTTCTTTTCCTTTTCAAAACGACTTTCAAACCAACGAGAGGTGGGATCCCGCATGTCCACACATTCCCTATGGACCCAAAAAACAAATTTATTTTTCTCTATTTTTGCTGCTCCGGGGCGTGACAAGATTTTTGGTATTAGAGCTCTAGTTGTGATACTTTCGTTCACTAAATGATTCCACACCATCTGGTCCTAGCATTTTAAGATTTATTGAGATGAGATATGAGTTTGAGATAAGATCATCCTTCTGACGATAGATAGTTTTCTTCCAGGTTAGCATGGATCCAGAGTTTCATAGATATGAAGATGACTCTTATGGAGGACACGTGATCCATGGGGATACCATGGAGCCAGCTAACCCAGAGCATTACTAGGATCGCGTGTGTCAGATAGCCAGTCGTTATTTGGAGGAGGATATGTGAGGAGGACCCAAAGCTAGCTGATGAGGACGTTATAGTTGGAGAGGATGAGATCGAGGTAGTAGGAGATGAGGGTATGGAGGATATTGTAGTGGAACCTGAGTAGGTAGTCGTACCAGAGATACCTATGGTGTTTGATTTACCAGCTGGGCCTGTTTTACATATGGCAGCTATTACCAATATGGCAACCGAGTGGCTAGCAGTGATGGTTGCACAGCCAGTCGGAGTTCCGATAGGACAGGTTGCGTTAGCTGATACAATGGCTATTTACTTGGAAAAAGTGTTTGTTAGTACAAATGCTATTTACTTGGATGATTATTATATCATGAACCATAAACCTAAGGGAATGATAGATCTTTGAGAGATAGAAAGAGAACCCTCAGTCCTACCAGCAGTTGATAACGATGTAAGACAAAAAAATACTACTTCTTCACCCATTTCCCCACCGGTACCTCATCGTAGTGGGAGGATTATCAACCAGCTTGATAGATACATGTTCTCAGGAGAAGTTTTTGAAGCTGTCTCCATAGAATCTGAATCTGATCCTACCACGTATGAAGAGGCAATGGTTGATGTTGATTCAGCTCATTGGGTTAAAGCTATTAAGGCTGAATTGGAATCTATGGATTCCAATCTGGTTTGGGATCTTGTATAACTTCCAGCCAATGTTAAACCTATTGGTTATAAGTGGGTCTATAAGAGGAAAAGAGGATCTAATGAAAAGGTTGAGACCTTTAAGGCAAGGCTTGTAGTAAAAGGTTATACTCAGAGGGAGGGCATTGACTATGAGGAAACCTTCTCGTCAGTAGCCATTCTCAAGTCCATCAGAATACTCTTATCCATTATTGCATGCATAGATTATGAGATCTGGCAGATGGATGTCAAGACTGCATTCTTGAATGGCAATCTTGAGGAGGACATCTATATGCAGCAACCAGAAGGGTTCATTGCTGGTGGTAAAGGAAACTTGGTATGCAAGTTGTAAAAGTCCATTTATGGGCTTAAGCAAGCATCCAAAAGTTGGAACATTCATTTTGACCAAGCGGTTAAGTCATTTGGTTTCATACAAAATCTGGATGAGCCTTGTGTATACAAGAAGTGTGAAGGGAGAGTGGTGGCTTTTCTTGTTCTCTACATTGACGACATTCTACTTATTGGGAATGACATAGCGTCTTTGTCAACGGTTAAGGTTTAGCTAGCTGGTACATTCAATATAAAGGATCTATGAGATGCGAGCTATATCCTTGGGATAAAACTCTTTCGAGATCGCAAGCGAAAGATAATAGGATTATCTCAAGCTGGTTATATCGATAAAGTGCTAACTAGGCTTTCAATGGATAATTTAAAGAAAGGTTTGTTACCTTTCAGGCATGGTCTAGCGTTCTCTAAGGACCAGTGTCCAAAGGCACAAAAGGAGAGGAATCGCATGGTAGGAGTTCCTTATGCTTCGGCAGTGCAAAGTCTCATGTATGCGATGTTGTGCACTAGACCAGATGTTTGCTTTTTTATAGGCATGGTCAGTAGGTATCAATCGAATCCAAGTCTAGAGCACTGGACAGCCGTTAAGCACATTCTTAAGTACTTGAGAAGGACTAAAGATTACATGCTTATGTACAGTAGCGATGAGTTAATTCCAAAAGAATAAACTGACTCGAACTTTATGTCAGATAAAGATTCAAGAAAGTTGTCATCCGGACATCTCTTTACCTTGGGAGGTGGTGCTGTTAGTTGAAGGAGCATTAAGCAGAAATGCATTGCAAACTCAACTATAGAAGCTGAGTATGTGGCTGCTTGTGAAGCTGCAAAGGAAGCTGTTTGTCTCAAGAAGTTCCTTATGAAGCTTGAGGTGGTACCAGCGTCACTGTCATATATTATGCTTTATTATGATAATAGTGGGGCAGTGGCTCAGCCCAAGGAGCTAAGGAACCACGGGAAGGGAAAGCACATAGAGCGCAAATATCATCTTATCCGAGATATTGTTCAATGTGGAGATGTGACTGTCGCAAAGATTGCCACCGCTGACAATCTTGCTGATCCATTTACAAAGGCCTTGCCACAGAAGGTCTTTGATCGTCATCTAGATAGTCTAGGTCTCAGATGTAATCATGTATGGTTGTGAGTGCAAGTGGGAGTTTGTTGGGTTTGTGCCCTCAAACCATTACTTTATGCATGAGACATTGACATTTTAATATATGGATATCAGCTTTATATTTCATTGTGTATGTTTCTTTCATAAGATGATTGTTAATCCTTAAGTATCATAGTAAGTAATTTATGTGTGTATGAAATACATATAAGTGAGATACAAATTATTATTCTTTGATACTTAGAGCTTATCATAGTGGATGATGTGACTGGATATCTCATCAGGTTTACACTGTAGCATGATTAACTACCATTGGATGGAGTGATTAATCTCAATCACTAAAGTATAACTCTTAGTTAATATGCTAGTGCTTATAGTACATTGACGGACTTGAGCTTTCCTATTGACACTCAAGACTGTCAACAGTCGACAGGAACTTATAACTTGTATAAGGTACGTGTTCTCAATCTTGAGATGATTATGAACACAGACTGTGGATATGGCTACTTTGACTTACCAATCAGTGAGGTCTATAGAAAATCAACACTTGGGTATGTCATGTTCATAAGGTTGTGAACATATATTATCAAGATAGAATCTACCCTCTGATAAAGAGTAAGCATTCTCTTGAGAATGTCACCAAGTTGATTACTGAGAACTGCAGTCTTGTTGATAAGTAGTTATCAACATGTTTGGTAATCATGAGTGGTGAATGGGACTCAGGGAATACATGAAGTATTCATGATTCAGGTTGACAGTAACAATTATCTGACTAGCTGAATATGATTACGAATGCTGATGGTAGAGGGACATTAGTACACCATACAAGTCTAGTCATCGCTTCAGATTTGTTCTTTTGCATTGGAGTTCAGTTATTGTTTTATAGTGGAGTAAACGTTAACTGACCAGTTGCTTAGTTTGCTGATCAAAGAGTTTAGTCATGGGAATTAACAACTGGTCTGAGCCAACAATAAAGAACCTAGTAGGTCCCACTCTTAGCTCCGCTAGGATGCTTGAAAAGGCACATGAGGATCTTGTCAAGACAAGGTCGATCGATCGAAGGAGTCTCGATCGATTGAAGTCTAGACGGGTTTGACCGATCGAAGGTGGTTCAATCGATCAAAACTTCGATTGATCGAAGCCACTTTGATCGCTTAAACGTTAGGTCAATTCTGGGAATCTATAAATAGGGCAGTTGCGTCCAGAAATCAGAGTTCATTGTTTTATTATACCAGAAGCTACAGAAACTGTTTTAGGATTCCCATACCTTCTCTATCCTCTCTATTAGGGTTCCCACCAACCCTCTCTTTTCCAAATAGGAGTCATAAGGGTGAATACAACCTAGTGGAGGCTGCTGCACATACAAGAAGATTAAAGATTTCAGAATTGGGTCCAAGACACTAAGGTATAACTCTTGTCCCCTCTTGTTCCCATCTATAAAGTTAACGAGTAGTAGATCCGGGCTACCAATAAGTTTTTGAAACTTAATCTTTCCGCTGTGCGTTTAAATAAATTTTAAACCTATTTTTCCATCACTAGCTATGGATCATGGGCATCGATTATTGTCTCGGATGGATAAAAAGCCCCATGGAACCAAATACGAGTAATCCAAATCGGTCAGATCGGCTAAAGGCTAATGAAGGGTGGTGAATCTCACTCGTGGTTGTTGACATGAGATTTGTAATGGGATCAATCAAGTGGGCTTAATCTTTCTTGGCCCTAAGCTTGGTCCGGGTACCCACAAGGACCCAATGGATTTTCAATGTTCTGATTTTGGTACGAAAGATAAGGACTCTTCCACAATTTTGGTTTGCAAATTTGGAAGAGCTCCAACCCTTTGCTTGCCAATTCTAGTGTGGTGTATTGTGATTGATTCATTTGTTTTGTTTTGGCTCATTGTGGTCTTTGGTGATTGGTTTGTATTGGTTGTGAATTGGCTTTTTGTTGGTTTGTGGCTTGAGATTAGACTCTACTTGGTTATAGTTCATCAAATTGATCACAAATTGTTATGTTCAAATAGGACAAGGAAGAATGGGTAGGGTGATAGGGAGCGACCATGTATTTGAGGATGAAGCTGAATTCAATTTACCATATCTCATGGGAGTCCAGGGTACCCAACAACAAGAAATGCAGGCATTAAGAGGGAAAATCACTTACTTAACCGTTAAGGTGAGGCATTGCCAGCTACCTTGTAATAGGATCCAGCTTATGAGATTCTATGGTGATGAATGATTGGTTAAAAAGATTTGAAGGCCTATTCAATAACTATAATTTAATTGAAGGGGAGAAAATGAAATTGGTGGGAAGTGCTTGAAAGGACGCATGATATTGCTCCAATAAATTATATAGATGAGTATGGCCAAGCCGGCTCAATACATTTTGGGGCCTTTAGCGAGAACTAAAATTGGAGCCTCTATTATATTTTCATACATTTATAGTTATATATATATATTTCATTTAAATTTTACTAGTTAAAAACTTAAAACTTATGTTTCTCGCCTTTTGAGTTGTAAAATTACTAGAAGTTTTGTATATAAGTTTTTCTTCTTCTTTTTTTTTTTTTTGTTTAAAAAAAAAACCCTTCCTTTTCAGTTGATAACATGATCTTCGGTATGATTTTTTCAATTTTAGTTTTGAAATACTACTACTTTCTACAGAAGCGGTTGCTGTTGTTAATGTGATTCTATAAGCAATCAATGCATTTGAAAAAGAATCCAGTTTTTACTTTTTATGTATACTTTTAATATTTCAATTGTTGAGTTATTGTTTCTTGTCAAATTTCTTTTAAGACTTTTGGATAAAAATCAAATGATTTTTTCCCTTTATTTTGCTTTATGATAGGCTTGAAGCCTTCTAGTTAAGAGGGGTACTGAAATGTTGAGAATATAATGAACGGTTATTTAGAAGTTATTAATAGGGCCCTTTTTTTAGGGTAATATTGCATTTTTTTTAATAAGAATGTAATATTACATCATAAATATATAACAATAATAATATTTTTTTTTTAAAGTGGGACCTTAAATTTTTTTTTTTTTTGGTGGTGATGGGGGGTGGGGGGCCTTAATTTTTCAGAGGATCTAAGGCGGTCGCCGATTGCCTAATGGTTGAGCCACACCTAAGTATGGCCATAAAGTGAGGGTTTAGAAGGTAATGCCTATAATGCTCTTAAAGGTCCTCTATGTATTGAAGATGAGGAAAAGGGTAATTTGAGCTTTTTTTGTTCAATACGATAAGGGTGACGAATTCAAGACCTCCACATTGGGTGATGGATGTGAACTTGAGTGGTATAATAGTGAAAGCCAGAAGAGATTTGAAAGTGAGGAATTTATGGGGAACTTTATGAACATCAATTTAGCATTTTGAAGATCAAAGTTGTCGTATGTCTTTTGTAAGGGTTGAAGATGAACTTGATTGTGAGACAATCACCATGATGCTTTCCAAGATTAATATCAAGATAAGATCCACCACCGAAATGCGGTTAAGGAAATAATTCATGAACTTGAGGATATGTTTTCTTTTTCTTATTTTTTTTTTAATTTATTTTTTACAAGGGGGTATGATTCAGTATTTTGTACTACTAGTCTACTTTAGGTTTTCAATAGTTGTATTTTGTTATGTTGTCTTTTCATTTAGTCACAACCATTTGAGGTTAGCATGACTTAAATAGGGTATACATAGTTATATAGGATTTTCAAAAACTAAGTTTTGGAATATTTGATAATTGATTTTGATTGTAAATCAAATGAGCCTTTGAGCTCTTGAATAGAATTTTTGTACTCAAAATCATAGTTCTTCATTTGTTCTTGAGCATCACTTCCAACTTTAAGTTTTTAACTACATCATAAGAAAGGGTATTATTGGCCAAAATGTGAGCAAAGTATTTATTGGGTTATTGTTTGAACCGGTGGACTTTATTTCACAAATTTACTTTATGTTAAAAAAAGTTACTATTGATGGACACTATTCAGAACCTAAGGGCTACGGCTGATGGCCTAAATTCTACCATTGTCGACTGCATTATTGCTAATTATAAGTACATCATCATCTTCATTTTCAACTTATTTACAAGATGCATTTTAATACAATTTGTTTTTTCTTTCAAAAAACAAGTGATACTTGCTTTTGCTTTTGATTTGGAGGATGTGTTTTGCATATAGGGACATGGGTTGGGAGTTGATGGAACGCCATACTTCACTTTTATAACAAAGAATTATCACTCTATAATGTTTGAGTAATATTGGGGGGGGGGGGGGGGGGGCAGTGTGCCCCACAGTGCCACTAGAAGAGAGAGAGAGTGTGGGTGTGAGTGTTAGTGAGAGATTTGTTAGTACCCCTAGCATTGCTGATAATATTTTCATCTTCTTTTCTGGCATTCTTTCTTTTTTTTTCTCTCTATATATCTAATATACTTAAAATATTATGCATGTGCTGCAAAAAAAAGTTACTTCCATATCAAACGAAGCATAAACCATGGGACGCATAGTAAACTCGATTGAACCTCACCTGTGTTGGGGACCAGAGAACAAAAAAGAAAGAGTCGGAGGCAGTGGTTGGCCCACTATTTTATTGTGTTAAAAATATTAGACATTTATGTATAATATTATTTGGCGCGTCCGCCCCTTCGATGAGGACGGTCCTTTCGAGGATCGCAAATGTTTTCGTTGAAAAGTGTGTAAAAGGATGTGAGAGTAGTGTAGGGCAAAAAAAAAGTTTAGAGTTGCCACCTAACCTTAAATCGGGTTTTAGGATCTATACAAAGACGATAAAATCACCGTTGACTTTTGAAATAGTTTTAAAGAATTATGGCCCTTTGAAAAGCAGTGACCAGTCATACGAACCAGAGTTCTTGAAATAGGTTGGGAGACTTGATTATGTCAAGGGAAAGTGTTAAGCACCCTCGAACATCCGTGCAAGCAGGGTTGGCGGTTTTAGTGATTTTCATAGTAATGGGGCATAAGTAAGCGATAATAGAATATGAGAATGTACAAAAAATGGAAAAAGTAGCAGAATGGTTATGGCCGCACCCTAAGGGGGTTGCTTACGTATCTCAAGTTGAGAATCAGGTCCTACGTAGTTCTATGCTATGTTTATGTGTGAGTGTATGCGAGTGATTTGAAAGGGTTAGTCGACCTAAACTGTGCGAGTGTGAAATAGTGTTTTTGAGTAAAAGTCAGCATAACTACGGTTTTAGCCCTAGACTTTAACCTTTGAAAGAGTAGTAAGTTTCAAAAAAAAATGATTTGAGTGAGAATTGGTGTAGCTAGGAATTTTAACTGTGTTGATAGTGTAGTCATAGACTTTAACCTTAAAAAAGTGGAGTATATCAACCGTGCGAGTGATGAGCATTGTGCCTAAATTTTCTTTCGTCAAGCTATTGATTAACTTTACAGAAAAGTGTTTTTGTATTTTTATCTTTTTTATTTTTTTGTCCTTTTGTTTTATGCAAGAAGTAAGGGTCGGTTGCCCATCTAAAGGGTTTTGAAAGTAACTAATAAATTTAGTTAGGATCGAGTAACTTAGTATAGTTATGAATTAGTACATACAGTAACGAGTTAGTGCAGTAATGAGTTAGTATCTAGCAGTTCTAGTCTGGCTAACCAGAAAACTAAGTGATCAACAGACGATGCTGGTTCACGATGGTCACCAAGTGATCTCGGACGATGCCAGTTCACGATTATAGAAAGTAGTAAAGACAGAAAAGTAAATCTAACAGTTCTGGTCCGGCTAACTGGAAAACCAAGTGATCTCGGATGATGCCAGTTCATGATGGTGACCAAGTGATCTCGGACGATGCCACTTCACGATGGAGGAAAGCAGTAAAGAAAGAAAGTAAATCTAACAGTTCTAATTCGGCTAATCAAAAAACCAAGTGATCACGGACGATGTCGGTTCACGATGGTGAAGGATGAAGAATTTACCTATGGGAACTCCCATGTGCAAGGGTGGCTTTTAAAGTCCAGTCAATATTTTTTTGTATTTCTAATAGAAAAGAATAAAAGCATTTGAGTTTGAAATAATTTTAATTGAGAAACGTCACAGAAATGAGTCAAAAAAGCCCAAGTCGAATTTTGACTCGGAATCGGCTTGAACGGAAGTGGCGGTTGAGTCTGGAAAGGCCGAAATAGTAAAAAAGTTCATAGGTTGGGCGAGAATGGGCCCGAACTAAGCAGAGTAGGACCTGCGGGGGTCAAAATCTGGCCGAAAAGGCTAAAGTCACACCTCAATCCACCTCAATCAGATTAGTACACGTGTAACAATGCTAGACGCACCCCATTACACTAATTAGCAAAGAAAACATGAAAATCCTTAAGAAAAATATGAATTTAACAACATAAAATGACATTATTTTGATAAAACAGTCTCAAGGGCAAAATGGTCATAAATAAAGTATGGTCAAATTTTACATCAAAAGATAGCTTTTTGAGTTCCGAATCCAACGCAAAATATGGCGTATGAATCCAAGTTTTTTAGAAAGAGTTATGCACGTTTCCGTAAAAATGGACGTGCTGTGAAACTGCATGCGGATCGATCCGTTTTCCCACAGAATGTCCCCCAGAACAGCCGGATCGATCCACCTTTTAACCCGGATCGATCCGGGTTCTGCAGAATGCAATTCTGCTGCTAAAAACCCTATTTAAACATATCCCAATCATACCCAAACCTTAACCAACTTCAAGAAACTTTAGAAAACCTTTCAAATCCATTCCCAATCAAACTTAAACATGTACAAGTCATATCAAAGTGTATCCAAACATCAACCAAATATGTAAAACTCCACCTTATCTACAATTGGATCATATTGAGCCATTAAAACCTCTAATGTTGTCAAACTTGTACAAACATAGAAAACTTGTTGGAAAGTGATACATAAATTTTGTAAATAACTTGTTTACAATCAAACCTCACTCAAAACATATTTATAACTTCTTTTAAGTCAAACAACCCATATGGAAGCATCCAAATCATTTCAAAAGTGTTCCCAAATATCCCAAACATTAACCAAACACCATGAGAGTTTTCAAAAGTACTTCAAAACAGTTGAGAAGTTGGTTTAACACTCAAATCACATTAATCCTTCACTAGCAACATAAACTTTCATCAAACTTCTCATTTTCCCCAATCAATTTACATAAACATGCAAGCATAAGCAAAAATAAGCTAATTAACATCCATAGATAGCTAAATCCCAAGTCCTCTCCCATTATACACAACTTGTGGTTTGCAAGTGCAACCCACATAACCAAACTCATAAACAACATTAACTTGTACTTGATATATCACACCCTCCCAAAACTCAAGTTGTTCAAACATTAGAGTTACATTTTGAACTAAAATCATCTAAGCATGTGGACATAACCACACATATTTACAACTCCCAAGCCCAAACCCGACGTGCTGATCATTTCCTGTCTTCCTCTCGTGCCGTACCTACAGTGGTTATTCAATAACCACAATAGAAAATAGTATTTGTTTAAGATTTCGCTTAGTGAGTAAAGCTAATCACATGTATGAGTGCATGTCATATTCAATACACAAATCCACAATCAACATATCATTTAGTCTCCAAAACACCAAATATCATTTCATCGTGACATCGCTCTTGCCTTTTTCCCTTATGTGCATATAGCACCTCTAAATCACACCATCTCACATACCCTTCCACAGCTGGGTCGTCACCCATACACTTTTACACAGTTAAGTGGTGAGCACTCTTACACCGTT